>JAGFNQ010004887.1:53746-262466 GCA_024364735.1 Boesenbergia rotunda | reverse complement strand
CCGCTCAGCACACCAGCCTGGTAGTTGTGCATATTTTTATTATATTGAGATTATGCTTAAGGCATATATTCAATACTACTAACCTATGTTGGATAGTTAAATTTGCTCCAAGGATAACCTTATAATCTTTACAAATCTTTCTATCATTCTTCCTAATCGTAAGAAAGTCAATTTGTAATTGATTATTCCTACGTTTGAACGTAACAATTATTCTTCTCTTTTCTTAAAAAATGTATTAGCTATTATAAGGTCATAGACAAAATTCAATATAATTTTTTCTTTTTCATTTCTTGTTCCAAACTCATAACCCAATGCACCTTGTCATATTCCTCATTTTTCACGCCTACATGCTCATTTAGATCTAGATTTAGTGTGTTCCTACTTGAGGTATATTTTGTAATACCTCATCTAGGTCACCCAAAAATCTAGATTTAGTGTGTTCCTACTTGAGGTATATATATACTAATTATATTAATAGTTTCTTTGCCACCACTATTTTGAGAGTTATAACCCTATCCTCATTTTTAACTACTCCTACTACTTCATCCTTTAGCAAATTATCAACAATGATATCTACTTCCTTTTTTATTTTACTCCTTTCTGTGTATCATAACTTAAAATTTGAATTCTCTGTCATCTTTACCTTCTCTCCTACATATTTTGTCCATTATATCACTATCTTGAGAGTTATAATCCTATCCTCATTTCTAACTACTCCTACTACTTCAGCCTTTAGCGAATTATCGATAATGATATCTACTCCATTTCTTATTTTACTCCTTCCTGTATATCATAACTTAATATCCAAATTCTCTGTCACCTTTGCCTTCTCTCTTGTACATTTTATCTCTCGTACACACAAAATATTAATTTTTCTCCTAATCATTATATCTACTACCTCCATTGTTTTCCAATGAGCGTTCCTAGATTCCGTGTTTCAAATCATAGACAATTAGTTTTCTTATAATATTTGTTTTGCCCCACCTATGGTATAAGAACTCTTGCATATTTAACATTATACCCAAGTTCTCATGGAGATGCAACCCTTGCCAAGACGTTAGAGTCGGATACTGCAATGCGAATTCTTGCATATTTAACACTACATCCGAGTTCATAGAGACGTAGTGATCCTGAGACGTTACAGTCAAACACGCGTTCCTTTTAAGGAGTATCCTAGTATTAGCATAATAATTTGATGGATCCATTCATTGAACATTTGCCTGTAAGTCCGCACTGGCCGACAACCTGACGCGCAACCGTTGCCCTTTTTCAACTGAGCTTAGGACTGATTTTGGCAGGGTTAATATAGAAGAAAAGAAAATAGTTGATAAAATTTTGAGGATTTTACCACAAAAATTTCAACATGTCGTAATTGAGGAATCTAAAGACTCGTCTAAACTCACCATGTATGAACTGATAGGTTTCCTTGAAGCTTGTGAGAATAGCATAGTTAGATATATAGAGGAACCATTAGAGTAGACTCTCCAATCCAAAATGAATGTGATAGAAAGAAAGAATGAAGATCGACTGAGACGACGAAATGCAAATCAAAAGGAAAAGTGGAAGAAAAATTTGTTTGGTAACAAAGATTTCAGATCATATATGCAAAAAGAGCAACTATGAAAGCAAAAATTGTTGGTTTAGGTAATGTAACGCTACCATCTTTACATCAATTCCCGAAGAAGAAGAAAAATCAAGCCAAACTTCGTTGAAAATGATGAATTCTTAGAACAATTTCTCTACTCTTGCATGAGTACGCAAGAAGATCGAGACACATGGTACCTCGAGTAATTGCTATATGACAAGTATAAAATCAAGTTTTGTCTACCCAGATGATTCACTAAAATCCAAAGTGAAGCTTGGAGATAGAAGCATGTGAAGGTGGCAGGCAAAGCTGATATCACCATGAAAACAAAGGGAGGTATTTCTAAACTTATTAAACATGTGCTTTATGTTCCGGAATTACCTCAAAACTTATTGAGTGTGGGTCAACTGGTTGAAAAGGGTTTTATGCTCACATTTGATAGGGTACATGCACAATTATTGACAAGAAAAGGGATCAAACAATAATTATAGTACCTATGACATCAAATAGAGGGTTCCCAATGTGCATGTCTCATAAAGAAAATCTGATTTTAAAATCTGAAGTCATAGATGATTCAATACTTTGACATGAGGTATGGGCATTAGAATTATGAGAGTCTTAATCTGTTAAATAAAAAGGATATGGTTATTGGGCAACCTTATGTTATTGGGCCGCGAATATGATTAAGACTCTCATAATTCTAATGCCCAATAACCACCGACGAATAATGGTCGTCGGCCGCGAATATGATCGAAAGCCACCATCCAAAGAGATTATCATGTCAAAATGGGTCTTCAAGGCTAAGTACAATGAAGATGGCTCTTATCAAAAGCATAAAGCTCGCCTTGTTGTCAAGGGATATACTCAACAACCTGGACTTCAGCGAGACATTCGCACTGGTTGTTGCATGGAAACTATTCATTTGTTTATAGCTCTTGTTGCTCAACTCAAGTTGCTGATATATCTACTAGATGTTAAATATGTATTTTTGAATGGAGAAATCAAAGAAGAAATATATGTCCAACAACCACAAGGATATGTAATTATAGGTGAAGAAAACATGGTGTATCGACTTCAAAAAGCTCTTTATGGATTAAAGCAAGCTCCACGAGCATGGAATAGCAAAATTGACAATTATTTTAAAAAAAAGGATTTTAAAGAAGTTCAAGTGAGTCATTATTGAATGTGAAGACAAAAGGTACAATAAATTTTCTTATAGCATGCCTTTATATTGATGATCTGATATATATATGGGCAATAATCTGGCGACGATTGAAGATTTTAAGCAAGCGATGATGAGCCAATTTGAGATGACAGACCTAGGACTTATGAAATATTTTCTTAGGATGTAAATAAAGCAAGAGAATGGGAGAATCTTTATCTCTCAAGAAAAATATGTTGTTGATTTGATGAAGAAATTTACCATGACTTGCTGCAAAGTCTCATGGACTGTTATGGTAGTCAATGAGATAAGCTTTCAAAAAATGATGGAGCTAAGAAGGTTGATGAAACCATCAACAAAAAACTTGTTGGATCACTCATTTATCTCATAAATACAAGACTATATATTATGTATGTTGTTGGCGTTGTTTCAAAATTTATGAGTGAGCCTAGCAAATTTCATCTTGCTGCAGCTAAATTTATTCTTAGATATGAGCAAGGAACTAAGAATTATGGAATAATATTTGAAGCTGAGGAAGATAATAAATTGCATTTTTTTTATAGTGATTGGGAAGGCTCAATAGATGATTGCAAGAGTACATCGGGCTATGTTTTCTTCATAGGAACGAAGCCTATGTCTTGGTCATCAAAGAAACAAAATGTTGTGGCTATGTCTTTTGCTAAGGCTGAGTATATTTTAGCATTTGGAGCAACATGTGAAGCTGTTTGGTTGAGAAAAATTCTCCAGGATATGAAGCAAGAACAATTTGAGCCAACCATACTATTGTGTGACAATATGTCTACCATTGAAATGACCAAGAACCCTAGTTTTTCACGGTCACACAAAGCATATCACGTTACGACGTCACATCATCATAGAGTTAGCAAGCAAAGGAGAAATTGAATTAACTTTTTGCAAGACTAGAGATCAAGTACCAGATATCTTCACAAAACCGCTTTCAACAAAAAAGTTTCTCTACTTACGTGAATAGCTTGGGGAGGGAGTGTTAAAAATTAATTTTGAGAATTAATGCATATGCATGGTAAGAATTAAAGAACATGTGTGCATTGTGTGGTTTCAAGAACCTAGTAAATGATGATGAAATTAATTAAGTAATAACTAATGTCATTCTAGAACTATCTATCATGTATTTATAAGATAATCCATCGGATTTTGATACTGTTAAGTTGTTCTATACTTCAAAATGTATCAAATTCATACTATGGTTATTGTTTATCTTTTTCTTATATGAACATGTTATGTTTATTTCTTTGTTTAAGATAGCATGTGCAAATGTTACTTGCTGCATTTTATTTAGTATAGAAACTTTACTTCTGTGCATATTAACTATAATTAGATGGAGACAGTAAACACTATGCAAAGCCACAAGGAAACGATTAATCAAGGAATCAGAAAATGGGAGGCAGAAACTATACCATCTAAGCTAACAGATAGATGTGCTTTCATAATAAGACCAAAACATCACTAACCCTACTTGATCCAACTAAGCTTAAAAATTTACTGATGTGAAATTGTTGTTGGATTCAGATTTTTATAGTTTCACTCATGAAACTCTTGTCGATTTGAATTTCTCATAAAGCTGGATGGAACCAGAACCATTACACTTGTACCCTATTATCCAGCTTGGTTCGATCCCCAGCTACGGCGTATTTTGCAGGAATTTTTCCTCCAAATGGGACGCGAACCCTGGGACGCTGGGCTTCTAGACTGCCCACCGCAAGCGCTTCCCGATTTACCCTGGTGACCGATGGGAAACTTCCGTGGGGCCGGGCCGGTCACCCCAAGTTCAATTTGTCTGCTGCCTGGTTCATCATTTGTTTTTTTATTATCCAGCTTATAGTGGCTTATAAAATTTCATGGGAGAATCTCATTGTCTTTATGATGGACTTCTACAAATGACAATCTGATAAGAGAAAGCATTAGTTGATTACTAGAACTTGAAGGAGCATTTTGCACAGGGTCTCCATTGGTAGAATGCTGAGGTTGATCCTTTCTAGTCCACCTTCTTCTTTCCTGAGAAACCACACAAGTTGGAAATATTATAAACACAGAAGATTACATTTAAAGGATACTTCCATCAACGTGATGGAATAATGTTGTGATGGAGACTAGAATTTAAATAAAATAACATGGAAGGGGAAAACAATAAATCATGACAAGTTAATGTGTTCTGAGTTTTTAATTACAAGTACTATGAATTTGAAATTTTGCTACTAATAGTATAGCTAGACTATCCAATGAATTCCTCTAGAATCACAAATGCAAATCATGAAAATTTTAAAATCATTGGAAACCGAGCATGCACTAGGAACATTGAGACTAGGAGAAAACAAGAAGAAAGGCAAAAAAAAAAAAAACACACACACACACACATTGTTTTCATCCTTATCTAAAGATAAATAAGAAAAATTTAGGAATGATTCCAAATGAACATGTTGCATCTTACATAAAGAACTTATGTAATGAGGTAAAGGCCCCCGGGGCTATGGTGCATCAGTAGGGTAACTAGTTGTTAACCCAGACATTCGCGGTTCAATCCCCAGCTACGACGTATTTTACAGGAAATTTTCCTCCAAATGGGACGCGAACCCTGGGACGCTGGGCTTTTAAACTGTCCACTGCGAGCGCTTCCCGATTTACCCTGGTGACCGGTGAGAAACTTCCGTAGGGCCGGACCGGTCACCCCAAGTTCAATTTGTCTGCTGCCTGGTTTATCATTTTTTTTATATGTAATGAGGTAAAGAAAGAGACATCGATACGCTAGGTACCGACAACTCTGATAGTCTTAGCAGAGACCCAAGATTTATATTGATCACAATATAGATCAAAGTATTCACACAGTAAAATCTGACACGGCAATTGAAAGAATCAATCTCAAGAAGTCTGGGAAGTCCAACATGAAAATAAATTTGTGCAGAACAGAAGAAGCGGAGGCAAAGCTTGTGGTGATAATGAAGAAGTTGAAACCGAAGCAGTCTGCCATGGAGAAGAAACTCGCCTCAAGAACAAACCTGGAACTAATCTGCCGAATATGAACAAAGAATCCATTGCAATACTGCAGAACAAGAATCACGGAGAGGCAAAGGCAGATTTGTAGAGCTAGAACAAATCGGACGAGGAATCGCGACAGAGAATCACGATGAGAAAACCCAAGAAACTGCAGAATAGTGAGTAGAATATAGAAGAATCAAGAATGCCCTCCTTGAAAAATCGGAATGAAGTTGGCTATTGCTCTACATATAAAAAATAAAAAATGATTAATGTGATTTTTCTAATCTCGAACAACTGGTTTAACTTCATAAAAATTTTCCATCAATAATTAAGATAAATTAAAAAATGACCATAATGAATGATCTAGAAACTCAATGTCCAAGATTCCCGTCCCATTTATATAAGGCTGCTGCCCTACACAAAGCCTTGATCCAGGGTTCATTGAACGCGTCGCCCTTCAGAAAAGGTGAATATGCATAAGCTCATTCCAAATTTGCTTTCTCATTGCTCCAATAATTATTTATAAAATATTATGATGCTTTAGGGTTCTAGTTCATGCCAACATGAGCATGTTAAAGGGAAGACTAAACTCGATCAACATAGTAAAAATGGAATCAACTTAGTCCAAACATGGTTCATTAATATCTCTCTATATTTTTTGTAATTTAAATATCCAAACTTCGCCCCCATTAATACCAGAGATAGATTATCTTTCCTTCAAGTTCACTTATTGAGAAAATTCAGAACAAAATATCATTAATTTTGGAGATCATTTGTAAATATACACAAATTGTATTAAGAATTTTCTCTATAGAGTGGTGTTGCCACCTTGTTAGGAAAATTCAGGATATAATTTTTGTACATTTACAGAACGCCCTTAAACGATGATAAAGGCGATTAGCTCGTCGTCAGTGTCTCTGTCAATTTATTTTAAGATTAATACGAAAGAGATAAATCACGGAGATTAATAGTTTGGATACTATAACTAGTGCATGGAAAGGACAGACACACTAACTTTATCAAATTTTGATTCCAAATTTTAAAATGATCATACTCATACATTAATCATCATTAATCCATCTCATGAAAATTATACACGTGAAAATTTAATACCTCTCTATATATTGATCGGACCATAAAGTTGAAGTTCTATCACAAAATACTTAGAACAAGAACTAAGTGATATTATTGAGATCTTTTAGTATAATATATCAGCTACAGGTAAGTTGGTCGGAGAATAAACAAAAGAATAATTATATCAATGTTCTTTGGGAAAATTTGAGAAAACTCCCCAACATCAAAGTGGGATTTGCATGCACTCCCCAACCAAAAATGTCTTTGCATGCACTCCCTGATGGGATTGACAAGACAGTTTTGTGTGCTATTTTTTTTATCAGTATAAAAGAGTAAAAATTCAGTATAAATGGTAAAGATTTGAGTATAAATTGTTTGAGATTGAGTACTCATTTAAGAAATTTGAGTATTATTTGAAAAAATTTGAGTATACATTGTTTCAGTATATAGTAAAAATTTCAGTATACATTATCAAAATTTAAGTATGAATTGATTTAGATTGAGTATTATTTAAAAAAAAATTGAGTATAAAATTTAGAAATTTGAATATGTGAGGTTGCATCCACCACATCAAGATTTTCACATAAGGAGTCGTCGAAATTTTATACTCAAAATTATTAAATTAGTACTCAATTTTAAACAATTTATACTCAAGTCTTTATAATGTATACTGAGTTTTTACTCTTTTATACTCACGACATCAAGATTTTTACATGAGGGGTCACCGAAACTTTGTACTCAAATTTCTTAAATTAGTACTCAATCTCAAACAATTTATACTCAAATTTTTACAATGTATACTGAGTTTTCAGTTTTTTATACTCAATCTATTAGGGAGTGAATGTAAAGAATTTATTAAGTGGGGAGTGCATGCAAAGACAAGTTTGGGTTTGGGGAGTTTTCTCCAATTAACTGTTCTTTCTACTTCTCTACTTCTTTATCTATCAAAATAATTCACTTCTACAGGTGTGATACAATGGTAAAAGCTTGAGAGGAGCAAGAAAAGAACCATATTTCGAATCCCAAATAGAATAAATATAATTATTAAAAAAATAGAATGAATATGTAATGATTAGGAGAGTGAATTTGGAAGAGTGAATGGGAGAGTGAATGATGTGTAGCTAATGTGTACATATTCGATCGTCGATCGGACACCACCGATGACCTCTGATTGCCGTCCCGAATCAAACTATGTCCTAAGAAGATCGTGAACCCGGCAGGGTCGCCGGTAATTGAGATATCGTCGGATTGACGGTGAGTGCGACGAGATCATAATTGCGGCGATTCTCGATGAGTTCACCGATCTTCTTAGGACATAGTTTGATTCGGGACGGTGATCAGAGGCCGCCGGTGGTGTCCGATCGACGATCGAACGTGTATACAATAACTGTCACGTCATTCACTCTCCCAAATTCACTCTCCCTATCATTACTCTTTTCATTATAGATCGTGAAAGTCATATAAAGCTCACGCATCCTTGATAAGTACCATTTTTGTGATTATTTTAGATGTTAAAATCCATGTTTGACCTATGTTTTTATTGCTTATTTGTGATTTTACCCTAGGTTTTAGGATTTCCTCTTATTTTAGACTTAATTGCAAAATTACATATTTTTGGATTATTTGGCCACTAATTTTCTGATATATTTTTGTAGGCATGAAAGGATCCTGGACCTAGGGCATACTGGATCAAACCTGAGTCGGATGTGAACCGGATCGAATTATCAAGCCTACGATTAATCCGGGCCATCCGATTCAAGAGCGGCTAGATCTGAGCCATCCGGGACGATCTGAAGCAATCCGAGCTAGGGTTAGGGTTGATCAAGCTCTATGATCAAGATCTGAAGGTTTCATTCCAATCAGAGCTAAATCAACCGTTGGATCAAGCAAGGAGGGCTCTAGAGCGTCCATTCACAGATAGAGTTGATCTGGACCATCCGTTGCATATCTGGAGGATCCGAGCTACCACGAGGCAGATCCTGACCCCAGATCATCATCATAAAAGTTTGGCTCCAATCAGAGCAAGATCAGCCGTTGGATTTCATCTGATCAATCTGGACCGTCCATTGATGGCTATTTAATCAAAAATCGCCGCAGCCTTCTCCTTTGTCGCGTCTCCGCCGCACTGTTCATCTTCTTCGAGTTCTTCATTTCTTTAGCTTAGTTCTTCATCCAAAGGGGCGCGACCCCTCAAATCTTTCATCAAGGCAAGGGTTAGGTCAGTATAGAGAGTCTCAGTGAGGTTTCCGATTGAAGTTTTGCTCAATAGAGAAGCTGCGCGAGGTCTCGGCAGTTTCACTATCCGAATTCAGCGAACTCAGCTGTGATCCATTCCACTGCATCCGAGCTGACCAGAGGGGTTCCCTGGAAGGTCTCGGTCATTCCCTAATCAAGATCGCAAGCCACCACAGTGAGTTTGAAGGATTCGGAAGCTGATTTCAGTTTGAGCAGAAATCTGATCAGATTCGGTAGCAGAGGCAATTTGCACTGATTTGTGGAGCTTGCGGGTCCGAGGTTCTCCCTTGATTGACAACCAAGGAGCTCTTGAGTTGGAGAATGGTTGAGGAGTAGCTTAGACACTTAATTCTCATTTGTTTAGCTGTAGATTTCAATTCGGCGCACTGTTCTGTTCTGAAATTCTTGTTCAGCTACTGTAATTTGCGATTTCTGAGTTGTTAGCCATAATTTAGCTTCAATTCTGCAAGTAGAGTAATTTAGGAAGTTGTTTAGTGATAGATTGAGTTAGATTTCAGTTTAATTGTAGCCTAAATTGTTGCGTGCCAATTTCAAAAGCGTGCCATTTCAATTACAGTGTTCCCCTTCAGTTCTGAATTTGTATTAGAGTAGCTAGTTTTCTAAATTGTCTCTGCATTTAGTAGTTATAAATCCCTGCATTCGAGCTAGATAGATGTGTAGCTAGTTAACACAGCACTTAGTTTTAGTTGCAGCTATTCAGTTTTCTATTTTTAGTTTAGCTAGTTCATCAATTTCCTTTCTGCCATTTAATTTCAATTTCAGCTCCGTTTCAATTTTAAGTTTCTGAATTCACATCAATTGCGTTTGATTCTCGAATTGCAGTAATTTCCAGTCCTGTTCTGCATTAAAGCATTAGTCATGCACTTGTCTCTCATAGCTGAATTGTGTTTCAGTTTTCTTACTTAACAACAAATGGTTTAGCATCCAACTCATGTTGAGACTCAATTCTGAATTTCTGTATTGCTTTGCATAGTTTTTGGTGTGCTATTGTAACAGAATTCTGCATTGCTTTGCATCTTAACTTTGCATCCGGACTCAATTTCTGAATTTCTGAAATCAACTCTGGATTTCTGCATTTCTAGCCTACCATATAGGCTAGCTAATTCCAATTCTGCGGTTCAAGTTGCCTTACACTTACTCATTCCACATCAGTTGCAGTTTTGTTTCCTTCATCAAATATTACTTTAACTGCAGTTTGTCATTTCTGAAAAATTGTATCAGCTCTCTTCTTGTGTGCCACTACATTTCTGGATTTGCATTGGCTTGAGGAGTCTTTGTTCTACACGTTGTCTCTCATTCATCTGCTGTATATCAATTGATTACATCAATTTACAGACCTTTATTCAGTCCAGTTTCAGCACATAAACATCTTCCATTGAGTATCAAGTTTTATCATTTCTGGTTTTGTGCTAAGTGCAGATTCGGCAAGTATTTCAGTGGTTAGAGCTTGAATTCCTGGAAATAAACAAGTCTTTAAGTGTGCTATTGAGCTTGAAAACAAATGGTTTTGCATTCAACTTGATTCCGAATTCTAGGTTATAATTCTATATATCAGTTGTAATTATTTGCTCTTTAGTATCAAGTGGAGTTTTGGCATCAATCTTGTATCAGATTGTTAATAGATTGCTTGTCATCAGGTTGGTTTTGAGTTACAAATCCTGAAGTTGAACACAAGGTGTGATGTGCCATTGCATTCTGTATTAGTTTGATGTCTAAGGGTTGCAAATTGCATTAATTGGTTAAAGTATAATGTGGTCAAGCTTATTAATTGTCATTCACTTTGTTTAGCTTATTAGCTAAGTTCCTCTAATTTCTTTGTGCTTTCATATCCGAATTGAACCCAAACCCAAATCTTTATTTGAAACCCGAAAAGACAAACGACACCTAAATACAAGCGTGAATCAAACAACGTCAACTAGCCCCGAGAAAAATACGACCTGTGGCCCCTTTGCTACATTTTCTTACTTTTGATTGTAAAAGGGTTTCCAGCTTTCATTTATAAATTCATTGATATTTAAATTTGATGAGCCCACACATTCGTGACACATAGTTTGGGCTCGTCAATCCTATCCCTACAACCATGCAACTAGAGCTCTTATCCCAGCCGCTGAAAAAAAACTATTAACGAGATTTTTTAAATCTCGGAGATTTTTTCAATCTCGGACGATCAGTTCAGTCTCACATTCCGTTTCTCATCAGCCGCGCGCCAGGGTAAATCGGGAATATAATCATTCGTGATGGCTGATCTAAAAGCCCAGCGTCCCAGGATTCGCACCCTATTTGGAAGAAAAATTCCTACAAATACGTCGTAGAGATGGAGATCAAACCGCGAATATGTAGAATAGCGACTATATATATATATATATATATGAGGAAGAGGGAAAAAAGGTCTCTTCAAGACGGACACAATTGATTAATATATAAAATCTTGTTATCATAAAATTTAGAAGATTAATTTCTGATTAATAATTAAATTTATCCCTCTTCATATATTGACATTGCTCTGATTAGTAATTACCATTGATTTAATTTTTTTTACATAATTTAGGGACGAGTTGTAAAAAAAATGATAAATATTATCATCTTTTATCACCCGGGAGAGGAAGGAGAGTGTCAATATATGTTGACCGGAAATGATACTGTTGTAAAACAATCATAATATAAAAGGAGTCACTACAAAATGTAATTGTATATTAAATTAGTATAACTACAAAATGTAATTGTATATTAAATTAATAAAATTATTTATGTATCTATGATCTCATGATTTTGCGCCTATTTGGTAAATTGTAATAAAAAGGTCATAATAAAATTGCTACTTTAATTATTGATCGAGAGAGTGGTGAGACTGTTGGAAAGTGCAAGACAATGCTACTAAAATGCCCTTAGTCATAGATATTACGAGATATTATATATATCAATTTCATGGTACTACTATACGTGTGGCAATTCATGGTACTGCTTCATATTGGCAAAAGATAATTCGCTCGTCCCAACGTTCTCAGCGCCTCCGTCAACTCGTCTCATGGTCAACACAGAAAAGGTAAATCATAGAGATTACTACTACATGGACTATATGATAGTGATGTCAGATAAAATAATAATTATCCTGTGGTAATAAAAAGGAAAGAAAGAGGAGAAAAATAAATAGAGGATCCTCCTAACATGAAGAAAAAGATGTCGTTGGGGTGTCAATTCGGGTGGGTCGGGTCGGGTTCGGGTCGGGTTGGGAAAAAAAATTTTTTAACTCCCAACCTGAACCCGATCCGAACCCGATTTCAACCCGAAACCCCCAAACCCGAACCCGAACCCGACCAACCCGACCCGACCCGACCCGACCCGAATAACCCGAAAAAACCGATTCAAAATGTCTTTTTTCGCCATTTTTCCTATAATTCTTCACTTTTATCTCAATACTTCATCATGATCATACTACATTGATATTAATATACATAAAAATATCTTAATTTTCAAAATAAAATTTGATTTAACCCCCAAAAATCCACAAAATATTAAATTCGAGTCAACCCGAACCCGACCTGAAATTTTTTAACCCGAAACCCCCCAACCCGAATCGGACCCGAACCTGAAAATTTTCAACCCGAACCCAATTTTTTTCGGGTCGATTCGGGTTGGGTCGTCGGGTCGTGTTGATTTTTGACACCCCTATCGTTCTCCTAGTTTTATCATAATAAGAAGATTTATTATGAATAGGAGATGATTTAATACCTAAATATGACTTTTATTTATACCACAGCCTAGAACCCCAATAAAGAAAAAAAATTATAATTAAAATACCTTAATTCTAATCTTACAAAGAAAGAAATTAAATCTTTTATCTGAAAAGCAAAGTAATTAACTAAATGATCTTAACTCAAAATAAGATACAAATCAAGACAAATTTTCTCCTATAAACATCAAGAAAACCAAAATTATCCTAAATACCTAAAAATGAAAATGACCAAAAAAAAATAAAAGTGTTCCGAAAATGGTTAATTTAAACGATGGAATTAGAATCCAAAAAATTAGCGATTACAATTTCACCCGTAACAAACGTAGGTTTTCGAATTCTGAATGTGTGGCCCTAAGGAGAGCCTAATTCTAAGTTCCGAATAAAAAATTATGTCATTTTAAAATTTGAAATGTCATATTGAACTTCAACATGGATTCATATAAGTAATAAATGATCCACTTACATGGGATGTTTAAACAAGAGATATGTTGGAAAAAAATGAATGAAAATGGATGAAATTGGTTGGGAGAAATAATCCCACGTTGGAAAGAAAAATGAATCAATTACTCTGAGAGAATAATTTGATATTAAGAGGTAGAAAAAGACGATTCGTTCATTTCAGCATCCCGCCACTCCATCCCAAAGACAATACAAAAGAGGTAAAATAATTTGGCATTGAGAATTTCATGTCAACATAGCTGATTTATATTGAATTATATTGTGAATAAGATTAGATGAGAGTCTCTCAAATGGAAGGCCTAGATTGTACCAAATCTGGTATGAGGATGATTAATAATCGTTAGTATTTGAGCCTATAAATAGAAGTTTTTTCATGGGCAACATTCAACGTTTCTCCACTTCCTAATGATAGTATTCATGTTATGGTTAAGCCATTATATTCTGAAAAATAGATATTTATTCGAATTTCTAAGTCTATTCGAACTTCTAAGCACCGTTAGAGAGGAGATAAATATTCTATTTTAAAGAAACTGTATTAATTACAAACTTCGGATGTGCTCTACAAATTCTCGACTTTGCCTTCTAAGTCACTCAACAATTCGACCTTTTGAGTCACCCTTAGGCCTCCCAAGTCAATCTTCTGCTCGACCACTGAGTTCTCCAACTCAAACCAGTGTCTTGACCACTCTGAATCAGCTCAATATCTCCCGAGCTCTCTGACTTCACTCTATCTACCGAGCATTCTAACTTGATTTAGTGTCCTTGATTGCTCATGCTTGATTGGCAAAGCTCTGACTTGATCCCTCGAGCTCTCTAGTTTGAGCTAGTTCTCTTGGCAAACCAAATAAGTCTATTGTTTAATTTTTTACATTTTCATTTGTAATCTTATAATTGCCCGGTCCAAGTCATACAAGTGAGATTGTTAGGAGCAATTCACTGGGCATGTCTTCATGAGAATCCATGTGGTAAATTTCATATAATGAAGGGTCGTTGGAGAACAACCCATTGACAACGATTCACCATGAGAACTCATATGACACCTAGTATCAATGAGTGTCTCATGCATATAAGTGCAACTAGCTAGTTCATAAACAAGATTAGTAGCTAGTATCAACTCATAAGAGGATCAACATACTTTTGATGTTTGTGAATTAGACCATTAAAATGGCGAGTGAATAATCGACAAAACATGTATCATTCATGGTAAAAGGGGGCATATATCACATGATAAATTTTATTAGTGATCACTTAGATTAAAATTTATGTAAAGTGAAAACTAATTGAATTATGGTAGAATGAACACCTAGACATGTTCTAATAGAATTAACACTAAGCAAATTCCTAAAGCACCACAATATAAGATAATAAGGGAACAAGGTAGTCATGATACCCTGAAAAATGGTCTTCATTAAGGGTGCAAATGAATCAAATCTGTTTACGATCTTTTCAAGCTAATTCGAAAAATATTTGATTCGTATTTGAAATTATCAAATTCAAGGTAAACTCAAATATGTTCGATAATTTTTTTGAACCGAATTCTAACCAATAATATTTCATTCGATTGTTTACAAGTCGTTCACAAGTTGAATGTGAATTGAACTCTCATTATATTTATATATTTTTAATTTAAAACTCAAACTAAGATTCAAATAACTCGAATTTGGCTCGAATTTAAATCATTTTGAACTATAGTTCGATTATGATTTGATCAAAGTTTGAATAATTTGAATTGAACTAGAACTCGTAATTTATTTCGAGCCGAGCTCAAATCAAAATTATTTATATTTTCGAGCTTGGAATCGAATTCAAATATCAAATATATTTAACAAGATCAAATTCAAAAATTACTATTTTCATTCTATTTAACTCAGTCTTCATGCATAATCAAAAAATTAAACAAATTACTATTATAGTTGGGAGCCTGTATAAATACAGTAGCTCAATGCGCAAAGTTTCTGTCAATACAAGGTTCCAGAAAAAGGATCAAAACCATAGTCTTATCTTGTATTGTAAGAGGTTGTTTCTATTGGTGCAATCGACCTTTGGTCAGGATTGACCAAGTTAACCAAATTGACGAAGCTTGAGTTGACTTGAATATGCAGTACAAGTCCTAGTTGTTGGTGACCTGATTAGTTTTAATGTGATCAACTAAGTTAAGTTAGGTCCTATTAGTTTTGATCCCTCTGTCTAAGTGTGTAGGAACTTAGGAGCGGAGGAAGTCGAGCGTAAGACGCAATGGACGAGAAGGATTGCACGGGGAAGTGAGCCGACAGGCTTGGTTCATCCAAGGGGCGCAGAAGCTGCGGAAGAGTACACCGGTAGAGCGAGAAGGACATGCGCAACGTCCAAGGGACGAGAAGCTGGAAGGAAGGATGCTCGAGGGGCGAAAGGCCGAGGTCGGGTTCGGATAAGCCTAACTCCGGTTAGCCAGAAATCACCCAAAGAAGACCCACTGAAATTTGGTCAGCTAGCTGCTAACCAAAGGCTTCTCGGGCACTCGGGATCTCGAGCGCCTGACCACTCGGGCACCCCTGTGCATACAGGTGCTCGATAGTCCATACTTATCAGCCAATCTACCGTTTACGACCGTTGCGTAACGGATAACATCCAGGCCACGTGTCAGGCGCCCTGGAGCACTCGGGCACCCCAGTACTGTCACGTCAGCAAACAGATAAGTTTGTCCGAGGCTATAAATAGGACTCTAGAGCTTAGTTTCAATTCATCCATCAGCTACATATAATTCATTTCTTAGTTTTCTGCTATCTTGTGCTTCAAAGACTGTAAAAGGCTTCTCTGCCAGAATGAGATTTTGATAGTGAGCTTCAGTCGTCTTGAATTGGCAACCATCTAAGTTGCAACCAAGTAAATTTCTGTGTCTTAGCCTTTTACTAGTTTAATTTGTTTATGTTTGTTTTAACTAATTATTATAACTAATCTGAATTCTTTGTGAGCCCGCACAAAAGATTTAGTTTTATTTTACAGCGACAATTCACCCCCCTCTTGTCGGTCCACCTCGACCCAACACTAGTGAGACTAGGCAGTAAAAGTCCTAGTGGAACTAGGTAAAGGGAAGCCCTAGTTAGGAATTAGGCAATGGAAGTTCTAGCGAGGCTAGGTGGTGGAAGACCTAATTGAGAACTAGGCCATGAAAGTCCTAGTTGAGAACTAGATAATGAAAGTCCTGATTGAGAACTAGGTAATGGAAGCGGGGATAGGTAGTAGAAGACCTAGTTAGGAACTAGGAAATGGAAGTCCTAGTAGGCCTAGTTGGTGAGAGACCTAGTTGGAAACTAGGCAAACCTAATTGGGAATTAGGTTAAGTCTAAAGTGGATTAATTGGGAGCTGAACATTTAGCATGAGACGAAAATTCTAAGTGGCTCAAGATTGACCGGACACTTGGCGGTCAAAAGTCCAATAGGGAGTTGGCATGAAACGAGAATGTCCCGATTGAACAAACTTTCAAAGGTCATAGCTTTTGACTTAGATATCAGAATGAGATGATTTTCTTTACGAAATGAAGCTCGTTTAGAGATCTATATTTGTAAAACTCATGTATTAGTTGATTGATGGGTTTGATCAGTCAACTAATAGCTTTAGAAATCGAATAGAAGCAAGTTGATTCGGTTATTAAACTCAACTGATGGAATTAGTCAACTCATCAGTACTATCAGTCGACTAATGATGATCAGAACCAAACAGAAGCAAGTCAAATTTGCTTGATTTCATTCGACTGTTGGAATCAATCGACTGGTGGTACTCATCCATTAACTGATGCTGATCAAAATTGAATAGAAACGAGTCAGATTTACTTGTTTGATTCAACTAATTAGATTAGTCGATTGATAGTTTACATCAGTCAATTGATGTTTGAATAATCAACAAAAGTCAGATAGATTTTAGAAAGTTCAAAGGTTGTTCAACTATCAAAGACCATATCAATTGACTGATGGGTAAGATTTGTTGACTGATGATGAAAATCAGCTCTAATCTAAAGGTTTTAAAAGAGAGATTTTGAGAAGTTTTTCAATGCCGGTTCTTGAGAATGTTGAAGCAAAGTGCTACTACATATCTGAGTTAACAAAAGGCATTTCCAAGCAATAAGATTGTAAACTAAGCAAGATCTTATTGTAAAGTGTTTACTTTTATTTTCGCTTGTGTAATTTATTATGCTTGCTATGGTCTTGTGAGAACAAGCTAAGTGTACAAAGCTTCTCTATCTCTGGAATGTTTCTGAGAAGGAGGCATTCATAGTGGAGTTGTGAGTGTGAGGAGTAGATCTTTGGATTAGTCATCTCAATTAGGTAGATACCAAGTAAAATCAAAGGAGTTAGCGTCGTGTTTGTTTTGCTTCAAGTTTTCGCTACCGTTCAAAGTCAAAGAACCGAAGTGAGCTATTCACCCCTGTTGGTGTCGGAAACATCATATCGAACCTTGTTTTGATATTGGCAAAGGGTTTAAAGTTAAGTATTATTGATGATCTAATGTGTTTCATTAAGTATGCAGGAAAGTCCTAGTTTACCTAGGCACGAAGTCTTGACCTGTAGGGTTGAGCACGAAGTCCTGGTCGAGGGTTAGGCATGAAGACCTGGTTCGAGGAATTGGGCACAAAGACCTGGCTGAGGGCTAGGCATCGAAGACCTGATCGAGGGTTGGGCGTGAAGACCTGGTTCGAGGAATTGGGCGCGAAGTCCTGGTCGAGGGCTGGGCACCGAAGACCTGATCGAGGGTTGGGCATGAAGACTTGATCCAGAAGATCGGGTAGAAGACTTAGCCGAGCGAGGACTATGGACAGAAGTAAAGATGGGTCGAGGATCGAACGTCTCTGTTGATGCAGTCTGGCCCTGATTGTTGTTTTGGTGTTGACACCGATTTTAGTTTAGGTGGATGATGTTTGATTATGATTAAGTCCTGATCGGGGATCAGACATGGTATGAAAAATCCTAACCTGGAGGGTTAGGTGTGAAAAATCCTAGCTTGGAGGGCTAGGTGTTGGAAAAGTCCTAATTCGGAAGGGTTGGGTGAAAAGTCCTAGCTTGGAGGGCTAGGTGAAAAGTCCTAACTTGGAGGGTTAGGTGCAAATTCCCATCCTGGAGAATTAGGTGAAAAAGTCCTGGCTTGGAGGGTCAGGTGCCTAGCTTGGAGGGCTAGGTTGGATGATGTTCTAACTCGGAAGGGTTGGGTGAAAAGTCCTAGCTTGGAGGGCTAGGTGAAAAGTCCTAACTCGGAGGGTTAGGTGCAAATTCCCAACTTGGAGAGTTAGATGGAAAAATCCTTAGCTTGGAGGGCTAAGGTGGATGAATTCCTAGCTTGGAGGGCTAGGTTTGAGTCCCTGGATCGGTCTGGTGACCGATCCAGCGATGTCTGATCGGACTAGTGACCGATCAGGGAGCGCACAGTGAGGTTGGGAACCTACTGTGTGGCTCCTGATCGGACCGGTGACCGATCAGGGAGCAGGCTGCTTCCTTGCTGCCTTGCCCCTGATCGGTCTGGTGACTGATCAGGGAGCGGACGGTGAGTGAGTTCCCTTGCGGATCAGACCCTGGATCGGTCCGGTGACCGATCAGGGAGTTTGGATCTGATTAAAAAATCACTATTCATCTATCCTGATCGGTCTGAGTGACCGATCAGGCTTCACTCTGATCGGTCTGGTGACCGATCAGGCTTCACTCTAATCGGTCGGGTGACCGATCAGGCGTGTATAGCCGCGAGAGCTGGGAATCCCAGCGAAGCTGTGGATCGGTCTGGTGACCGACCCACAAGTCCTGGATTGGTCCGGTGACCGATCAATTTAATTCAAATTGCACTGTCAGACGCGGTCAGAGCGTCTAATCGTATCCGATTCGCTGCTGTTTGCCTTTGATATTTGATTTACTATGTGATTTACTGCTCTAACAGTCTGATTAAGTTGCAGGTGACAGGGGAGGATTCAAACACTCAAGGAGAGGTCAATGGAGGCTTTCCTTGGAGCAGGTTTGTCCGATTCTCCATTTCCGGTTGCAACGGCCGAGCTGCAGACTGGAGCCGAGACTGGGGCTTGGCTGAGGGGATCTCAGGAAGACCAGAGAGGGCTCAGTGGTAGCTGGCGTTGGCAGCGAGGTAGCTGGAGGCTACGGAGGATGTTGTCACCTGGTGCTGTGTAGAGAATCAAAAGGGCGGAAGTTGGCTTCGTGGAAGCAGAGTTCGTGAACTAGTGTTCTTGCCGCGCCTTGTGTTCTCCACAACTTGCTTGCTGTGTTCTTGAAGTTTTCATCACTTTGGGCAAGCGATCGAGAAGCAATCATTCATTACTTGAGCGCTTGAAGGAGAGAACAAGGAACTTTGAGTCCGACAGTGGGAAGACACGAAGAAGGGTTCTTGCGTTAGATCGCCACTGGGTGGAGCTCAGAGAAGCTTGCTGTGTTCTTGTCCTTGCTAAGTGTTTGAGTAAGATCCTTCTTGCTGTTTCTTTGTGCTTAAACTTTATCTGTGATTGAAACGCTGTGGAGAGGTTTCTCCACCGAGAAGGAGGTTGCGTTATATCCGGTGAAAATCGGGGCTTGATCTGCCGACGATCAAGGGATCGCCCACCTTAAGGGCACGCCAAGGAGTAGGGGCAAGTTATCCCCGAACCTTGTAAACCCTCTTGTTAGCGATCTTGGCAGTTGTCTCTGTTTGCTTTCATTTCTGTTTTCGTTTACTGCACTACTTCATTTTCCTTTGTTTCTTCCGCTGTGCTACTGATAAGTTGAGTGTAGGAAACTTGTTAAGTGCAAGAAAAAGTGATTGGCTATATTCACCCCCCCTCTCTAGCCATCTCGTTTCCAACAAGTGGTATCAGAGCTTGGGGCTCTGTTTACGGCTTAACATCCAAGAGTTATCAACAAGATGGCTTTGAGAGAAGGCTTCTCTACCACCCGACCTCCATTCTTTGATGGCGCCGACTTTCAATATTGGAGATCAAAGATGGAATACTATTTGAAGATGAATATCCACACTTGGTTCGCGGTGAAGGAGGGATTCATCCCTCCTAAGGATGACGAAGGCAAAGAGCTTGAGTCGTGGAGATGGACTGCTGAACAAACTCGGAAGAGTGAAGCCGACGCGAAGGCGGTTGTCACTCTACAATGTGGCATACACAAAGACCAACTCATCAAGGTTGGTCCTTTCACAAGTGCGAAGGACTTGTGGAACAAACTCATTGAGCTTCACGAAGGCACCCGAGACTCTAGAATCGCAAAGAGGGACTTGTTCCTCAATCAACTTCAAAATCTCTCCATGAAGGAGAATGAGTCAGTAAGTGAGCTTCATAGCCGGTTCAAGGAAGTCCTCAATGGGCTTCACTCAATTGATGAAAAGGTCGAGAACCGCGACCTTGTGAGGTATGTCTTGAAAGCATTTCCAAGGAATGCTTTGTGGTCATCCATGGTGGATGCCTACAAAGTATCCAAGGATCTATCTATTGTAAAGTTAGATGATTTATTTTGTGAGATGGAATTGCATGAAATGGCTAACAAAGGCCCCAAGGAGAAGGGGATTGCCTTAGTTGCAAGGGACCGAACCAACAAGAAGAAGAAGGAGAAGAAGAAGGAGAAGGAGGTCTCTTCGTCTTCGTCCTCTTCCGAATCCAAGTCCGATTCCGAGGAAGATGGCAGCGGCTCTTCTTCCTCCAAGATGGTGAATTTTGTGAGGAGAATGATGCGAAGGAATCGACGTTTCAAGAGTAGAGGTAACACTAGTGAAGTTAAGCTTGATAAGACTAATGCATCTTGCTTTGAGTGTGGTAGAAAAGGGCATTTCAAGAATGAATGTCCAAAACTAAAGAAGAAGGAGGAGAAATCCAAAAGAAAAAAGAGAGATCCAAGAAGAAGAAGAAGGCCTTGAAGGCCACTTGGGATGAGTCATCCTCAAGCTCATCCGATGAAGAGGAGGAGAAGAGCACAAGGCAAGTGGCACTCATGGCTCTTGGAGAGGAGAGCAGTGATGAATCTTCAAGCTCCTCAACCGCGGCTTCATCATCTTCGGATGATGAAGAGGTAACTTCTCCCGAGCTTGAAAAGTGTTATAGAGCAATTGCATGTTTAACTAGTATGCTTAAGAAGTCCAAAAATAAAGTTAAAGCATTGCAATTAGAAATTGATCAATTGAAAGCATCTAGGGATGATAACATTGATGATTTACATGTTGAACTGCTAGAAGATGAAATTAAATCATTGAAACTTGAAATTGAAAATTTGAAGTCCTCTAAGGTTGAGGAAGTCAATGATTTGCATGATGAATTACTAGTAGAGGAAAACCAATCTTTGAAGAGTGAAGTTGAGAAGCTCAAGAATATTCTTGGGAAATTCTCAACTAGCTCTAAGACCCTAGATATGATCCTAAATGCCCAAAGGGTGGTTTACAATAGGGCCAGTATTGATTATCGTCCTAAGGAACCGTCATTTGTGTCTCTCATGTCTAGGACTGATATGAGACAATCTAGGACACCCAAAATCCAAAAGAAAATGGTCAAGGCATGGGTGCCTAAGTCATGTTTAGTTGATGCTTTAGGTCCCAAGGTTTGGGTACCTAAAACTTCTATTTTTCGAATTGTGTAGGTTATGATTGAGGGGGAGCATCTATCAACTTGGTTCGTTGATAGTGGATGCTCCAAACACATGATCGGGGATAGATCATTGTTTACCACACTTCACAAGAAAAGTAGAGATAATGTATCATTTGGAAACAATGGTAGTCTTAAGGTCATAGGGATAGGAGACATTCAAATATCCGAATGTCTTAGAATTTCAAATGTCCTTCTAGTCAAGGGGATGAAATTTAATCTCCTAAGTGTGAGTCAATTGTGTGACACGGGTTACACAATTGACTTCCAACCAAGTCAATGTCTAGTTAGACAAAATGACACCTTGGACACGGTACTAGTAGGAGCAAGAGTAGACAATATTTATCAAGTTTCATTTAAAAATGCTACTAATGCTTTTGCTAAGTGTTTCATGTCAAAAGAAGAAGAGTCTACCCTTTGGCACCGGAGGTTAGCACATGTTAACATGAAGAACATCCGGAAGTTGGCCAACAAGGGATTAGTCCGTGGCTTACCAAGCATCAAGTATGAGAAAGATAAACTTTGTGATGCATGTCAAATGGGTAAGCAAACAAAATCTGCACATAAAGGTAAAAGCGTTGTAAGTACTTCCAATGCACTAGATTTACTTCATATGGATCTATTTGATTGTAGTACTATCATATCATTGAATGGAAGTAGATATTGCTTTGTGATCATTGATGATTTCACTAGATACACATGGACTTACTTTTTAAAATATAAGGACCAAACCTTAGATATTTTCATTTCTTTTTGTAGAAGAGCTGAAAATGAAAAATCATCAACCATTAAGACAATTAGAAGTGATCATGGAGGTGAATTTCAAAACCAAAGGTTGTTAGAATTTTGTTAAGATAGAGGTTATAAGCATGAGTTCTCTACTCCTAGAACACCACAACAAAATGGTGTTGTAGAAAGGAAGAACCGTGTTCTTCAAGAGGCTGCACGAAGCATGCTTAATGAGTACTTACTCCCGAGTTACTTATGGGCTGAAGCTGTAAATACAGCTTCTATGTGCAAAACAGAGTCCTCATCCATAGGTTTTTAGGAAAGACTCCCCATGAACTTTGGTTTGAAAAACCACCTACGGTTAAACACCTTAGGGTGTTTGGTTGTAAGGTGTTCATTCTAAACACCAAGGACCACCTTGGGAAGTTCACGGCAAAGGCTGATGAAGGGATACTAGTCGGGTACTCCCTCGTTAGCAAAGCCTACAAAGTCTACAACAAGAAATCTAGATTAGTTGAAGAGTCTTCTGATGTGGTCTTTGAAGAAATTCCAAAATCAATTGACCAATCAGAAAATGTAGAAAGAGTTCAACTCGAACTTAGGAGACTAAGTTTGGAGGAAACTCCAAGTGTTGTTGATGGTGATGAGTCTGATGACGGTGAACCTAGACAACCCATTGATCAGCCAGATCCTGAGGCTGAACTTGCGTCTAGTGAACCCGTACAAGAAGCACCACCAACACCTAGGCAAACTAGATTAGCCTCTAGTCATCCCCAAGACCAAATTGTTGGAGACATCCATCATGGGGTTAGGACTAGATCATTCTTCCGGAATGAGGCTAATGAAGTTGCCCTAATTTCCGAAATTGAACCTAGGAAAATTGATGAAGCATTAAGTGATCCCGATTGGATCATTGCAATGCAAGATAAACTAGGTCAATTTGAGAGGAGTGAAGTTTGGGACTTAGTCCCTAGACCTAAGAAGACTACCATTATTGGAACCAAATGGTTCTTCAAAAACAAATTAAACCATAAGGGAGAAATCATTAGAAACAAGGCACGCTTGGTAGCCAAGGGCTACAGTCAAGTTGAAGGCCTTGATTATGATGAGACTTATGCTCCCGTGGCACGATTAGAGTCCATCCGATTGATGCTTGCATTTGCAGCACATCATGGCTTTAAGCTATACCAAATGGACGTCAAATCGGCCTTCCTAAATGGTTTGATTAGAGAAGAGGTCTACGTCGAACAACCTCCGGGGTTTGAGAGTACCGAATTTCCAAACCACGTGTTCAAGCTCAAAAAGGCACTCTATGGCCTTAAACAAGCACCCCGGGCTTGGTATGAGCGGTTGTCGACATTCTTGATTGAAAAGGGCTTCGTTAGAGGTCAAATAGACCCTACACTATTTCTACGAAGAGATGGTGACAATATATTTGTAGCCTAAGTATATGTCGATGACATAATTTATGGCTCAAACAATAAGGGCTATTTAAGTGAATTTATTGGACACATGGAGAGTGAGTTTGAAATGAGTCTAGTGGGAGAGTTGACCTTCTTCCTTGGACTTGAAATCAAGCAAACTCGCGATGGTATCCATGTGCACCAATCAAAGTATACACAAGAAATGCTTCGAAAATTCAACATGAGTGATTCAAAAGAGGTAACCACTCCTATGGCTACAAACACAAGACTAGACAATGATGAGAGTGGTAAACCCATTGATTTGACTCAATATCGGAGCATGATAGGCAGTTTGCTATACCTTACAGCTAGTCGACCTGATATACTATTTGCTGTGGGTATGTGCGCTAGGTATCAAGTTTGTGCCAAGGAATCTCATCTAATCGCCGTTAAGCGAATTTTGAGATATCTCAAAGGCACGATTGGAGTCGGTCTATGGTACCCCCGTACCGAATCTTTTGATTTAATTGACTATACGGATTCTGACTACGCTGGATGTAAGTTGGACCGGAAAAGCACAAGTGGGGGTTGCCAATTCTTAGGTTCGTCCTTAGTAAGTTGGTCAAGTCGGAAGCAACATTGTGTTGCTCTCTCCACGACCGAGGCAGAATATATCGTCATGGGAGAGAGTGTATCACAATTGTTGTGGATGATACATACTTTAGAGGACTATGGATTGAGTTACAAGGGTGTGCAAGTGTTATGTGATAACATAAGCACAATTAATTTAACCAAGAATCCAGTCCATCATTCTAGGACCAAACATATTGAGGTGCGTCACCACTTCATATTGAGGTGCGTCACCACTTCATTAGGGATCATAGGGTTGAGTTGCATTAAAACCCTTCATGATTATTTCGAAATTGTTGGGAAACAATTGGGTAACTTTGGGGACATCTCACACAAACTATAAGGTTTACCAAAACGTTTTTGTTTGCTAGATATGGGGTGAGATGTTAGGATCAACTTAATTTCTCAAAATGTCAATGCATCCCTTGAGAAATTAAGTTGACGAGATAATAATCACTGTGGTGACCAAGTATGGGGAAAATCATTGCATAATATATGTGTATATGGCTCCATGATCATACTTGGACATTCCAATCAAGGAAACTTGATTGGAACATTGGATTTGATTCAAACTTAGTTGAAATTGCTTGAATGATTGTTGATTGAGTTTGACTCCATGTAGATGGATCAAAGTGATTGTTGAACCTATAAGGACTTTTGATTCTTGTTCAGGGATTAATTCTAGTCATGAGATCATGTCCATGTTCGATAAACTTCACCAGATCTCGTTGGAAAATTTCAGAAAATATGAAACTGAATATTTCAGATCGTATCAGGAAGTATCAGGAACCCTGATCGGTCACCGGACCGATCAGGCATAGGGTTGATCGGTCCCCGGACCGATCTAGCTCCTTCCTGTGGTGATCGGTCCACGGACCGATCAGCGAGGCAGGCAGTGACTTTTCAGAATTTTGACCAAGTGTTCTGAGCTGGCCTAGATCGGTCCCCAGACCGATCTGGCACCCTGCTGGGATCGGTCCACAGACCGATCAGGAGGGTTCTTCGAAAATCATCCGACCCTACTGTCTCCTTCCTGATCGGTCAGCCGATCGATCAGGATTCTGCCTGATCGGTCACTAGACCGATCAGGACCAGGCCAGTCCGATCAGGCCAGAGCCTGATCGGTCTGGGCACCATCAGATCGAACGGTGATCCGTTCAGGTGTATTAAAATCTGGTTGGTGGACCGATCCACCAACCGATTAACTCCTCCCAAAACCCTTCACTTCCGAACCCTAGCGCCGAAACTTCCCACTCGCGCCACCTTTGCTTCGTGCGAGAGCTCTCCAGTGCCTTCTTCTCCTTCCTTTCCGTGCGACGAGTTTGTGCGAAGGTCTCTACGGAAGTTCTCCTGTTCTCTGCAAGTTCACAGTTTGCTCCAGTCTTCTGCGTTTCTGTCTTGAGGCTTCTTCTGCGCAAGCTCTTTCCCTTCAAAACTTCAAGAATCTCTTCAATGGCACCAAAGTGAGTTTTTGGCTTCGATTGTCTTGCAAATCAGTTCATAAAATTGCGTTTTGAAGCTAACCAAGTGTGATTTGTTGTTCTTGGTGTGGTGCCATGACCCTCGTGTATTTGCCGTGACCTTACCTTCTCACCAATTGATCAAATCGATTTTTCACCTCATTATTATCCTATGTTTGACCTTGATCTAATGTCTAACTATGATTGGGTCTTACCTTTGATGATCAATTCTTAAACTTGTGATTCAACTTATGTTCTTCGATTCAAACCATGTGTGATCACTTCCCTGATTAAATCATGATTGTATGATTAATTCAACTCTTTAGGAAGTCTTCTAAGGGTAAAGAACCTATGGTGGAGAGCTCAAAGAGCAAAGATCTTTCGATAGCTACACCGTCTCCAAGGCCTCCACCACCTCAACATACTCGATTTCAGAGTATTAGTCTTGCTCTCAAATTCCAGTGGCACAATTTTAAGTTAATGCCATGTCGAACTATCGACCATTCCTTCATCTATGAACATTGCCCAACCATCCGACACATTATCACACATTATAATCTCCAATCCATTCTTTATCTTGAGAGGCCAATCAACCTTGACTTGGTCTCTGAATTCTATAACAACATGGTGAGTGGAGAGGGCACGGGGTGGAGCACGGGGTGGAGGACCCGTGTTGCCGGTATTGATCTTGATTTCAATCGATCTATTTTCACTAATTTTCTCGGCTGTCGCAGGTCAGACAATGATTTCTTTCTCTACCCTTTTCCTCCTAATCCCCTTCCAGTTCCCTTCGATGGAGTGACTCCCGATTCCATCTACGAGTACTTTCTAGGCCATCCCAGGCCAGAGGGTTCTGGTGAGCGCACCCGTGACTTTCCCACTTTTCCTGCTCTTCGTCTTTCCCCTGTTGACTATGTGTTGTTTAAAATCATCACCAATTGTCTCCTTTCAACTACTTCGAAACACCTTGATGAGATTCAACCATTCCACTACTTGATGCTTTACGGGATGCATCAGCAGTTAGACTTTGACCCAGTGGCTTCGGTCTATTTCTCTATCATCATCCACAGTATGCCGTTATCCCAGTCAGTCTATATGCCATTCGGTCATATCATCACTGCCTGGCTGGAGTCGGCTGGCATCGACGTTTCACAGGGCCGCATTGTGCCGATGATTGGACAGGACTGCCGTCTGGATCGTCGCATGCTTGCTCAGTCCGGCATTGTTCTCGGGACCGAGGGGCTGAGGTGGAAGGATCGCAACCGTGCGGGAGAGCTACCGAGAGCAGCTCATGACCAGGGGCTGCCAGCTACTACTGCAGATTATGATGAGTGGGCTCCTGATCTACGCTGGCAGGTTGCGGAGATAGAGCGGATGATGGAGCACGAGCTACACATTTCCGAGCTCTGGCGACAAGAGGTCCACTCCGAGTTTCAGTCCTTTGATCGCCGTCTTGATGTCCTAGCATCTGATGTCTCTGGGATGAGCTCGTTCCAGGACAGCTGGTATGAAGAGTGGTATCATCATACATTTCCTGATGGTGCGTCCCCCAGTGGCCCTTCACCCGGGGATATCATATATATCGATGATTCCGACGATGATGCCGCTGACGATTGATGATTTCTTGCCTTGTATGACTCTCAGGCTATATGCCCCTTGACTTGCCTATTGTGGTCGTGTGCCACGTGGATTTTGACTGTGATGCATGTGTATTGCATTTTGTGTTTTATCTGGGTATTTTATGGATTGCCATGATTATACTTCTTGTTGATGCTATGCTATATTATCTGCATTTTTGATCCATAGCTATGTTCATTTTATGCTACCATACTCATATGATACATATGCCTGTTTTGCCATGCTTATATCTTTTTGCCATATGTGGTCATATGCTTATCAATATTCAATCAAATTCTTGGTGTTTTGGGATACCCCTAGGGTTGAGGGGGAGTATGGTTGAACTTAACAGCCCGTCTAGACCCTTTTCGTGTTCGACAAAGAGGGAGAGTGTGGTTGGTTAAGTTTAGGATGATCATGTTGTAGGGGGAGGATCTGGATTCCCCTATGATTCTAAATTTGGAAAACTTGATTAAGAATCCCTAAACTTAAAATCGGGTTGTCAAACAACAAAAAGGAGGAGATTGTTGATGCAGTCTGGCCCTGATTGTTATTTTGGTGTTGACACCGATTTTAGTTTAGGTGGATGATGTTTGATTATGATTAAGTCCTGCTCGGGGATCAGGCATGGTATGGAAAATCCTAACCTGGAGGGTTAGGTGTGAAAAATCCTAGCTTGGAGGGCTAGGTGTTGGAAAAGTCCTAATTTGGAAGGGTTGGGTGAAAAGTCCTAGCTTGGAGGGCTAGGTGAAAAGTCCTAACTTGGAGGGTTAGGTGCAAATTCCCATCCTGGAGAATTAGGTGAAAAAGTCCTGGCTTGGAGGGTCAGGTGCCTAGCTTGGAGGGCTAGGTTGGATGATGTTCTAACTCGGAAGGGTTGGGTGAAAAGTCCTAGCTTGGAGGGCTAGGTGAAAAGTCCTAGCTTGGAGGGCTGGTGAAAAGTCCTAACTTAGAGGGTTAGGTGCAAATTCCCAACTTGGAGAGTTAGATGGAAAAATCCTTAGCTTGGAGGGCTAAGGTGGATGAATTCCTAGCTTGGAGGGCTAGGTTTGAGTTCCTGGATCGGTCTGGTGACCGATCAGGAACATTGGCACGCTGCTCCTTCGTGGATCGGTCTGGTGACCGATCTAGCGATGTCTGATCGGACCGGTGACCGATCAGGGAGCGCACAGTGAGGTTGGGAACCTACTGTGTGGCTCCTGATCGGACCGGTGACCGATCAGGGAGCAGGCTGCTTCCTTGCTGCCTTGCCCCTGATCGGTCTGGTGACCGATCAGGGAGCGGACGGTGAGTGAGTTCTCTTGCGGATCAGACCCTGGATCGGTCCGGTGACCGATCAGGGAGTTTGGATCTGATTAAAAAAATCACTGTTCATCTATCCTGATCAGTCTGAGTGACCGATCAGGCTTCACTCTGATCGGTCTGGTGACCGATCAGGCTTCACTCTGATCGGTCGGGTGACCGATCAGGCGTGTATAGCCGCGAGAGCTGGGAATCCCAGCGAAGCTGTAGATCGGTCTGGTGACCGACCCACAAGCCCTGGATCGGTCCGGTGACCGATCACTTTAATTCAAATTGCACTGTCAGACGCGGTCAGAGCGTCTGATCGTATCCGATTCGCTGCTGTTTGCCTCTGATATTTGATTTACTATGTGATTTACTGCTCTAACAGTCTGATTAAGTTGCAGGTGACAGGGGAGGATTCAAACACTCAAGGAGAGGTCAATGGAGGCTTTCCTTGGAGCAGGTTTGTCCGATTCTCCATTTCCGGTTGCAACGGCCGAGCTGCAGACTGGAGCCGAGACTGGGGCTTGGCTGAGGGGATCTCAGGAAGACCAGAGAGGGCTCAGTGGTAGCTGGCGTTGGCAGCGAGGTAGCTGGAGGCTACGGAGGATGTTGTCACCTGGTGCTGTGTGGAGAATCAAAAGGGTGGAAGTTGGCTTCGTGGAAGCAGAGTTCGTGAACTAGTGTTCTTGCCGCGCCTTGTGTTCTCCACAACTTGCTTGCTGTGTTCTTGAAGTTTTCATCACTTTGGGCAAGCGATCGAGAAGCAATCATTCATTACTTGAGCGCTGGAAGGAGAGAACAAGGAACTTGGAGTCCGACAGTGGGAAGACACGAAGAAGGGTTTTTACGTGAGATCGCCACTGGGTGGAGCTCAGGGAAGCTTGCTGTGTTCTTGTCCTTGCTAAGTGTTTGAGTAAGATCCTTCTTGCTATTTCTTTGTGCTTAAACTTTATCTGTGATTGAAACGTTGTGGAGAGGTTTCTCCACCGAGAAGGAGGTTGCGTTATATCCGGTGAAAACCGGGGCTTGATCTGCCGACGATCAAGGGATCGCCCACCTTAAGGGCACGCCAAGAGTAGGGGCAAGTTATCCCCGAACCTTGTAAACCCTCTTGTTAGCGATCTTGGCAGTTGTCTCTGTTTGCTTTCATTTCTATTTTCGTTTACTGCACTACTTCATTTTCCTTTGTTTCTTCCGCTGTGCTACTGATAAGTTGAGTGCAGGAAACTTGTTAAGTGCAAGAAAAAGTGATTGACTATATTCACCCCCCCCTCTCTAGCCATCTCATTTCCAACAGTCTCGAGATCCGGGAGTCTCAGAGACTGAGCAAAAGTCTAATCGGAGGAGTCGATTGACAAAAGATAACTTCGCTAGAGTGGAGTAGGTGAGGACGCGTTCCCCGAAAGAGGGAACAGTAGGCGTCAATTCGACCTAGGATTTCATTTGAAATCCAAAGTCAAAACCAAGATAACTCTGGTTGTTATTCATGCATATTTATCATATTATATTGTGTTCTTGGACTAACCCCAGTGGCAGGCTGAAAGGAATTGGCTGTTGCGATCCCAGGCACCTGAAAGGGTTCAGGCGCCCGAGAACCCATGCGCCTGAATTGTATCTGGCGCCCTAGAAGGAGTTCTTCCAGCAATTGCGCCACGGTAGCTCCCAGGCGCCTCAATAGTCCCAAGCGCCTAAGAATGGAGATAAACATTGGTCGAATCTGCGGGTAAGGACGTGACTGATCCGGGTGATGTGGAGGGCGCCCCATACCCTATCAGGCGCCCGAGAACCAACTATAAAAGGGGTTTCACGCATTTGCTTCCAAACATCAACTCAAGCACTCAAACATGCTACGACAAGCTTCCGTGCTCTAGTTTTCTACGTCGACGACGTTCAATATCGACGACATGCCGCTCCAACAAGTTTAGCCTTTCTTCTTAAGTATCGTTGGTATAAAGTTTTAAATTCTGTTCTGTACTTAAACTCTTATACTTGTACATCATTTTCCAAACTATAGAATTGTCCAATGAAAACGGTCAAGGATCATAGGTCTTGGAGTATGAGCCGTTACAGACTCCGAACCAAGTACCAACTTGCAACCAAATTTGAGTTTTTGAGGCTATAAATCAAAGCAATAGGTACAGGAATGTATCTGAAATTGTTAGGCACCTCCACTGTTGATCAAAGGAGAAAGAAATGTAGTTGATTGGATTTTTCAGATCAAGAACAGAAAAAGGAAGAAGGATGCAGTGGGCTGAATTCGAAACAGCTGGGATCAACCTTTCCATCTCTATTTGATGCTAACTGCCAACCAGAAAAATGCAGGAGTTTGCAAGGTCTGAGATTGAAGCTGTGGATGCTAGAATCTGATGCAGGAAAGTGCAAGAAAAATTCGAAACAATTGCTGATCAGAATAGAAAGTGAAGAGGCTGAAATTGAACTTGTTGAGCAGAATTTTGAGTGGAATTCTTTAAGTGCTCAACTACTTTTATGCCAACTGATATGAAGAAATTAGAGTTTTGCAAGATCTGAAAGGCTCCATTAGAAGATTAAGAGCAGGAAACAAAAAGAGAAGAAAAACAGTTTGAAAAAAAAAGAAGAAAAGAGCAAAAACAAAGATGGCACACAATTGAAAACTTGGCACTATAAAATCATGGAATGTTTTTCTCATCCGGATTTAAGTTTATTTCAGTTCATTTCTGACCTTGCTAGAGAGAAAGGAAAAGAGGGAAAAATCAGGAAAGAAGATGGAGAAAGAAATTTGGCACGCAAGGTGGAAGTTGGCACATTGAGATCAATAGGGTTTTATTCATCCAATTCAAAGTCATTGTACAAGATTAACTCCACCACATTTTTGATATCACTAGAGGACTGACAAGAGGGGCAAGGCACATTGGAAACATACTTGAGCACTCAAGTCTTCCACTTTATCAGTTTTTCCATTTCCTCGATTTTTATTCCATTTCTTATCATTTCTATGTCTTTGATTTGTTTTTGTAGATGTTGATCCTAATCATGAATAATGGTGGTGATTAGATAATAAGCGAGCCTATGGTAGTGCGAGAAGCATATGTGTTTGAGTGAGCTCCACTTCCACCATTAACTTAGAACTTAAGGAGAGAGCCACCAAAATTTTCCTTGAAAGGCTAGTGGATTGAATTCATCTGAATGACTCATGATGGATGAAAAGGCTAAGTTGTTGATTTAAGGACAAGATACTAATCCATAGAGCTTAGATTTTTGAGAATTGATAACCTTAGGTAATTTCTTTTCATTTGCCTCTAATTATGCTTAAGTAAATCTAAAGGATACATACTTAGTGTTTTCGCGAGACGCTCAAGGTTAAGTGTGGGGGAGTTGATAGATACTATTTTATTGATCATTTGAGTTGCAAAAATCCATGTTTGACCTATGTTTTTATTGCTTAATTGTGAAATTGCCCTAAGTTTTAGAACTTTCCTTTTATTTTGGACTTAATTGCAAATTTACACATATTTGGATTATTTGGCCACTAAATTCTTGATCTATTTTTGTAGGCATGAAGGGTTCATGGACTTAGAGTATATTGGGTCAAACTTGAGTCGGAAGTGAACCGGATCGAATTATCAAGCTTACGATTAATCCGAGCCATCCGATTCAAGAGCGGCTAGATCTGAGCCATCCGGGACAATCTGAAGCAATCCGAGCTAGGGTTAGGGTTGATCAAGCACTATGATCAAGATCTGAAGGTTTCATTCCAATCAGAGATCATCCAACCGTTGGATCAAGCTCGGAGGGCTCTAGATAGTCCATTCACAGATTAGGTTGATCTGGATCATCCGTTGCACATCTGGAGGATCCAAGCTACCACGAGGCAGATCCTGACCCCATATCAACATCCTCAAAGTTTGGCTCAAATCAGAGCAAGATCAGCCGTTGGATTTTCTCAATTCAATCAGAGTCGTCCATTCTTATGTATTTAATCAGAAATTCCCTGCTTTCAGCCGTTGTCGCGTCTTCACTGTTCTTCGCCGTTTTCCACAGTTCTTCATGTTCTTAGCAATTTCTGTTGGTGCAGAATGCACCAAAGTCAAACCTGTGTTTTGATAATGGCAACAGAGGTCAAAAGTTAAGTCTTACTTGTGTTTCTAACAAGTTACTCTAGTGTGCAGAGACAAAGTCCTAGCAAAGGAAAGCTAGGCAACTGGCGAAGGACTGCCAGTAGCAAAGCCCTAGCGAAGGAATGCTAGGCAACTGGCGAAGGACTGCCAGTAGCAAAGCCCTAGCGAAGGAATGCTAGGCAACTGGCGAAGGACAGCCAGTATCCAAGCCCTAGCGGAGGACTGCTAGGCAACTGGTGAAGGACTGCCAGTATCCAAGACCTGACAAAGGACCGTCAGGCAAAAGTCCAACCAAAGGAGCAGTTGGCACCAGGTAAACTCTCCCGAGAGGAGTAGGTGAGGACGCGTTCCCCGTCGAGGGAACAGTAGGCGTCGGTTCGACCTAGGACTCCATTTTGGAGACCAAAGTCAGAACCAAGACAGCTAAGGCTGTATAAATAAATATTTTATTGTTGCATTGTGTTTTGGACTAACCCTGGATGCAGGACCAAAGGAACGTGTGTCTGCAGCTCAGAAAGCCTCAAAGGAGAGAGGCAATGGCTGAGTAGGGCGCCCGGAGCGTCCCGGGCGCCCCCAAGGTGCATACAAAACAAGTCAAAGAAAAAAGGGCTCGAACAGCTGCTGGGCGGGGCGCCCCCGTGCTCCCGGGCGCCCCCGCTGCTCCCGGGCGCCCCCAGCGTCCCGGGCGCCCCATGCGCATGCATCGAACCAAAAGCCCTCGAAGCCAAGCGGATAAAGTTTAACCCGGTCAATCCGGGCGCCCCGAGCGCTCCGGGTGCCCCGGTCAAAGCGGATCCAGAGGATCAGACGCGACCGAGACATTGGCGGATCAAAGGCCACGTGGGGGGGCGCCCCCGACGTCCCGGGCGCCCCCTGGCCCTATATAAAGGACCCTCGACCAAGGCTTCAGTAAATCAATTCTCTCAACGCCTCAAAGCTCTTCTACGCTCGTGTCTTGCTCCGGAAACACTCCAACTCGAGCCGACGACGTCCCGCTGCCCCGAAAAAGTCAATACACTCCGGACGTCGGTAACGAAGAGCGCAATTCTTTATTATTATTTTCATGCACTTACTTTGTAACTAAATTCTGTAACTATTATTGCGCTTCATATAGAATTGCCCAAAGTAAACGGTCAACGACCGTGGGCCTTGGAGTAGGAGTCGACACAGGCTCCGAACCAAGTAAAATCGACTGTGTCTTTGTGGTGTGTTTTTTTTGTACTTCCGTTGTGCAATTGCTCTTTACGAAATTCCGAACGATTTCCGATATTCACCCCCCTCTATCGGTTTCCTCGATCCAACAAGTGGTATCAGAGCGGGGTAGTTCAAACTTGGTGCAACCACCAGTTTGAAATTTTTTTTCGGATTTTCTTTATTTCTTATTATCATTCGAATTTTTTTTTATATTTTATTATTCTTATCCCGCACTACTAATCCAAGACCAAGTCTTGGGACATTTTCGTGTTAGTTTTCTTTTATAGATCAAATGGCCATGCAAGAGGGATTTAGCACAGCCAGACCTCCACTCTTCAGTGGAGAAGACTTTTCCTACTGGAAAAGTCGTATGGAGGTCCACCTGAAAACTCAGGTGGACATGTGGATCATTATCCAGTCCGGTATGGAGATCCCCAGAAACGCCGAAGGACTTCCCCAAAGCTACTTTGAATGGGACAACGCCCTAAAGCGCAAGATAGAAGCCGACGCAAAAGCAACTCAGACGCTTCAATGCGGATTGACGAAAGAGGAGCTGAACCGCGTGGGCCCCTTCAACAGTGCAAAAGAGCTCTGGGCAAAACTGATCGAGCTACACGAAGGGACATCAGATACTCGAATCAGTAAGAGGGATCTACTGCTGAACAAACTCTACACCATCAAGATGGCCGACAACGAAACAGCAGCCCACCTCCACGCACGAATCCAAGAGTTAATGAACGGTCTTCACACAATAGGTCACAAGGTTGAAAACCGTGACTTAATAAGGTATGCCTTAAACGCTTTCCCTAGAAACACCTTGTGGGCATCTATGGTAGATGCATACAAGGTCTCTAGGGATCTTTCAAAAATAAAATTAGATGAATTGTTTTCCGAACTAGAACTGCACGAACAAACTAACACCAATATGGTCGAGAAAGGTATTGCTTTCGTTGCAGGTAAAACTGGAAGGACAACAAAGAAGAAGCCTAAACCCGAACCTGAGTCTAACTCAGACTCAGACTCAGAAGAAGAAGATGGAGATCAAACTAAGCTGGTCTGGCTCGCTCGAAGCTACTACAAGGAGCTGAAGAACCGAACCAACAAACGGAAAAGCGGCCGAAGAAAGGACGAACCGGCTGAACCCGCAAACAAGCCCAATGTGACCTGCTACGAGTGTAAGAAAAAGGGCCACTACAAGTCAGAGTGCCCTAACCTAAAGGAGACAAAAAGGACAAGAAGAAAGAAGGCGCTCCAAGCAACCTGGGACGAGTCTTCCTCGGAAGAAGAAGAAGAAGCACCCCAATCAAACCTACTAGCTCTGACCGCCTCAGAAAAAGTCGGAACCGAGTCAGAATTAGAACAGGAGGACGGTGAGCTGACCTTCACAGAAGACGGAGAAATTAAGGTAACTGGTTTTAATATATCTCAATTAACTGAATTAATTTCATTTCTTTCTCGAGATTTGGCAAAAGCCAAACTCCGAGTCGAATCCCTCCGACAGAAAGTAAAACTCCTGAAAGAGAGAGCTGACTCTAAACCCTTAACCGAGAAGGTTCAGGAAGGAACTCCTACTCAAGTTGAAAAACTTGAAAAGGAGAACTCCTCCCTGAAAACTCAGGTTAAGGATCTTAGATCAGCATTAGAACGATTTACATCTGGTTCTAAGGGTCTTGACATGATCCTTGGAAAACAAAAATCAGTTCTAAATCGATCCGGACTGGGCTATAGAACCAAATCCCGGCAAAGATCTTACTTTGCTATACTGAATCAGTCCAGAGGTAAAATTCAGGCATGGGTACCTAAACTATGCCTGAACAAACCGACTGGATCAAATCAGTATTGGATCCCCAAGGACAAGATTCACATCTTGCCTAACCATCACCGTGGCTTTAGTCCAGGGGGAGCCAAACTGAAAACTATATTTATTATTAGATAAAATTGTTATTCTTGATTGCAATATGATTGTTTGCCTGTTTAGTTAATTTTTGCAATTTACCATGCTTAGACTTAGGCTAGTTTAAGGACCAAACAAACTTAACTGAAACTTGACAACATAGTATTGGGTGGAGGTGAGATGATAGTACGTTAGGGAAGCCAATTTGGTGGAACTAGCCGAAGCTACCGATCCAAAACCTAAACTAGTTAGACCAGAAATTTTTCAAAGAATAATTTTGAAAATGAAATTTCACTAAAAGGCTTTGTCAAGGAAAGGGTGGATGATCCCATAAGGCTACGGCCAAAGAAGGCCTAATGCCTCGCCAAGACCTGGAAGCCAATTTTTGAAATTCAAATTCAAATTAATTTTTGTCAAATTCGAATCTAACACAAAATTTCAGCTAAGTTAGATTTAAACATCTTGTCAAAAATTTCAAAATTAATTTCAAGTTTTCAAAATTTAATTAATTTTTCAAAATTAATTAAGTTTTCAAAATTTAATTGTTTTCAAAATTAATCAAAATTTTCAAAACAGTGTTAATTATCAAAACCTGTCTCATGAAACCTATAAGGCTAACATGATTGAAAACCCTAGACTGGGTGAGACAGTAGGATTAAGACTCAATTGGAAATTCTTTCAATACCTATAGGATGAGATAATCTTGTATTTGTCAAACCATGGTCAACATAGTCAAACCAAGGTAAATGTGATCAAAGCATGATTAACACGGTCAAACCACAGTCAAAACAGTCAAACCAATTCAAACCATGGTCAAACCGATTAAACCATGGTTAAAAGTAGACAAGACAAAAATTTTGTCTTTACCTACCCTTTTTCGGGCGCCCGGAACCACGCGGGCGCCCCTACCCCAACTTTTCTTACACCCTAGGCAAAAAGCTGTTCTTGCTTTTGACCAGGGCGCCCGGAACCACGCGGGCGCCCCCATCACCTCCAATGCAGAAAAAGCTGCAGAAGCTCTCTGTTGAGGGCGCTCGGACTGTCCCGGGCGCCCCCAACAGCCAAAAGGCCTTTGGCATCAGTTGCTGACCGGGGCGCCCGGAAGCTCCCGGGCGCCCCCATGGGTTTGCCTATATAAAGCACCCGAATTCCCCTTCTCCTCCACACCAAAATCAACCTTCCACTTCACTTCTTTCTCTTCAAGAAGACCTTGCAAGTCCTCTTCCACAACTATGCCTCCCCGAGCCATCCGGTATGATTATTATTATTGTTATTGCATTTAAATTTATTTTCTCATGCAATATCTTTATTCTTCCATTAATTTCTTTAACTTAGAAGACGCCGACCAAACCCGGCCAACCCCGGTGCCGAACCTAGTCCGAACCCTAGATTTCCTAACCTAGAGTTGTGTAATAGGTTTGCACAAACCATCTACAAGCCTATTAAAATGAGTTATCTCAATAGGCACTTTTTTACCCAATCATGCCCTGTCGCCATGAACATCATCAACTTCTATCAATTGGACAATCTTGTCTTCTGCACGTATACCATTAATGAATCTTTATGCGCAGAATTTTACAATAATATAATTCGACAAGATAATCTTATGTTTCACACCACTGTCCAAGGGATTCCTTTAACTATAACCCCGACTTTGTTGAACCGTTTCCTAGGACTGCGACCCTCTCAGTCCACATTCTGCTGTTATCCTCCTAGGAACCCCCCCATTTGATCCTCCCTACTCAGAGATTACCCTAGATACCATTCACTCCTACTTCTATAGGGCAGACCTCCCAGCAAATAGACGCTTCCAAGCTGTTGAACTTCAGGCCCAGAACTATGCCTTGTATAGAGTTCTGGTCCGCTGTATCTTACCACTCTCCACCAGAGACCTTGGGACGATGCGACCCTTTCATGCTTTCCTTCTTTATGCCCTAGTCCATCACCTTGACCTAGACATTGGACTCCATATGTTTCATACCATTCTGCATGCATCCAGTGTCACGACCCAGGGACGAGTACGCACACCATATTGCCACATCATCACATCCCTCCTTCATCACCACGGTCGTGACGTTACCGTTGGTGAAATTACCGCTTTGACCGACTTTGACAAAATAGGATTTAGGAACTTTTCCTTAGCGGGTCTAGAGGTGTCGACGACTGGGGTTCTTAGTTGGAGACGACAACAGGCCGGGGCACCGATCGATTCTGACGAGGAAATAGAGGTTGACGTTGGAGATGTAGCTGCAGCAGCCCGAGCACACATCGACGAGCCCGATCCACCGACACTCTACCAGAGAGTGACACACTTAGATATAAAGGTTCAGAGTCTTCGAGAGAAGGTCGAAGCCTACCACCTAGAGCAGATGGAAGCTCGTCGAGCTGATCGAGAAGTGGCTGACGCACGATACATAGAGATGATGGCACGATTTGATGCATGGCAGCCTGGCCCGTGATCATCCCGGTCCCTCATCTTAGATCTGATTGCATTGTACCATTAGCTATCTGACTGCCCCTACTCAGTAGGGTTGACTTGTGTTTGACTGTGTTGAACCTTGAGTACCTGCTTTCTTTTATGGTGACTAGTTATGATTACTGGTTCTAGGATTGTGCTCTGTAGAATAGATTAATTTTTTTTGCTCTACTTGATTTAAAAATTTTTTAAAAACTGTTTTACTTAATTTCAAAATCAATTTTCATTTTTCGACTTAGTCTTATTTTTATTTCAAAACCACCCCCTTTCAAAACTAGGGTTTTTCGAATATGGACTTAGCCTAGGTCCTAACCCTAGAACTGCATGCACCTATAGACTTAGAAGCCAGCATCTCACAAGCACCTTAGAGTACTTTTGATTGATAACCTAGAAAGGGTTGAGATGCTTAGGTCTTTACCTTAATTCAAGATGCTTTAAGTCAGTGCATCTGCAGTAATTGGGGCACTAAATACAATTTACATAGCAATCAAGTTAAGTGTCAAGCTTAGAAAATCTAACTTGAACAGAAACACTTAACTTGACTAACCCTAGCAAAAACTACTGTTTCTAACAGTTAGTAAGTAGCTAATTGGGTTAGACAGGTCCCTACAGAGAAAATTGACTGATTTAGTTTAAGTCTAATTATGATTTGATTCAGTACAGCAAAATCTTACTTATTTCCATTATTTCTGCTATATTTATTTCTTTTGATATATGGCAAAGGGGGAGAGATAGGAAAAGAGAGAGTAAAATTAATTTTCTTCATTTAAAAAGTTTTCAAAATTTAATTTTCTTAACTCTATCCTTTATTTAAAAAGTATTCAAAAGTTTTTCTTTATTCAAAACTTTTTTGAAAAATACTTAAGCTTTTCAAAAATGGCTAAAGTCCTTCAAGATCTCAAAATTTTTACTTAAGCTTTCAAAATTTTGCTAAGTACTCAAGCCTTTATAAATTAAGCTTGTCAAAAGTTTTAAACTTTTAAAGTACCTTAAGCTTAAGTTTCTCAAAACTGATTAAGTACAAGGTTATTAAGTACTTAAGTTTTCCAAAAGCACTGTATTAAGTTTTCAAAATTATTAAGTACTTAAGTACTAAAGTGTTTTCAACTAAGTACTTAAGCTTTTTAAATCATCCTATTAAAGTACTTAAGCTAACACTTTCAAAACCTTTGAGTACCTTGAAACTCAAAGTCTCAAACTTTTTAAGTACTCAAAAATCATGTTTCAAAAAAATATTCCTATGTACTTTTAACTCAAGATTTCTAAGTACCTAAAACTTAAGTTTTCAAAGTACAAGTAAAGTTTTTTTCGAAAAATCTAAGGGGAGATTCCTTCCAGGGGGAGGGAACAAAACTTTTTCATGCTTACTTAAACTTAACGTTTTGAACTAGGGTTGCCATAAATCAAAAAGGGGGAGATTGTTGGTGCAGAATGCACCAAAGTCAAACCTGTGTTTTGATAATGGCAACAGAGGTCAAAAGTTAAGTCTTACTTGTGTTTCTAACAAGTTACTCTAGTGTGCAGAGACAAAGTCCTAGCGAAGGAATGCTAGGCAACTGGCGAAGGACTGCCAGTAGCAAAGCCCTAGCGAAGGAATGCTAGGCAACTGGCGAAGGACTGCCAGTAGCAAAGCCCTAGCGAAGGAATGCTAGGCAACTGGCGAAGGACAGCCAGTATCCAAGCCCTAGCGGAGGACTGCTAGGCAACTGGCGAAGGACTGCCAGTATCCAAGACCTGACAAAGGACCGTCAGGCAAAAGTCCAACCAAAGGAGCGGTTGGCACCAGGTAATCTCTCCCGAGAGGAGTAGGTGAGGACGCGTTCCCCGTCGAGAGAACAGTAGGCATTGGTTCGACCTAGGACTCCATTTTGGAGACTAAAGTCAGAACCAAGACAGCTAAGGCTGTATAAATAAATATTTTATTGTTGCATTGTGTTTTGGACTAACCCTGGATGCAGGACCAAAGGAACGTGTGTCTGCAGCTCAGAAAGCCTCAAAGGAGAGAGGCAATGGCTGAGTAGGGCGCCCGGAGCGTCCCGGGCGCCCCCAAGGTGCATACAAAACAAGTCAAAGAAAAAAGGGCTCGAACAGCTGCTGGGCGGGGCGCCCCCGTGCTCCCGGGCGCCCCCGCTGCTCCCGGGCGCCCCCAGCGTCCCGGGCGCCCCATGCGCATGCATCGAACCAAAAGCCCTCGAAGCCAAGCGGATAAAGTTTGACCCGGTCAATCCGGGCGCCCCGAGCGCTCCGGGCACCCCGGTCAAAGCGGATCCAGAGGATCAGACGCGAACGAGACTTTGGCGGATCAAAGGCCACGTGGGGGGCGCCCCCGACGTCCCGGGCGCCCCCTGGCCCTATATAAAGGACCCTCGACCAAGGCTTCAGTAAATCAATTCTCTCAACGCCTCAAAGCTCTTCTACGCTCGTGCCTTGCTCCGGAAACACTCCAACTCGAGCCGACGACGTCCCGCTGCCCCGAAAAAGTCAATACACTCCGGACGTCGGTAACGAAGAGCGCAATTCTTTATTATTATTTTCGTGCACTTACTTTGTAACTAAATTCTATAACTATTATTGCGCTTCATATAGAATTGCCCAAAGTAAACGGTTAACGACCGTGGGCCTTGGAGTAGGAGTCGACACAGGCTCCGAACCAAGTAAAATCGACTGTGTCTTTGTGGTGTGTTTTTTTTGTACTTCCGCTGTGCAATTGCTCTTTACGAAATTCCGAACGATTTCCGATATTCACCCCCCCCTCTATCGGTTTCCTCGATCCAACAATTTCTTCATCCAAGAAGGCGTGACCACCTCGATTCCAACCGCAATTCATCATCTGAATCCTTGGAAGGCAGTCTCGATCCAAAATTCATCTCAAATTTCATCCGGACAGAGGTGTTTGAGGGTTTCGACATCATCTGTGGTCCGAGCATTGAGATCTTCGATATAAACCATTTCCGACGATCTGAGCCACTTGTAGGGGTTCTCAGGTGAGCCCAGGTTGTCTCCAAATCATCATCGCAGCTCAACAAGCCGAGATTGAAGAGCTCGGATCGGAATTCTCCCAGCTGAAGCAGTTTGAGCAGAATTGATGGATTGAAGTTGTTTTCCACTGATTTGCTGAGCCTAGGGGTTCGAAGCCAGCTCTTGCTTGACAACCAAGAAGATTTTGAGCAAAAAAAAAAAAGAAGATTTTGAGCTCGGAAAGGGATCGAGGAGTAGTTTCCTTAGTTTAATTTCTATTTTAGCTGTAGTTTTCATTTCTGCCGAATTCTGTTCTGTTTTCTGCAATTTTCTGTATTAGCTGTTTTAAGAGTGATTTCTGAATTGTTTAACTTAAGTAGGTTTCGAATCTTCAAGTTAATTAGTTTGGTGAACTTGTTAGTGATTACTTGACTTTAAGTTTGGTACATTTCTCTGTTAATTGTTGCGTGCCAACTACATAGCTCGCGTGCCATTTAATTTTTGTAATTTCCTTTCAGTTTCTGAGTTTGTCTCAGATTTCTTGTTTTCTGAATTGTGTCCTAGCTGTTTAGTGTGAATTTTTGCTCTCGCATTAGATAGATAGCTTGCTTAGATAGCATAACACTTAAGTGTAGTTTCCTGCAGTCCTATTGTTGCGTGCCAAATGCATATTGCGTGCCACTGCTAGTTCTTAAATTCCTGCCGATTTCTGAATTTGTATCAGGGATGTTTGTTGTCCAATTCGTCTCTGCATTTTCGTTGTGTTAATTCCTGCATTCGAGTCCGAAATTTGCTTGCTTAGTTAACATAGAATTTGGTTTCGATTTCCTGCAATTCAGTCCATGTTTTCAGTTTAGCTAGCACTGCATTTCTGCAATTTTGTTTTCAATTCTGCATTCTTTTTCTTCATTTCTAGTTTGGCTTGGGAATTGTTGTTTAGCATTCAATAGTGACTGAACTCTACATACACAGATTGCTTCAATTTATTGGCTTCACATCAGTTACATTTGGCATTTAGCATCCACCTTGACACATAAGCTCTTCCTTGGTATCAAGTTGTATCAACTTCTTCACCTTGTATCAAGAGATGAGTTGGGGTTAATTGGTACCAAGTTAGATATAGTTTTTAGTGAATTTTTATGTCCGAAATTAGTTAGGCTTGCATTCATCCATTTCCGAAGTTTCTTTGCATTGGTTTGCTTCCCAAAATCCTAGCTAATTTGAGTTGAATTGGTGCTTGTTGAATTTCTGCATCTCGCATGCTTTCAAGGGTGTAAAGCTTGTTTGTTTCAAAAATCTTCCATCTCTGCACTTAGTTAATTGTTTAGCTTCAAGACTGCATTTAATATCCATTGAGTTCCCTTTTAATTTCGATTTAGCCACTTGGGTTGAGTAGGTTTTTTCTTGATTAAAATTCTTAGTTGTCATCACTCGTTTATTGCATTTAGTTGTAATTCTCTTCTTTTTGTGCATTTCGATTTCTAATAGCAACCCAAACCCAAGTTTTAATTGAAACCCAAAAACACAAACGACACATAAATACAAGTTCGAATCAAACACGACAACTAGCCCCGAGAAAAATACGACCTGTGGCCCCTTTGCTACATTTTCAGATTTTGATTGCAAAAAGGGTTTTCAGCATTTTATTTATAAATTCTAAATTCTGATTGGACCCACATTCGTGACAGTCCATTTTGGGTCCGTCACTTAGCCATCCAATTTAAGTTATTGATAATATAACCCTATTTTTATTTATCAAAATCTAAAACTTAGGGGGCGTTTGATTTAAGGGAATAAAGGTGGGAAATAGGAATGAAATTAAATTATTACCATAGTTAATGTTTGGATTACAGTAATGGAAATACAAATCAAGGAATGAATCATTATTATTCAGCAATGACTCATTCCCGCGTCTCTCCCCTTCTATCAACTATTACCTCATTTTAAGCAATCAGATTTTTCGCTTCATGCCAAAAATGCCCTTGACCTATTTTTTCCTACGCAGACTCCTCATTTCACAATCCCTCTCTTGCAGCCCTCCTCATTTCGCAACCCTTTTCCCGCAGCCCTCCTCATTTCGCAACCCCCTTCTCCCGCAGCCCTCCTACGACAACTTCCTCTTCTCCCGCAGCCTTCTACGGCGACTTCCCCTTCTCCCTTAGCCTTCTACGGCGACTTCCCCTTCTCCCGCAGCCCTCCTCCATCAGTCGCAACCCGCAGCCAGCAGCCCACAGCCCTCTTCTGTTGATTGCAGCCGCCGCACCTCCGTTAGCAGCAGCCCTTCTCCGTCGGCTAAAACTGTCCCTGTAAGTGCTCTTTTTTTATGATATCAAGTTTTCTTTCTTTCATTTCTTTCTCTTAAGTCATTTTTCTCTCTTGATCGAAATTAATCAATCCAGTTTTGAAATTAATCAAGCAATTTCTTTTTTATGATATCCGTAAGGCAGGCAATGGGAACATTCATGCCCTGCACCACCAGTATGATCTGCAAGTGTTCAGTAAAATGAGGTCCAAACAGACAGCTAAAGTGAGTAGGCTTAATATTGCCTTGATGCATATTGTAGTGGGCTCTGAGACTTTGAAGGTGAAAGGTATCCAATGCTAGCAATTTCTCCTAGACACATGATTTTTGTAATTTGCGTAGAATAGACAGGAGTAAAGGGGGCAGGGAGGAAGGAGAGGTTGTGAACAAAATGATTGTGTATTTATTTATTTTTTGGATTAAGAAAATGATTGAAAGTATAATAGAGACACTTGTTGTATTAAAAAATGACATTTATGTTATTTAAAAAATAGAGAAATTATTTTTTATTATTTTTTAAAGTATTAACAAAAGGGTAAAATTGGAAATTTATTTGATTCCCATTACTAAAGTTGAAATGAGCCAAATATCATCAATGACAATAACTTTCATTACAGGATTTGAACCAAACACTATCAATGCAATCACGATTCCCATTCCCATTGACCCCTCAATGAATCTCATTACCATTCCGATTAACAAATTTGAACCAAACGCCCCCTTAAATTGCTATTAAACCATCGCTAGCTTCTGCATCATGCGCCTCAACCCTAAATCGTCGTCGCCGCTGCTGCCTTCTTCTCGCATTCGCTCAAGCTGTTGTGCCCGTCTTGAGCTGCCCGATCAGGCCACACCGAGAGCACCTCTAACACATCATAATTGTCAGATTCTTTTAGAGGTAACAATCATCATCGTTTTTGTTGGAACCCCTGTTCCGGCCGTTCTGTGGTCGTTCCGATGAACCATGCCTGCTTAAGCTCGTCTTCCTCCTCGTCCCTCAGACTATAGCCTGTAGAGCATGGAAGCCTGAAACCGAGGTAAAGGGGACGAACAGAGAACATGAGTGGAATTTCCGAAAGCAAGGGGGTGCTTCCGCACACCCTCATACCCCCTTGCCTCCGCCACTGATCGTCACCATCATCTTAGAATATCCACATCAAATTTCTTCCAAGTGTGTGAAATCAACTGAGAGTTGAATGGTTGGCAACCCAAACTAGTTGGGTTAAAATTTAGTCAAGTTAGTGTAAATCACTTTAAATTTATATCCTACTTATTACATATTGTAGGGAAGAATGTTTGACAGTTCTAGGCTATCCGAGGGAGTCCGAAGTGACTAGTTTGTGATAAGTCTCAATGAAAGAATTTTGGAGGGTCTAAGTGATCGTATCAGGTCCAGGCGACTAGACGATAGGGTGACTAGAGCAACTTCTAGTTGACTGGAAGATGTCGTTATCAGCATTCCAAGCGAGTATGGTCAAGATTAGATCTCTATAAGTGACTAGAGGACTTCCAGTCTGTTAGTGATATGAGAGAAGTGTCCTAAGGCAATCGCCTTATGATTGTAAACATTCATTTTAATAAATGATAATTCACTATTTGAGTATACATGTTTGTGTATTTGATTGGGATCTTAAACTCATCTACTGAATGTCCGCAATACAATTCACAGCATAAGAGAATTTGTGATGGGATCACGGCTAGTGATTATCTCTAAATGTGCAATTGTGAAGTATTGAAAATATCCCTAGTCAATGAATTGATAAAACGAACATTATCAATTCTGTTGAGACTAGCATGGGTTATTCTCTAATCAGCTGATTCTCACTGGCTGGTGACATTGGGATGTCCAGAGATAAACATGGATGCTAGTTAAGGGAACTAGTTCATTGGAGTGACTAGCTGTAAAACTTCATATGGTAATCTATATAGATATGTCAATGAAGTTCTTACTGCAGCTTAAGTGCGATGTTCCTTTGACTTGCGGTGTTCAAGTCATCTTGGTCATGGAGACTTATACTTTAACATCTTAAGCAAGCATCTCCAAGGAGGTGTGGACCCAGGATGATTGGGTATAAGCCAAAGTGCCCGAAGATGTTTGAATAGCCTACAAAGGATTCACCACTCCTTGCGAGGAGATGTATACCCAGGCCTATCGTCGGATTGTTACTCAAAGCCTCTGGCTAGAGCATATCATGTTTGGAGTATGAGTCTCTTAAATACATGAGAGTAATTTGAAATCCAAAGGACGAGAAAGACACTACTTGGGCTAGGTGTGACGTAGTCAGCCTAGTGGGGACTGACACACACAGACTATGTCCTGAACCAAGTGGGTATAAGATGGTGAAGGGAATGAGGCACGATTCATTAGAGCTGCTGAAGGGTTTCAGAATTACTTCTGAGGTCAACCGTTGATCTTTCGATTAATTGGGGGTCATGATGTACTACTAGGTGTCACTCATGATCGTTCTATAATTAGTTGATTATAGACGGCCAATATAAATCGAAAGCCTATTTAGTCACACGCACTACGAGTAATCCGAGGGATTTAAAACGAGTTGAAAATTGGATTTTCCGATCAAGAGAAATAAGTCGAATCTGAGTTAATCAGAGGCGCAACGGAAGCTAAAAATGGCTAAGTCTTTTGAAGGCTTATTGGGCGAATTAAATGAGTTTAATTCGCGATGGGTTCGGCTCGGTTTGGCCGGCCAAAGAGGGTGCCCACCCTCTTTGTTTTGGCCGGCCACCACTTGGGGAGAAAACCAATTTATTTGGTTTAATTAATAAAATAAATCTAGCGCGATTTGTTTTATAAATTATGGATAAATAAATTTGTATAAAGAAATTTATATAAAGAAATTTATAGAAATTTATTCTTTTTTATGGAAATTAAAATGATCCATGGAATAGTTTATTTTAATTTTATAAAATCAATTATGAATTGATTTTTCCATAATAAGGAAATTTATAAATTTCTTGTAAAATTTATTCCATAATAAAAGGAGAGATGTATTTGTTTTATTATAAAGTTAGTTATAATAAAACTAGGCTTAAACGGAATAATTTATAAGAAAATTTATAGGATAAATTTCTTATGAAAATTCCGTTAAGAAGGAGACTTGGCAAGGGAGATGCTACTATATATAGGAACCAAAGGCAAGCCTTGAATTCCTGATTGAGTTATCAAGAGATCTAGTAGTTCTCTCCCTCTCTCTCTTATTCTCTCCCTCTCTCTTCCCCTTAGGGCCGGCGCCCCATCCTCTCCCTAGGGCCGGCGCACAACCACCCTAGGGCCGGCGCACCATCCTTGCCTTCTAAGGTTGGCGTGAGCAACATCCACCAAGGAGGAGCCGAAGAAGAAGAAGAAGAAGCGGATCGCGACTCCTTCCTTCCTTTCCCGAAATTTTGATTCCGTTACTTGGTGGTTAGTTTCCTTTCTTCTCTCTTGATCTTCTAGTTGTGCCTTTAGAGAATCTAGTAGTTCTCGTCGGCACAAAACTCGTGACTTTGCGAAGTCATCTCGAAGAGAACTCGGCGTGGACGCGAATAGAGGCGGAGCTTCCAAGGGATCTCGTCCCTTACTTCGAGTTACGCGAGGTACTAAGTAAATTAGTTTACTTTTCCGCAAAGTTTTAATTTATGATCATGTCCACACATCATAAGGTTGCATGCTAGATACGTGGTTAAAATGATTTGAAAAATTATTTTATGCTAACTCTTCCGCTGCACGTAAAAATTTAAAATTTTACGAACCCGTATCCTTGTCAACATGCACCCGGTCCCAACACAGTCGACCGGGGAGCTCAGTTAACATTATCAATCAGATAAAAGTTACAACCATGTCAGCACGAATGCAAGTGATTGAAGAGCCTCTGGTCGACTGTTAGAGTGCTATAAAAAGATATTCAAGGTAGAGCTTGCAAATCACTAATTCATGATCATTCTTCTTTGTTCTCGTGTCCTAGTGTTCTCGTGCTTTCTGTGTTGCGATACACTTCAACTCTATGCTTAAGTTCTGATCTATAATACTAGAGTAAATTTTCATTTATGTTGTTTTGCCTTATTTTTATTGTTGTGCTCAATTTTTAGAATTTTTTTCTATAAAATTTCTCCATCTAGGAGAAATATAGAAATAAGAATCATATTTTTATTCCTACATGTGTCTATTTCTACCTTGATGTTATTAGGACACTTGAGAGCAAGAGGGGGGGTGTGAATAGTTCGTGTCGATTCTTGTTCTTGATTTTGCAGCAGATATTTGAAGCCGAGCACACCACAATACTTGAGGTGACTAATTTAAGGGTTCACACTAGCAATCATAGCTTTTACTATGAAATCTCCTTCTCAAAACAACATCGAAGGTGGAGAAACCTTACCGTTGGATATATAACTCTTACTCAATGAAAAACACAGCAGAAAGAAGGAAAAGAGATTACAAATGAAGCATGATTCTCTTTCCTTGAGTTATTTGAGATAGTGTTACAAATGAGAATTTGATCTTGGGCACAAAGAGCACAATAGAGCAATGAAACAGTGTCTTCTTCTTTCACCCTAAACTCCTTTTAAAACGCTTTAGAATCGGACTATTTCTCTACTTTTTGGTCGTCACTAATCGATTAGCAAAAAAACCCCAATCAATTACTGATCATCTATCAGTCCGTTGAATGGCCACTGACTCGAGATCAATTACTAAGATTACTCCATTTTGAATCCTAATTGATTGGTAATCTCAATCGATTTGACAACCTTTTTTTCTCACGAAAAAACCTATCAATCGATTGCACCAATCAATTAGCCATGCCTAATCGATAGGGCAATACATTGGTCAAGCCTAATCGATTAGGAAATGGATTGGCAAGGCCTAATCGATTGGACAATCGATTCAGCAACTTCCTGTGTGCTCGAAGAAAGTCTACCAATCAACACCAATCAATTGGCTAGTGTTTAATTGATTGGCTTATCAATTTGGCAAACTTTCTATGCTCCCCGAAGAAAGCAGCAGAAGGCTTGCCAATGCCAAATCGATTGATTTGGGAAGCTACAGTGGGCTCATAATTGGTTACCAATCGATTGGCAATCCGTGCCCATCGATTGATACACCACTTTGCTAACCTAGAATTTTGGGTTTACACCAATTGATTCTTCTAATCGATTGGCGATGCAAACCCTAAAATTTGAGATTTGGGGTTTTGGGTTTTATCTCACCAATTGATTGGTGAAAATCACCAATCGATTGGTTAACCCTACAATAAGATTTTTCAATCCCTAAACCCTTAAGCACATATTCTATTTAATATACCAATCAAAACCAATTACCACCTGCCTGATGAACCTTTTGTTCTCTAGACTTTATGCCTAGAGCTTCCTCATATCTGAATCTTCATCTACCCATGCATCCGATCTCACAATCTGCTCAGGTTTCCACCTTTTTCCAAGAATTAGGCTTCGACTTTCTTGGACTTCTCTTGCCATGCATCCGGTCTTCTGACCTACATGAACTTCTTCTTGCCAAGAATCCGACCCTCGGTCTTCTTGGACTTCTCTTACCTTACATTCGGTCTTCTGACCTGCAAGGATTTATTCGCTAATAATCTAGTCCTCAACCCTCTTAGACTTTCTTATCCTGCAATCTTGTAACTCAAGTTAGATCTAACGTATTAACCCAAACTTAAATAATTGTAAATCATTGAAATTTCTCATTTGGGGCATGATTGCACTAACAATCTTCTCCTTTTTGATATTTGACAATGTATTTAAGTTTAGGCAATGTCTAACAAATCATAATATCAACTTTTAAAGACTAAGATGATATCAATATAATAAGCAAAAAAAATCACAATATCATATCATAATCAACAAGCATAACAAGATCATATCCATAAACAATAAGAATGAACTTAAACACAATATTTCTCTCTCTTTGCCAAATATTACAGTGAAGTGAACACTAGAGAAATACATGATAATAAAAACAAACACCTCAAAAACATGGATTCTAAAGAAATAGGGCACACCCCTATTCTCCATAAAAGCACATACATAATCAAGGAAGACACTCTGCCCCTAAAACAATGTAACAATAGGGTACATCCCTACATGTCATATAAGTGAACAATCAACAACGGAGCACTCCCCATCAATATATCCAACAATAGGATACACCCCTACAACATATAAAACAATTAAGCAAACATAAATTCACAAGGATAACAAAACATGATATACTAAACATGAATAACAAGAACTAAAAACATCACATAAACCAAAAGCATCCATACAATAAGTGTTTGCATAGAGGCAAAAGTGAATAGATACATCACATCAATATAATCCTCATAATAAAACGCAATCATTCCAGTAATAGGATTAGCAGCTAGAGAAATGCCATCAACCGGGCAATCAACACTTGCCAAAGGAGGGGCATCAGTTAGAGGATCAACACCCACCGAAGGAGGGATATTAGTCGGAGGAGGTGGCTGAGGAGGAGGATGACTTGACATCCATCAGCACACTAGATCATGGAATGAAGTAATGCTTGTCTACATGTCAATCTATCATCGACAAATAATCATAAGCTCCATGCGCATCTCAAACATATCAAGGGCACAATCCATGTGTAATTCCTCAAATCACGTATCGAAGGTCTCCTCGAGCTCAAGAACGTGAGACTGAAGATCATCATCCTGACCATAAGCATCATGCTCCTAATTAGTGGCCTCAGGATCTCTATCTACGACAATAGATGGTGCCTACCCTGTAGCTCGTGGTTGCATAAAAGATTAATTATGTATTAGTCTTCCCCATGATTGGTCAAGTCAATGATTCATAAAAGATTTCAATCCTCTTGCTCAAAGTAATGCATCATGATAAGTATTATGATCAAGAAGATTGTCCTTAGCATCTCACTCTCATCTAGATATGTCAAAAACACAAATAAGGTAAAATCTATGTTCTTTTGAGATGCATTTTGAAAGTAAGATGAGGTTCATTTTTGACATTTTCCATTCTAAATTTCTTGAAGATTTCTTTGGCATATTTAGATTGATGAATATATATTCCTTCTTTTGTTTGTTTAATTTGTTGTCCTAGAAAAAATGTCAACTAACCAACCAAACTTATTTCAAACTTACTTTCCGTGTGATTTATAAACTCATTGAGAATTTTTTTGTGTGGAAACGCAAATATGTCATCTACATAAACGTAGGTCACAAAAATATTATCTCCATTACTTTTTAGAAATAAAGTGGGATCAATTTGTTCTCTATGAAAACCTTTTAATATTAAAAATGTTGGCAACCGTTCATACCAAACACAAGGTGCTTGTTTTAGCTCATATAAGGCACGTGATTTGGAAAATATGAAATTTTCAACCCTAGTGATTGTTCAATATAAACTTCTTCTTTAATAAAACCATTTAAAAATGTCGATTTCATGTTCATTTGATACAACTTAAATTCTTTGTTAGCAACAAACATTGACATCGTCCTAATAGACTCCAATCGAGATACGGGTGCATAAGTTTCATCATAATTCAACTCTTCTACTTGATTAAAGCTTCTAGCAACTAATCTAGCTTCGTTTTTCACAACCACTCTCTTATCATCAAGTTTGTTCGAAAACACTCAATTTGTGTCAATAATTGAACTTTTTTGGATCTAAGAACTAAATCCCAAAGTTTACTTCTTTCAAATTGAGATAATTCATTTTGCATTGCTAGAATCCAATCCGGATCAAGCAAGACATCGTCAATAGTTTTTGGTTCAATTTGGGAGATTAATACTATTTGACTTCTTTCATTTCGAAAGTAAGATCTAGTTCATACCCCTTGTGTAACATCACCCACTACTTGATCTAAAAGATGATTAACATTTATTCTATTGAATCTTGGGTTTTGAGTTATAGTGATCACATACTCAAGTGGTGACTCTTTTATTCCTTCACTCTCTCTCTTAGTTTTCTTTCCTGTGATCATTTTTCTCATTTAGCATTAATTTTTCTAATTGAAATTGTAATTCAACCTTAGTTGTTTTAGTAAGATTTGAAGTTGGATTTTCTTTAAAAATAACATTTAGAGATTCTTTAACTATTTTAGATCTCTTATTGTAAACTCTATAAGCCTTGTGATGATTAGAGCACCCTACAAGTATACCCTCATCCCCTTTAGCGGAGAGTTTTCCTAATTGATTTTTGGTATTTAGAATGTGTACTTTACATCCAAACACTCAAAGATATTTAATTATAGGTGAGTTTCCAAACCACAACTCGTGGTGTTTTGTTCAAAAACCTATGCATTAGAGTTCGATTTTGTACATAACATGCAATTTTTATTGCTTCGGCACATAGATAGCTACGAAGTGAATATTTATTGAACATAGTCCTAGCGGTCTCTTGTAAAACTCTATTCTTTCTCTCAACAACTCTATTTTATTAAGGTGTCCTAGGAGTAGAGAATTCATGTTTATATCCATTTTGTGAGAAAAACTAGCAAATCTATCATTTTCAAATTCATCTCTATGATCATTTCTTAATCGGTTTTTTTTTATTTTTTTATTTTTTACTCTTCTAAAAAAAATAATCAATGTTTCTAAGGTATAATCCTTATATTTCAAGAAAAACACTCAAATATATCTAGTAAAATCATCTATCACAACTAAGCAATATCTACTATTATTCAACGAAACATGCTTACTACTATCAAACAAATTCATGTATAGTAGTTAATGCAGTAAATGTACTCAAAATAGTTTACTTTTGTGGGCAGCTTGGATTTGCTTACCCATTTGATATGCATAACATAATTTGTCCTTTCAAAACTTCAACTTTGGCAATCCTTGCACCAATTCTTTCTTTGATAGCCTTTTGATATTTCTCATATTGGTATGAGTAAGCCTCCGGAGCTAAAGCTAAGTTTCTTCTTCTTTATATATGAAACACTTAACAAACACATTAATAGCATCAAATAATTCAATTTGATAAATATTTTCCGTCCTATGACATACAAGTATGGTAATGTTTAGTTCACTATACTTGATTAGACATTAAGATGAGTTACACTCAACTCTATATCTTGAATCACATAGTTGACTAACATTTAGAAGATATCATGTCTTTCACTAATAAGACATTCTTCATCATAAATTATTTAGAAATTTGAATGTCTCATATTTCTATAACCTTTAGTTCACCACTATTAGCAAAATAAATGGTACTTTTATTCTTGTTTTTAAATGTTGTGAACTTTGATGAGTCTCTCGTCATGTGCCCAAACATTCACTATTTATAAGTCATGTCATTGGTGTTGGACCTTGGATGGCTATAGAGGGGGGTGAATGTAGCCAGACACTCAAATAAGCCCCTCTTCTTATGAATTTTCTTTCTGTGACCAAAGTTAGCAGCGGAAACAAAATACAACAGAAAGAACAAAACAGAGAAAGAAATCAAACCGACGCTAACACAGCGATATACAAGGTTCGGGGATAACTTGCTCCTACTCCTTGACGTGCCCATAAGGTGGGTGATCCCTTGATCGTCGGCAGATCAAGCCCCGGTGAACACCGGATAAACTGAAGTTTCCTTCTCGGTGGAGAAACCTCTCCACAAGTTGTCTCACCGATGGATACAAGTTAAGCTCACGAGACACTCGAGAAGAGAACCTCACAAGAATGTAGTAAGAACATTTAAGCACAAAGCAACAGAGAGCACTCGACACAGCCCAGCCAAACTCCTCAAGTTTCTGTCTGTTCGCTCCTTGTCGCTCCTCTGCTTCCAGCTTTGTCTTAAGCCTCTTCTCCTCATCGCCAAGCCTCGTCAGCATCCTCTGAGCACAGCCTGAACCCACTGACCTCCCTGAGCACTCAGTCCACTGAAGACCTCTTCAGCTGAGCCTCTGTCAGTTGCCAGCCGCTCCTCAGAAGTCGTTGAAAGCTGAGAAGAGAAACCATCCAAACCTGCTCAATGTAAAGTCCCATTTGACTATCCTCCATTGTTTAAATCATCCCTGTAAAGTCTGTAGACTTCAACAGAAGCTTAGCAAATGCATATCAAACAATATCACATAATATCAGCAGGTAGCAGAGAAAACGTAGACGCGATCAAAAGTTTGACAACGATTTCGATTTAAAGTTCAGCTTCTGATCGGTCACCAGACCGATCAGAGAGGACCCTGATCGATCACCAGACCGATCAGAGTTAGCCCTGACCGATCAGGCTCCAGCCTGATCGGTCCACAGTGAGAAACTGGAAATCGCGACTTCTAGTGATCGGTCACCAGACCGATCCAGCACTAGCTGGGTTTCCTCCAACTTCATTCTGCCACAACCCTTGATCAGTCACCAGACCGATCAGGGTGTGCCCTGATCGGTCTGGTGACTGATAAGCACCATTTTATTGATTATTTTAATTGCTAAAATCCATGTTTGACCCATGTTTTTATTGCTTAATTATGATTTTACCCTAGGTTTTGGAACTTTATCTTATTTTGGACTTAATTGCAAAATTATACAATTTTTGGATTATTTGGCCACTAATTTTCTGATATATTTTTGTAGGCAAGAAAGGATCCTGGACCTAGGGCATACTGGGTCAAACTTGAGTCGGAAGTAGAACCGGATCGAATTATCATGTTTTGGATTAATCCGGGCCGTCCGATTCAAGAGCGGCTAGATCTGAGTCATCCGGGACAATCTGAAGCAATCCGAGCTAGGGTTAGGGTTGATCAAGCTCTATGATCAAGATCTGAAGGTTTCATCCCAATCAGAGCTAAATCAACCGTTGAATCAAGCAAGGAGGGCTCTAGAGCGTCCATTCACAGATAGAGTTGATCTGGACCATCCGTTGCATATCTGGAGGATCCGAGCTACCACAAGGCAGATCCTAACCCCAGATCATCATCATAAAAGTTTGGCTCAAATCAGATCAAGATCTACCGTTGGATTTCATCAAAGCAATCTGAGCCGTCCATTTGTTTCTATTTAATCAGAAATGCGCAGCAACTCTTCCCGGTCGCGTCTTCTTCGCCGCAAACCTTTCCTTCAGCTGTTCTTAGTTTTCTTCAGTAGATTTCTCCAATCCAAAGGGGCGCGACCCCTCATTTCTTGTTTAGATCGAATCTTAGGTCATTGGGAAGGCTCCTCGGTGAAATTCCAGCTCTCAATTGCCCAAGAACAGAGCTTTTGTGAGGTCTCCGGAGCTCTGCCGTTTGGTTTCGTCAACATCGGCTGCGCATCATTTCATCATCTGAGCAGTTCAGAGGGGTTCCCTGGAGTGCTCGGATCAATTCCAATCAATCATCGCAGCTGAGTTGAAGGAATTGGATGGGTTTCGGATTTGAGCATATGTGAGCTGATTTTGAATCGCAGATGCCATTTTCCGTCGACTTGCTAAGCTTGCGGGTTCGAGGCTCACACTTGCGTGACGAACAAGGAGGATTCGAGCTAGAGAAGGATCGAGGATTAGTTTAGCATAGTTAATTTACCTGTTTTAGTTGTAATTTCGTTTCTGCAATTGAATTTTCTGTTTCTGAATATATGTTAGCTGCTGTAATTTCGTTTTCAGATTGGTTTCTGCTTAATTAGGATTCAAGTTTTCAAGTTTAGTAGTTTAGGAACTTGTGTAGTGATAGATTGCATTTAATTTCAGTTTATTTCTTGTTTTTGTCTTGCGTATCATTTTTGTTAGCTGCGTATCAGATTTTCTGCATTTCCAATTCTGCGTATCAGTCCACTCCTTCAGCAATTGAATTTTGTCTCAAGTAGCTATTAGATCTTCTTTTAGCTGCCTTGAAACTTTGTTGTATTTGATCTAATGATCCTTTTCTGCATTCCCGCATTCATAGAATCAAGTTTAGCGATTTCAACTCTGCATTCAAGCATTTCTGCACTTAGTTCAATTCTGCATCTTTTTATTTCTGCACATCACCTCGTGTTGTATCAATTACAGCTTAGCCATTCTAAATTGTAGTTCTGAAATCTCCATGTTCATCACTTTCGCAGCTAGCTTCGAGCATTTGTCCTCAATTGATTTGTTTGGCTTTACTTCCAATTTATTTCTGCAATTTCCGCAAACTGTTTCTGCAGTGAAGTGTCTAAATTGTTTCTGAATTTGGCTACTGAATTTTGTCCTGCAAATGCCTCACGTGTATTTCAGCTCTTATAAACCTAACATGAACCTTTAGATTGGAGATTAGATATCAGCCATAATGTTTGGTTTTACATCAAATTCATTGCTGAAATTTCTGCATAAGATTTCTGTTTCCAATTGCATTTGGCTGATTCCAAATACCTTCATTCATTTCTGCTGTTGATAATTTCTGAACATTACAGCTAGCTTAAATTCCAATTGGTTCGCATCAGTTAATAGAGTTTCATTTGGAATTAATTGCAATACATCAGTTTTCTCTCCTTTGCGTGCCAAGTGCTTCAATTTGACAACTTTGTATCAAGTAAGGCTTGGGAACTAACCGTGTATCAATTTGCCTAATTTTTATTGCTGCCTTTGTACCAAGTGGAGGTTTGGTTTTGAATGAGAATTCATTTCTGCAGTCGTTGGTCCTGCTTGCAAATCCAAATTGTAAACATTCACAGCTTGCTTGCATTGCATTAGGTTGGTTTTAAGTGGATATTCTTGAAGATAATCTCTGCATTGGTATCAACAGAAGTTTGGTTTAATTTCATAGCAGATTTGTCTCCAATTTAGGATAAAGTGCATCTAAGCTCCAATTTGTTTGAGTTAATTGGCTGAAGTGCTTGGGTTAAGTTTCATGGTTAAGTTATTATCCCTTTCATTGTGATTTCATTCTTGTTTGCGATCCAAAACCCAATTTTGATTTGAAACCCGAAAACACAAACGACACCTAAATACAAGTTCGAATCAAACAACGTCAACTAGCCCCGAGAAAAATACGACCTGTGGCCCCTGTATTACATTTTCAGTTTTTTTTTATTGTAAAAGGGTTTCCAGTTATTCATTCACATCTAAATTTGAGGCCCACATTCGTGACACATAGTTTGGGCCCGTCAGTGACCGATCAGGCCACTCTCTGACCGATCAGGGTCCATCCTGATCGGTCATAGTGAGGAGCTCGCGATTTCTGAAATCCCTCAGATCGTTCACTAGAACGATCAGGAGCTCTCCCTGATCGGTCACCAGACCGATCAGGAGCCGAACAGAAGCCAACCCAAGTTTCGGTTCTCTCCCTGATCGGTCACCAGACTGATCAGCCTCCTCTGGATCGGTCACCAGACCGATTCACAACAGGAGTTCGTGCCAATCTCCCTGATCGGTCACCAGGCCGATCCAGAGACTTCAAATTCAACCCTAAGTCAAGAGAACGAGCTCCCTAGCTCTCTCTGACTCGTGCTCAGTCCCCCGGACCAAGACTCCGTGCCCAGCTTCACTCACCGGGACTTCATTCAACCTAGCTTCCCAAGCTAGGACCTGGCTTCACTCACCAGGATTTCATCCAACCTAGCTTCCCAAGCTAGGACCTGGCTTCACTCACTAGGATTTCACCTAGTCCCACTAGGTGTGCCTAGTCCCACTAGGTCTTTTCCACTTCACCTAGTCCCATTAGGTGTGCCTAGTCCCACTAGGTCTTTTCCCATGCTAGCGTGCGATCTCCCGATCCACCTGGACTTAACCCGAATTCATTCAACCAAACTTAAATCGTTGTCAACACCAAAATAACAACTGGGCCAGACTGCATCAACAGTTGGATGCTCCTCCTCAGCACATGTCTATTCAAACACGATTAACTAAATATTTTGGTACTCAAATGCTGGGTCCGATAGCATCAACAACATATTGCTTGAGTATCCAAGCTTACATAGTTTTAATTTTTAAAATATGATTTCTACTAATTAGGAACATAAATTCAACTTCTTTGTGCTTTAATTTATATCCTAATCTTGTTTTGTTATAAACCACCCTTTGAGCTCCTAAAATCATGTCCAAATATTTAAAACTTGAAGTAAACTTTCCAATGTACTTCTAAGATCATGTACTTATAATTTCAAAGATGCATTTTCATTCTTAAGCTCATCAAATTTTCTAGTAGCATTTTCATGATGCATATAAGTTTCACATGACATATAATTAACTTTAAGTGACTTCAATTCATTTTATAGTTCTTTGACTCTACTTTTTGATCTAGATAAAGCATTTGTTAAGTATGCAATGGTAAAGTATAACTTATCTAATTTTGGAGAGGTTACCCTATTATCACTAGATGATGACTCGCTTAAAGACTCCACATTTCCTTTGCGAATTTCTGTTTCGTCCTCGTTACTCTTAACATTGCCCAATGCCACGAGGTTCTCTCATTTTCTTCTTTCGATAAGCTGGAAGATGGGTGATCCCACGTAACCTTCAAAGCCTTCTCTTTCTTTGACTTATCCACTTATTTCTTCAGCTCTGGACAATCGGCTTTAAAGTGTCGTTTCTTATTGTAGTCAAAGTAAACCACATTAGATTTTGGTTTTGATCTTACTAGAGACTTACACCTTCTTTTGTTATCACTGAATATCTTCTTGGCATCCTTTTTGTTGAACCTCCTAGAGCGTCTCATCATCTTCCAAGTAAAGTTTGTCATTTCTTTTGAGGACAACTCCTCATCACGATCGTTATCTTGTTCATATTCAGAGGAAGACTTTTCCTTCTTGCCATTTTTGTTAATTTTTCTTCTTAATCTTTTCACCTGCAATTAATGTTATACCTTTCTCCTAGTAGCTTGCATTAGCCTGTTCATACAATTTTAATTCACAAAATAACTCATCTAGCTTGACAATTGACAAGTCCCTTGAAACCTTATGACATCAATCATTGATGATCATAGTGAGTTTTTAAGAAGGATTTGAGTGCATCCTGATGAGATTTCAATTTTCCACACTTTCTCCAATCGAATACAGACCATTTAGAAGGTCCTTGAACCTCACATGTAGTTGACTTAGCATTTCTCCAAACTTAATTATGAAATTCTACATTTGATTTATGAGAAGGTTCGTCTTTTCGATCCTTGAGTCATTTGTGCTTTTATTCAACTCAAAGAGCTTGTCCCATAATTCCTTGGCATTTTTGAATGGACCAACTTTGTTTAGTTGCTCTAAACTCAGTTCACATTAAAGGATTACGGTAGCCTTAGCATTTACTTATGCCTTTCACTTTTGATCACAAAACCATTTTGATGATTCCATAACTTTTCCACCTTGAGTTGGCATAATGAAGCCCTTGGTCACAAAAATCAATTATCGATTTCAGTCATGAGGTAATTCTCCATGCGCCTCTTCTAATAGATGAAGTTGTTTCTTTCGTAATAGAGTAGTCGAGTAGTGTTACGTCCCTCTTTCAAAGACATCTTTGTGGCTTGAAATTTTTGCTCCTTTGGATGTAAGTCCTCTGAAGCAACCTTACTCGCATATAATTTGTTAGGACACTTGAGAGCTATGGATTCTTCTTCTTGATTTTGCAGCAGATATTTGAAGTTGAGCACACCACAATGCTAACACTTCGATTTATTTGATATCTATCTCCTTAAGATGATTAATCCAACGGTCCACACTAGCAATCACAACTTTCACTGTGAACTCTCCTTCTCGGAACAACACCAAAAGTGGAAAACCCTTATAGTAAGATTTATAGCTCTTACCCAACGAAAAACACAACACAAAGAAGAAGTAGAAGAGATTGTGCCAAATGAAGCATGATTCTCCTTCTTTGAATTGTTTGAGAGAGTGTTACAAATGAGAGCTTGATCATGGGCACAAAGAGCACAATAGAGCAATGGAACAATGTCTCTTCTTTCACCCTAAACCCCTTTTAAAACGCTTCAAGTCGTTTCTTTGCTTTTCAGTCGCCACTAATCGATTGGCAAAACCTCCCAATGATTACTAATCGTCTGACGGTCTATTAAACGATCACTAACTCCAAATCAACTGCTGAGATTACTCCATTTTGAATCTTAATCGATTGGTAGGAATCTCCAATCAATTGGCAATTTTCAATCAATTCAGCAGCCTTTTTTCTTCACGAAGAAAGTTTGCCACCAATCGATTGGCCATCAATTGGGCAACTTTTTGTGCATTCGAAGAAAGTTTGCCAATCAACTACATCAATCAACTACATCAATCGATTGGCTAATCGATTTGACAAACTTTATATGCTCTTCAAAGAAAGCAATAGAAAGCTTGCTACCAATCGATTAGTCAATGCCTAATTGATTTGCTAATCGGTTTGGGAAGCTATAGTGGGTTCGGAATTAGTTACCAATCGATTGACAATCTGTGTCAATCGATTAATACACTATTTCGCTAGACTCAGAATTTTGGGTTTACACCAATCGATTGGTGATGTAAACTCCAAAATTTGAGATTTAGGATTTTGGATTTTAGCTCACAAATCGATTGGTTAATTCTAGAATCAGATTTTTCAATCCTTAAACCCTCAAGCACATATTTCGTTTAATGTACCAATCGAAACCAATTATCTTATTCTAGATGAACGTCTTGTTCCCTAGACTTTATGCCTAGAGCTTTCACATATCTAGGTCTTCATCTATCTTTACATCCGATCTCACAATCTACTTGGTTTCCATCTTTTTCCAAGAATAAGGTCCTCTACCTTCTTGGACTTTTCTTGCCTTGCATCCGGTCCTCCGACCTGCATGAACTTTTTCTTGCCAAGAATCTGACCCCGACCTTCTTCGACTTCTCTTACCTTGCATCTGGTCTATTGACCTGCAAGGACTTATTCTTGCCAAGAATCCAGTCCTCAACTCTCTTAAACTTCTCTTGTCCTGTAAACTTGTAACTCAAATTAGATCTAACGTATTAAACTTCAATAATTGTTAATCATTGAAACTTCTCATCTGGGGCATGATTGCACCAACAGATTAAATGTGCTTAACTTACAATTATGATTTAACTGATAAATTGTTAGATTAATATTTATTTCTACTATGCTATAATTCTGTTTATTTGTTATTTTTTAATTATCAATTCGTAAAATTCATAATGTTATTCACCCCCCCCCCAGCATCGAGTTTGATCCTACAATTTGATATCAGAGCGGGTTATATTGATAGTAGTGTTGGGATCTCCCAGCGGCATGAACACAGAAACGCAGCGGAAATAAGATCCCTCGAGTGATCAATGCGAAAGAAAACTCGTACAAAGCCGATCTACAGCTACTTCTCTTACGGATATACCTTTGATGCGTGCCCTTTCGTTCCGGATCTCTTGCACGTTCAAGCGCCCGTGCCTCTATGTGTATCCACACGAACACGATTTCTCAACTTCGGAGAAGGACTACCTTAGTTGTGCTAGCAACTTGAGGTAGTTCACAAAACCACCAAGAACCCCCAAAGAAAGGGTTTCGGCCAAGAGGGTGAAGAGGAGGAAGAGAGGAAGGAAAAAGACTTAACCCTCATCCAAATGACAAGACCCTCTTTTATACTCATCCCCTGAATATGAAGAGGTTTTTATCCCTTTAGCTTCCCTTCATTAAAGCCAATAAAGAGCACATCTTCTCATGTGGCTCTTCAACTTCTCTCCATTCAATGAAGAGAGACTTTTTCCTTTATTATTAATTCATTAAATACTTTAATGAATTAATATCTCATCCAAATTCCTGACCAAACCTCCCGAACTCCCGGCCAAGTCTCCCGAAGCATCATGTCCTTAGTGTGTGACCCAATAGGTTCTCGTAACGTTGGCAATGTGTCTAAATCGCTTTAGACACATAATCAATGAGCGGCATCTAGCAATGCATCATTGCTACCCAAGTAACAAGAAAGTCGAGATCCGACTTAACCTCCGTAACTATCACAATGTATGACCTTGTCCTTCTATCTTTGATATCTAGATTGACCAATGAGGCATAGACTGTGTCATCCTCGATCAATCTTTATGTTTCTTGATCCCCAAGTAGACTCACTTAAACAAATGAGCTCAATATCTCATATTAACTCATTTGAGCATGGTTATGCGTTTTAGTAGTCCTACTCGATCAAGGGGCCCACAGATATCACTCCCGTCATATGGGAGGGATAGATTCCATCTACATCACTCACATCCCTATGCATAATTCATTACATACCCAGTGATCGCCTTTATAGTACACCCTGTTACAGGTGACGTTTGACAATACCAAAGTACATAACTCCTCATGTAGGAAACCGTAGTGACTTCAGGTCTAAGGTCTATTCATAGTAATAATCACATGAGAAAGTTCATGATACTCATATGACAATCTATGAAAATTTCTCATGGCAGGTCAATTCAGTACACATTCTCTAATGTATACCCATGTGTCAACTTGATATCACATATCCATGACTTATGAGCTCAAATCATCAATTGACCTACATGCTAGTCTCCATGCATTAATATTGTCCTTGAATATTAATGCTTGACTAAGAATGATTTAGTGTAGTGTTCTCTACATTATCTCACTATTGATTCAACCAATCGATATGATGTAGATAAGAACCTACTACCCAAGGACATTATTATACTTAGTTATTTGGCGCATACGTATAATAACCAAACATGTCTTTATTAATGATAGAATATGATACAAAAAGTCTCTAGTCAATCATCACATAATTGGCTCTAGGACTCCTACTAACAAGTAGCTAAAAAATCCTAGTTAGGTGTATGTCTAGGCAAGGTAAGAAGTACCCTACTTGGTCATCTCGTCAATTGGAATTAGAAGAAGTTAACTCACCTCACTCTAAACCAGTTAGACCAAGGATTGTATCAAAGTTGATTTAACTCTAGATTCTTAAGTTAGCTTTGCCTTAGGAAGTGATCGTATTGGAATTGTTCCAATACTGGAGGATCTTTGTGTTTCACCACGACCTGGAAGGTAATTTCAAAAACTCTTGCTCAATTAGCCCAAAACAAAACCTGAATCTGATATAGGGTGAACTATATGCTCTGAGACAAGAACAAACAATAAAATTGATTAATAATCCGAGCCTAACCAAAACCTAATTACAACTATATCAAATCCAAACCAAACTCATATCCTATCATAGACCTTAACACAACTTATACAAATTTACTTTTAAAAAATATCTTTACAAGAAAGATTCAGCACAACCCACCCTCCTCTCTTCAATAGCCACAATTTCGCTTATTGGAAGGGGAGAATAGAATACTATCTCATTGAAAACTATCATGCAATCAAAAAGGGTTTTGAACTACCTAAAAATTGTGATGGCGCCCTAGTTCTTTTCGAAAACTGATTAAGCGACAATAAAAAGTAGACTCGAGCCAATGCTAGAGCAACAACTACATTGCAATACCGGCTAACTAAGGAACAACTGAGTAAAGAAAGACCCTTTAACAGTGCTAAGTAATTCAGGGATAAGCTAATCTAGTTACACAAAGGTACAACTAATTCACAAGGTGCTAAAAAGGTATCTGCTGCTAAGACAACTTCAAAATATTCAAATGAAATAAGGTGAAACGATAAGTAACCTGCATAGCCGCATTATATAAGTAATGAACATCCATGCAATCAGCGAACAAGTCGACAACCGCTACTTGATTAGGTATTCGCTTAAGACATTTCCAAGACCATCTTATGTGCATCAATGATTGATGCATACAAAATATTCAAGGATATGTCTATTATTAAGTTAGATAAATTCTTTTATGATTTTTAACTTCATGAACAGATTAAACTTGATCAAAAAGAGAAGGGTATATCTTTGATTGTAGGTAAATGCAAGCCAAGAACCAAGCTAGAAGAAGAGATGAGTCAAAATCCAAGTTTGAATCAACATCTAACGAAGATGATCTCTCTTCAGAAGTCAAACACCTAGTTAAAAGGATGATGCAACGGAAGAAGTTCGCTTGAAGATTCGTGAAAAATGAGATTTGCAAAAAGGATCTGGCAAATGTTCGCTGCTTTGAATGTAAGAAAAAAAGATACTTTAGAACCGACCAACCTTACTAGAAGAAAATGAGAATGAACCTGAAAAGAAGAAGAAAAAGAAAGATCTAAAGATGACTTGGGACGAATAATCATCGAAATATAAATCGGACCAAGTCAACCTGTTGCATTGATAGCAATGAAAGAAGATTCAAGTTTAGAGTCCAAATCAAAATACAACTCAGTATTAGAGTCAAGTCAGGTCACTGACTTAGATGAGTTAGCTGACAAAGTAACAAATCCTTTAACCGGGAAATTATATATTACAGTTGCTTATTTAACTAAGAATGTAGCTAAATACAAGTCTAAGGTTTACTTTACTTAAGGTGGTCAAAAACCTTAAAGAAAAAACTAAGTACTAACTTAGATTCACCGACTTAGGTTAGTCAGGAACCTAACTCAGGTGTCAAAACTTGACGAAGAGAATTCTAATTTGAAAAACTAAGTTAATGAGTTCATTCTATGTTGATCAAGTTCACATCTAGGTCAAAATACTTGGATACGATGCTTCGAACTAGATGGGATGTATACAACAAGAATGGACTTGGGTTTTAGCTCGAGTCAGAATCATGCTTCTTATCTTACATTATCTTATCTTACATTAGTCAAAAGGAAATGCTAGAAATAAAATTGTTTGGGTTCCTAAATCATACTTTGTCGACCAAGTAGAAAATAATTGTTATTGGGTACTCATGGAGGGAGAACTCGAAGGGGAGATGAGGAGCATGGAGGCGACTCTCACGCTGGGCATGAAGTTGCTGGAGGTGGCATTCTTGCAATTCTTAGTACCTCTGTCACAGAGCGTTAGGTTCAGGACATTTTGGCTCGAGATGCTCAGGAAGATCAGGAAGATGGACACCTTCATGAAGGAGGCCCTCAGAGATCACGTCAACATCCTCTCGAAGATCATGCCAGCGCTGCTGAAGAAGATGATAGTAGAAAGGGCAATTTATCAAAAGGCGTACCCAAGAATAGATATTTATCAAACAGCGTACCATGGTTTCATTTTCACCAAAGGACGCACTTAATAATAGTGAACTTCCTTTTATACCCCTCCTATTATCTATTGTCTTTCTCCTTCTCTCTCTCAGTAACAAATTTCGAGACGACTGTAGATACTTTTTCAGACTTTTATTTTAAACTAATATAATATGAAATCGGCGCTGAAAACGTTGTAAGGTAAACATCAAAAAAATATTTCAGTTAACAAATATCTCATCCAACGTGATTTAAAAATATAAATAAATAATTTTTATATTTGATTAATAGAAATTAATATATTAACAAATATTTAATATATATATTAATATATATATAAAAATATTAATAAATATATTAATAATATTTAATAAATATATTAATATTTCATCCCCGCTCTTTATTAAAAAATATATTAATAAATATATTAATATATAAAAAAAATTTGAAAATAAACGTTGGCTGAAAATTAAAAAAAAAGAGCGTGTATTGATTTCAGGCCCACGCTGGGCCTGAAATCAAACCTTTCAGGCCCAGCATGGGCCTGAAATATATTTCAGGCCCAGCGTGGGCCTGAAATTTTTTATTTCAGGCCCACGTTGGTCCTGAAATCTTTTGATTTAGGCCCGACGTGGACTCAAATTTTTTTTTCTATTTTAAAAATATATTAATATATAAAAAAACCTATCAAAACACTTAATTTCAGATTCAAACACAGGGTCTGAAATCATCCCAGGAGGGTCTGAAGTCAAATAACTTCAGATCCTATAAATAATTAATTTAATAAATAATAATTAAAAATAAAAAAATATTTTTAAAATTAAAAAAAATTTTGTGCCCTGGAGCCTGAAGTCTGATGACCTCCATCATTCATATAAAAAAATATAAAAAAAATTTTATAAAAAGGTTTAATATATAATTACATATTACATAGGAGTGGTTTAAGTATATCAGTGAGTTTGGGTGCTGAAACATCTAATAGGGGTGGTCTAGGAGATGAGATTTTAGGTGCCGAAACATCTAATCTTGCTATATCACCAATACTATAGGAGTGGTTTAGGTATATCAGTGAGTTTTGAGCAAAACTCACTGATGGACCTACCATATTTGGAATTCTGAAAACTCTATATCAGTAGACAGGGTTGAGCTAGGAGATAAGATTTTGGGTGTCGAAACCTCTAATCTTGCTGTATCACCAATGCAATAGGAGTGGTTTAGGTATATCAGTGAGTTTTGCTCAAAACTCACTGATGGACCTACCATATTTGAAATTCTGAAAACCCTATATCAGTAGACAGGGTTGAGCTAGGAGATGAGATTTTGGGTGTCGAAACCTCTAATCTTGTTGTATCACCAATGCTATAGGAGTGGTTTAGGTATATCAGTGAGTTTTGAATGCTATAGGAGTGGTTTAGGTATATTAGTGAGTTTTGAGCAAAACTCACTAATATACCTAAACCACTCCTATAGCATTGGTGATACAGCAAGATTAGAGGTTTCGGCACCCAAAATCTCATCTCCTAGCTCAACCCTATCTACTGATATAGGGTTTTCAGAATTTCAAATATGGTAGGTCCATCAATGAGTTTTGAGCAAAACTCACTGATATACCTAAACCACTCCTATTGCATTGGTGATACAGCAAGATTAGAGGTTTCGGCACCCAAAATCTCATCTCCTAGCTCAACCCTGTCTACTGATATAGGGTTTTCAGAATTCCAAATATGGTAGGTCCATCAGTGAGTTTTGCTCAAAACTCACTGATATACCTAAACCACTCCTATAACATTGGTGATACAGCAAGATTAGAGGTTTCGGCACCCAAAATCTCATCTCCTAGCTCAACCCTGTCTACTGATATAGGGTTTTCAGAATTCCAAATATGGTAGGCCCATCAATGAGTTTTGCTCAAAACTCACTGATATACCTAAATCACTCCTATAGCATTAGTGATACAACAAGATTAGAAGTTTCGGCACCCAAAATCTCATCTCCTAGCTCAACCCTGTCTACTGATATAGAGTTTTCAGAATTCCAAATATGGTAGGTCCATCAGTTAGTTTTGCTCAAAACTCACTGATATACCTAAACCACTCCTATAGCATTGGTGATATAGCAAGATTAGAGGTTTCGGCACCCAAAATCTCATCTTTTAGCTCAACCCTGTCCACTGATATAGGGTTTTCAGAATTCCAAACATGGTAGGTCCATCAGTGAGTTTTGCTCAAAACTCACTGATATACCTAAACCACTCCTATAGCATTGGTGATACAACAAGATTAGAGGTTTCGGCACCCAAAATCTCATCTCCTAGCTCAACCCTGTCTACTGATATAAGGTTTTCAAAATTCCAAATATGGTAGGTCCATCAGTGAGTTTTGCTCAAAACTCACTGATATACCTAAACCACTCCTATAGCATTAGTGATACAACAAGATTAGAGGTTTCGGCACCCAAAATCTCATCTCCTAGCTCAACCCTGTCCACTGATATAGGGTTTTCAGAATTCCAAATATGGTAGGTCCATCAGTGAGTTTTGCTCAAAACTAACTGATATACCCAAACCACTCCTATAGCATTGGTGATACAGCAAGATTAGATGTTTCGGCACCCAAAATCTCATCTCCTAGACCACTCATATTAGATGTTTCGGCATCCAAACTCACTGATATACCTAAACCACTCCTATATAATATGTAATTATATATTAAACCTTTTTATAAAAAAAAATTTTTATATTTTTTTATATGAATGATGGAGGGCCTGAAGTCCGATGACTTCAAGCCCTCCTTGGGCCTGAAGTCAGATGACTTCAGGCCCAGGGCACAGAAAAAATTTTAATTTTAAAAATATTTTTTTATATTTAATTATTATTTATTAAATTAATTATTTATAAGATCTGAAGTTATTTGACTTCAGACCCTCCTGGGATGACTTCAGGCCTTGTGTTTGAATCTGAAATTAAGTATTTTGATAGGTTTTTTATATATTAATATATTTTTAAAATAGAAAAAAAAATTTGAGTCCACGTCAGGTCTCAATCAAAAGATTTCTGGCCCAACGTGGGCCTGAAATAAAAAATTTCAGGCCCACGCTGGGCCTGAATGTATTGATTTCAGGCCCAGTACATGCTCTGTTTTTTTAATTTTGAGCCAACGTTTTTTTTCAAATTTTTTTTTATATATTAATATATTTATTAATATATTTATATATTTATATATATTTATTAATAAATAGCGTGCGATGAGATATTAATATATTTATATATTAATATATTTATATATATTATATGTATATATATATTAATATATATATTAAATATTATTTATTATATTAATTTCTATTAATCAAATATTAAAATTATTTATTTATATTTTTAAATCACGTTGGATGAGATATTTGTTAACTGAAATATTTTTTTGATGTTTACCTTACAACGTTTTCAACGCCGATTTCATATTATATTATTTTAAAATAAAAGTCTGAAAAAGTATCTGCAGTCGTCTCGAAATTTGTTATTGAGAGAGAAGGAGAAAGACAGTAGATAACAGGAGGGGTATAAGAGGAAGTTCACTATTATTAAGTGCGCCCTTTGGTGAAAATGAAACCATGGTACGCTGTTTGATAAATATCTATTCTTAGATACGTCTTTTGATAAATTGTCCTAGTAGAAATGAAAGAGGTGTTGGTGCAGGTTGAAGAAGCAAAACCACCCCACCAACAACTGCAGCTTTTGGAAGATGACGAAGAACACCATAACCAACATGTCCACCGCCACCGTCACCACCACCGCGAAATGCTAATGGATTGAGAAATATACTTTCAATTACTTCAATTTATGGTCATGCTGTGGCAATAATTTTGTAGTTCTTGACTTCTTGTACAATGAAATACTACGAAATGAGTAGTTCTTGACTTCTTGAACAAGGATAGTACAGTAAATGTTAAATTGGGTTATATACTAAAATCTCCAAATTTAAAGTTGAATCAAACAAAATTAGATTATCTTTTATTCTTCATAATTTTGATTATGATGCAGTAGAAGGGTGACTAGTTGTTACCTAGTCACCCATAGTTCGATCCTCAGCTATGGTATATTTTATAGAAATTTTTTCTCTATGTGATATTGGGCTTCTAGAGCGCTCGTTACGAGCGTTTCCCAATTTACCCTGGTGGCTGGTGGGAAACTTTCATGAAGCCAGGCTAGTTGGCCCAAGTTCGATTGTTACCTGGTATATTATTTTTTTATTCCTCATAACTTAGTTATGTGATTACCAGATAATCACATAATCAAAATTATTCATGATAACTTAAATCAAACAAACTCTTAGACGAAAGAAATATTAGGCTTCTTAATTACACTCGAAAAATTAGCACTCGAAAAATTAGCAGACTATTATACAATAAAATTTTGAATACAAGAAAGAAATATTTTAACCAACAGGATGTTGAGTTGGTAAAATTAATTAAAGACATGGTTAAAACCATCTCAGTTATAACTCTTCCACTAGACACTTCTATACATGGTAATAGAAATAGGTGATTGTGAATCAAGATGAGAAATTTTACTTATAAAAATCTCAAAATATGATTCAAGAGATTAGAAACATTATGTAGGCATGAAAGAACAAGGTCATTTAATTTCCCTACGCTACAAAATAATAACAATAATCTATTATCTTGATGTATTCATGCTTTTTATACGTAACAAGCAAGAAATTATCATTAGAATTTACTAGAAAGCAATTGTTAAATATAGTCAATAGATAAAGGGATTAAGAAAGAATTTAAGAAAAAAATAGCTTAAGTTTTCTGACACTATATAAATCGAGGATTAAAAATCCCGTAGAAACCTATTAAAAGAGTAAATAATTCTCTAGTAAATATTTTATCTAGACTTTTATATTAACTTATATGACATGACTTATGGGTCTACAAAAGAAGGTGAAAACTTTGGCCAGGAAAACAATGAAATTTGGGAACCAGGCCACGTGGGCACGTCTCCTTAGGCGCATGTATATATAGACAACATTGGCGAAATCGTTCGCCTCCAGCGCTCCCGCCGCATCCATCCCAAGGCCATCGCGAGGGAGGTAAATCACGGTTCCCGGAGTAATTAGTACACAGTTGACCCGAGAATTGATACACCAAACGTCCAAAGTTTTAATCCAGTGCGCCTCGCGTTACTCGAACCCAGGACCTCTTAGACAACAATCTCATGTACTAACCATTCCGGATCCCCGTGAGGACAACGCAATATAGATATATATGGAGAGGTGGAGAGAGAGGCCACATTTGCGCTATGCTGAGAGCGCTATAGATATTGCATGTGACAGATATTGCGGCCGAATTGAGTAGCGTCACTCATGGGGGATTGGTGCGGATGTCAGACGCACCTGAAAATTCATAATTATCAAAAAAAAAAACATACGGTGATTTGATATTTACCTAAGGATATATTAAAATTAGTATTCTTCCTCTTATACTCTTCCGCCAACAATTCTCTTTCTCAGTTATAATTTTGAGACATCCGAACTACTTTTTCAGACTTTTCAATTTAAAATAGCATATTATGGTTCGGATGCCCCAGAGAGTCGGCTACAAAAGCATATAATGGTTCATTGTGCCTATGTCGTATGCAATTATATCTTTAAATTCTTTTTAAAAAATCGTATGTTTGGTCAAGCGAAGATAAATAAGATCTTTCATGCTAACCGGTAATATCAAACTAATTCGAATACTAGTTTATTTGGGCTTTGATTCGACGAGCCATATAACCTATCACAGCACATGATTTAATAAATGGTTTATCTAAGACAAAGACAAATATAGCTTTTAAAAAGTATTGAATGAAAAAAAAACATTTTTGTAATACTTAACCTTAATTTCAGACCCACATTGGGCCTAAAATTATCTGATTTTAGGCCCACGTTGGGCCTGAAAGCATCTGATATGAGGCCCGCGTTGGGCCTGAAATCTTCTTATTTCAGGCCCAACGTGGGCCTAAAATCAGAGATATTCAAACCCAAGTTGAGCCTGAAATCAGATGACTTCAGGCCCAACGTGGGCTCAAATTTTTTTCCATTTAAAAAATATTTTTTATAATATTTATTCATGATTTATTAATTTAATTATTTATAGGGTAATCTTTTATATAATTCTACAAATTGTGATAAAATCCTCTCATTTTATTAAAATATTCAGGTATGATCAAAATATGCTTACATTTGTTTACACTTGAAACAAGAAGGTTCCATCTGGATACTACCTAAATACACAATGCATAGTAAAATTGGGTTCCTTGCAGACCATCAACTCATATTTTTAGAAATTGTTGCAATAGGACTTTTGTAGGTCCATCAGTGGGTTTCGGTGAAAACCTACTAATAGACCTATGATATTTGGATTTCTCAATACATGATATCACTAGTTAGAGTTGAGCTAGGAGATGGTATTCATGGTGTCCAAACTTAGTCCTAATGTTTATCAATTATGTTCTCATACCGTATTAGTTGGCACAGAACGATTCAGCAACAATGCAGAATCATAGCTTGTTTTAGTAAATCATCCTTATTTCTTTAATTTTAATCATCAATATATTTTATTATCTATCTTAATTATTTTTTATATTTAAATTTTATTTATATTTAAATTATATTCATTTATTATATTTTTACTCTATAAACTATATGTACTTATTAATATTATATATTTCTTTCTTTCTATATAGACCTGTTTTCTTTATATGTTAATTTCAATTATAAGATTTTTTGATGTCCATACTTATATTTTATAGTTCTTTCTTTATATCTTAATTTTCTTATCTTATTATCTATATTAGTTTTTTTTCACATTTATAATTTTATTTTAATATCTTTTATTTTTTTCTTATATATAACAACCATAACCACTAATTTTTATTTCTATATGTTTATATTATAAATATTTGTTTATAATTTGGAAAAAAATATTGCAGAAAGCCTCAGATATTTTATATTTTGGTTATCAGAGGACCTGAAATCAGAGTTATTCAGGGCCACGTTCTGATTTCAAGCTCACGTTGGGCCTGAAATTAGAGATATTCAGGCCCAAGTTGGGCCTAAAATCAGATGACTTCAGGCCCAACATGGACTCAAATTTTTTTCCATTTTAAAAATATTTTTTATAATATTTAATCATGATTTATTAAATTAATTATTTAAGGGTAATCTTTTATATATTTCTACAAGTTGTGACAAAATCTTCTCATTTTATTGAAATACTCAGGTATGATCAAAACATACTTATATTTGTTTAAACTTAAAACAAGAAGGTTCCATCTAGATACTACCTACATACACAATGCATAGCAAAATTGGATTCCTTGTATTGTGAAAATGTGCATTATCACTGCACAAAGGTATTAAAATATATCTAAAACCTTCTTCTATCATATCTGTAAGGAATCCAATTTTGTTGTGTATTGTGTATTAGGTAGTATTCAGATGGAACCTTCTTATTTCAAGTTTAAACAACTGTAAGCCTGTTTTAATCATACTTGAGTATTTCAATAAAATTAGAGGATTTTTGTCACAACTTGTAGAAATATAAAAAAAATAACCCTATAAATAATTAATTTAATAAATCATAATTAAATATTATAAAAATATTTTTTAAATGAAAAAAAATTGAGTCCACATTGGGTCGGAGGTCCTCTGATTTCATACCCAACTTGGGCCTGAATATCTCTAATTTCAGGCCTAACATGGGCTGAATAACTCTGATTTCAGGCCCAAAATATAAAATATTTGAGGCCCTCTGCAATATTCTTTTCGAAATTATAAATAAATATATATAATATAAACATATAGAAATAAAAATTAGTGGTTATGGATGTTATATATAAGAAAAAAATTAAAAGATATTAAAATAAAATTATAAATGTGGGGAAAACTAATATAAATAATGAGATATAAAAATAAGAAAATTAAGATATAAATAAAGAAATATAAAATATAAGTTTGAACATCAAAAAAACCTTTAATTGATATTATGATATAAAGAAAACACGACTATACAGAAAGAAAGAAATATATAATATTAATAAATACATACAGTTTATAGAGTAAAAATATAATAAATAAATATAATTCAAATATAAATAAAATTTAAATGTAAAAAATAATTAAGATAGATAATAAAATATATTGATGAACAAAATTAAAGAGATAAGGATGATTTACTAAAACAAGCTATGATTCTGCATTATTGTTGAATCGTTCTGTGCCAACTGATACGGTATGAGAATATAATTGATATTCATTAGGGCTAAGTTTGGACACCACAAACACCATCTCTTAGCTCAACTTTAAATAGTGATATCGAGTATTAAGAAATTCAAATATCCTAGGTTCATAAGTGGGTTTCCACCGAAACCCACTGATGAATCTACAAAAGTCCTAATGCAACAAATTCTGAAAATATGAGTTGATGGTCTGCAAGAAACCCAATTTTGCTATGCATTGTGTATTTAGGTAGTATCCAGATGAAACCTTCTTGTTTCAAGTTTAAACAAATATAAGTCTGTTTTGATCATACCTGAGTATTTCAATAAAATGAGAAGATTTTGCCATAATTTAAAAATTATATAAAAGATTACCTTATAAATAATTAATTTAATAAATCATTATTAAATATTATAAAAAATATTTTTAAAATGAAAAAAAAATTTAAGTCCACGTTGGGCCTGAAGTCATCTGATTTCAGGCCCAACGTGGAAATTAAGGTTAAGCATTACGGAAAAGTTTTCTTCATTCAATAATTTTTTAAAAGCTATATTTGTCCTTGTGCTAGAAAACCATTTATTAAATCATGTGCTGTGATAGATTATATGTCTCGTCGAATCAAATCTCAATTAAACTAGTATTCGAATTAGTTTGATATTACCAGTTAGCATGAAAGATCTTATTTACTTTCGCTTGACCAAACATACGATTTTTTTTTAAAGAATTAAAAAATATAACTGCATAGGGAATAGACACAGTAAACTATCGAACAAATAGGAACACAGATCTTACGCTTTTATAGCCAACTCCTTGAGGCATCCGAATCACAATATGTTATTTTAAATTAAAAAGTCTGAAAAAGTGATTCGGATGTCTCGAAATTCTAACTAAGAAAGATAATTATTGGTGGGAAGAATATAAGAGGAAGAATACTAATTTTGATGCGCCCTTTGGTAAAAATCAAACCACAGTATATTTTTGATAATTACGAATTTTTATGTGTACCGTTTGGTAAAAAGCCGGATGGGTGCATGAGACTTTGGAGATGCACGATGAGCACACGTTTGACGGGTCGCAGAGAAGTAACGGCCCCTGGCAACAGGCTATAGAGCTGCGGGCAGATATTATGTGCGTCGGAGTGTCAGATGGTTGCTGGTGTGAATGGTATATCAGAGCTGTGTTAGACAGTTCCAAGACGGATAATTTGATATTTCACAAGAAACCTGGGCACATATTTTATTGTACCATCTGTTCTTGATGATATATTTATCTTTCATTTTATATATATATATAGCATTTAGAAAAATAATAATAAAGGAACAAATCCACTATAATCATTATTAATAAAATTCAAGCACTGAGATGCGTACTAGGTTCTTTGCAAGTGTTCAGAAAAATTCAAGTTTTTTGCTGTGGATATGTGTTGAAATTAAGCAAGCTAAAAAGTAGACAATTCCGGGACAAACACTTTCTACTGTTACTTGTCGTGGATACATCCTATATAGAACATACATCACATCAAAGTGATCATCCACTTGGAACTTCCAGGAATTACTAGGAATTTTGCACACCCATCCTAAACAGTATATGCTTAAATCAGAAATTACTAGTTGTTTATGGATCCTTGTCACTATATAAGCTTATATCTACATGAATTTAAACTGATGGCAAGCTTCCACTTGTACTGGGTCCAATGTTCTCAAGGACCTTCAATATAGTTTGCATATTAGGTCGACATTTGCGATCGTAGCTAGTACACGATGCACATAGTTTTGCTAATTTAAAAGCATGTTTCAATCGATATTGGTTGTCAAGTGTTGGATCCATGAATTCACGCAACTTATTCTCATCAGTTTCGATTATGAAGTCAGAAGCATACGAGACCAAGTGTTGTTTTTCACGTGGTCGGCTACTATCAAACACCTCCCGACCAGAAAGCAGTTGGAGCATTACTATCCCAAATGCATAGACATCAGTTTTTGCATGCAGATGACCTGATCAAGAATATTATAAATATCCAAATATAATCAGCAGATTAGAAGAAAAAAAAAATCAGGTACTCAACAAACTAGGCGATATTAACACATCAAATCTAGTTGAATAATTAATACCCCAAAGGTGTTCACTTATATAAAGCATGACCTTTGATGTGTACAGTGAAGGATCCATATAAGCATTAGGATAAGAAGTTATTACTTTGAAGATTATTACTCAAGCTGAAGAGTGTTATCAATCAATTAGCTATACAGTTTTATCTTCTGAAAAAAGAAGATTGTAAAATAACATAACGTACCCGTCATGGCGTACTCGGGATCTACATATCCAGCCGTGCCCATGAGTTGAGTTGACACTCCATTTGCTCCATCAGTTGGGCCTTCCCTCGAACACCCCAAGCCAGAAAGCTTTACATTGAACTCCTAGGTAGAGAAATGAAAACAGCTTATTTGTGCCACTTTTTCCCCAAGAAGTAATTAGCTGGGTTAAAGGGGGCTCAGGCATACACACCCGGTCAAGAAGTATGACGGACGGTTTGATGACGCGATGAATGATGTTGTTCTCTGGTGTATGCAGAAATGCAAGAGCTCTAGCAACACCAGTTGCAATTTGAATCCTTTGCCCCCACGAGAGTGATTTATCAGCTGTCGAAACATACAACACAGTAATTTTACTTTCCTTATTACCTCTAATTCATCACGTCTATAGGGCCATTATGCCAAGAAAATCAATATACATTCTTGCATAAAATATAAGATTTAACATGGCATTTAGGTTCAGACAAAAAAGAAATTTTTTGTCTTGGCACTTCTACCCAAACATTACAAGCGTGCATGTACGCCCCCATCATTTCTAAGTGCATAAAAAGGCATATACCACATAAGTAATGCCAATTAAAACATTTCAAAGCGCATTGGGTACATATTTAATAGGAGGACGAAGAGGACCTACCAATGACTTTCCAGAATGATGCAACGAAAATCCACGCCCATGAGGCAATGATGCAGCGGCAAGACGCCTTCTTAGTTTCTCATGCATATAAGGATCAAGTCCCAGCTTCGACGAAATAATGGATGAATTTCTCTTAATGGGCAATTGACCTAAGAACGTTGGGTTGATGAGTCACCTAGTGCTTCCCGATTTACCCTGGTGGTCAGTGGAAACTTCCATGGAGCTAGACCAGTCACCCCCAAGATTAGTCGGCGTAAGTTGGATACCTGATGCCAACTAATAAAAAAAGAAAATCCATCTCCACGTTGGAGCCTACACGGTTCCGCTACATGGTTGCAGATCCAACCCACGTGGCTCTACACTAGTTCCAAACTCAGCTCGAACTCTCAGGCGCCCTATACGACTTGGCACCTCGAGGCTCCCATACAGTTCGACATCTCAAATTCCTCATGAGACTTGGCCACCCTATGTGACTTGATATCCGAGTCCCTGAAGTACTCCACTCAAGGTTATTCTCGAGCTCCATACTCAACTCTCCCCTTCAAACATTCAGGACTCCCCTGAGTCTCCTATGCTGGCTTGACCTCTTGATGATCCACAAGCATGGGCCATAACTGGAGATGGTCCGTGCAAGGATGGGCCATAACTGGAAATGGACCTTGCAAGGATAAGCCATAACTAGATGCAGTCCTGACAAGTATAGGCTGTTAGAGGACATGGTCCCTTCATGATCCATAAGGTTGCAAACCAATGTCCCCTAGGGCCAAAGAGCCCTACGATTTATGGTACAAACCTCCTATAAGTGGTTGGCGACAATATACATACAAGGAAAAACCTACACGACCTACACCTACAAGGGAAAGGTAAGGACAAGTGGATGCCTGAAGGCTCCTCGGATAACAGTCAAGCCATTTTTCAACATGTAAATGTGATACTTTACCAAGAGGAATTTGGGTATCCTATGATCTTAATGTTGTGTGCCTCGATTCTATCAAGACATCAATAATCAACTATTTCATAGGTCTAGCATTAATCAATTCAAGTATTAGCTACCCATGCTAGATTTTTTTTTTCTCCTTTTCCTTTTTCTGGGTGGGAGATTAGAGTCCAGAGATTGAATGCTTGACATTAGTTGAAGTCCAAGTGAGGCACGATTGGCTGAACACTTGGCAAGCAGGAAAATCCAACAGTTGTTGACATTTGAAAGGTCTAACAGGTCAAATTGACTAGAGCAAGCAATCAACTCAACCTGAATTGCCAATGAATTAAAATTTTCTATCCAAGGGTTCATCAACTCGGATGACTTTTACTATTAGAACAACAGGAATATAAAAAGAGTCATTGATCTAGCGAGAAGACTCAAAGTATAGAAGAGCAATGGATGGATAATTAGTCGACTCAAGTAGCCATTGGGAGCCACACAATTGACTATTTGCAAGCTTATCAACTCAACTGAGATAAGTTGCTGTAGCACATAATTGTACACGCTAGCCACAACATCAGGGCTAGTGGCCCCCGTGATTTACCTCCTCCGTGTTGGCCATGGGATGGGTTGACGGGGGCGCTGGAGGTGAGCGAATCGTCTTTTGCCACCTTATAGCACATAATTGTTGGCAGCAACAACTCTATAATAAGTTGTTCAAGGGTAGAATTTAGTAGCGTTCATGAGCATTTAAAAGAGATAGTAAACAAGTACTAGCAAGTGAAAGCAAGAAGAAAGTATTGAGGTTTTTTGTAAATCCTTTTGGCTATAAAATCAAAATGGCACTCTTTTTATCCATATTAAAAGGGCACCCCTATTTCAAACTCATTATCTGATTCCCGAAATACCCCTTTGTGCCCACCTTGGAGCTGCTTTGTACAAAACAATACCACTTTAGAGCTGTTTAGCAAAAAGTAGCTCTAAGGGACAACTATTTTGGTCAAAATAGCTCTAAGGGCAGATCCACATTGGAGTTGTTTTGACCTAGATATGGTCATAATTGCTTCAAAGCAGCTCCATCTTGGAGCTGTTTTGACCTAGTTTTGGTTAAAACAGCACCACCTTGAAGATGTTTTGTACAAAGCATCTCTAAGGTGTTATTTTGTTCAAAGCATATTCAAGGTGGAGCATAGAGACGTATTTTGAGAAGAAAAAAAAATTATTATAAGGGAGGCGTTGTTTTGATAATTTTTAAAACAGGAGCGCTCTTTTGATGATATAGATAAATAAGGGTGCTCTTTTCATTTCCTGTCAATCTGCTCTTTTGATGATATAGATAAATAAGGGTGCTCTTTTCATTTCCTGTCAATCCTTTTTATATTGTAATTATTGTATTACTCATTTGCGTCTTCTTGTTTATGTTGTCAGCAAGGTTTAAAATTTTGTGCTATGATGGTGTTTCAATTTATGATGTTTCGGTAACATATCGTGTCGTGCTAATACAATTTTGGTACTTTTAAAAATATAAAATATATTAACAAAAAAATATTTTTATTAATATTTGATTGCTATAGATGTTTACTATTGACTTATATTTAAAATATTGAATGTTGAGTCCAAGTTTTGATATCATCTCACGAGATATTTAATGCTTATTGAATCTTTTACATTATCACTAATGTATAAATTTAAAATCTATATTTTCATTATTATTGCACTTAGTTAAATAGTGTTAATTACAATTTTACTGCAGAGGTATCAAGTACAAATACAAGAATTTGCATTTAAACTGGTCATAAAGATTGATTTTCAATTTCGACATCTTCAAATATATTTTGATAATTTTAGGCATTGATTATGCTATTTATTTGAAAACATCAAATTACTCATGGATTTATTTAATGTAATTTTTGTATTTCGAGAAGGAAGCTCTAGAAGGTAAGACGTGAATGATGAAGAACGCTAGGCTGATAGAGGAGTTAGCAGGCTAGGTTTAGGTTGGTCGGGTAAGGACGAGTGCTGAGTGAATCTACTCGGGATTGAAATCCTAGGTTTAGGGTTTGGGCAGTCGACTGATGCTAAGAGCAGTCGGCTGGTGGAGGGCATAGAAAGATTAGTCGACTGATCTTCTGTGCAATTGACTGGTGTCGTCTGAATTCGAACGTTGGCCTGTAACGTTCGAATTCGACAACTGGCAGTCGACTGGTATTGGCACCAGTCGACTGATGTTGATACCAATCGACTGGTGTTGGCACTAGTCGACTGGTAACGGCTGGATCAGGAACGAGTTCTATTTAAGAGAGTTTGGTTTGGCTGAGTAAAGGTAGACGAAATAAGCTTGGTTAAAGTTTATGAGTAGTTTTCCTTGAGCTCTAGTGTTCTTGGTGAGTTTGTGGCGAAGTTTCTCCACCCACGAGCTAGTCGAAGATTTTCCAGGGAGTCATCCACCGACGAATAGGGATCGTCCATCTTACGGACTGTCGTAGAATAGGAGCGTCATCTCCGAACCACGTTAAAGGTTTTGTGTTAGCGGTTTGGTTTTCTTTTGTTAGTTTAGTTTATCTCGTATTCCGTTGCACAGTAACATCGTAGGAAGAAGAACCGCGATTAGTGGGCGATCGACTATTCACACCCCCTAGCTGATGTTGAGGCAATCGACCCTTAAATGATTGGAAGATCATGGTTTTGATGTGTGGGCGAATAGGTTTAAAGTTAGAGTGTTATGTTGTATTTGATTTGTGTGATTGAGTTTGCAGGACTTGGAGAATCACACTTGGTGGACCTATCCGAGGGACGAGAGCCGAGGGAGGAGAGCTCCAAGGGCAAGCAGGGAAGTGGACTTCAAAGGGCACACGTGAAGGGTGGCATGGAGGCAAGCCAAGGGAAGGCTTGCGTGCGCATCCGAGGGACGATAGCCAGAGGAAGAGGACTTCAAAGGGCGAGCCAAGGGAGCAGACCTGAAGGCACACACGAAGGAGAAGGTTCGGAGTGGCTGGAGCTGAGCTGGGAGGCAGGGTAGTCGACTGGCCCAGAGGCAGTCGACTGCCAAAACCCACAGAAAGTTCGCAGCTTCGGACCAGTCGACTGGCCTTGGGGCAGTCGACTGGTATACCCCAAAACTAACCGTTGGCTAGCTGTTTGCTAGCCGTTGGCCGGCATTTAATGTCGGGCCAGTCGACTGCCCTGGGGGCAATCGACTGGTACGGGTCTGGACAGACTGCGAATCTGTCCTTTTTCACCTATAAAAGGAGCTCCTCGTTACACGTGTATGTACAGTTCCGCACAGTAACGAAGTGCTGCCCAATTGTAGAGTGATCTTTGCTTCCTTCATCATATTTCTGCATCTGTAAAGAGGAAGCTTTTGCTGTAAAGGTTTCTCCACCTCAAGGAGACTTTTCAATAGTGAAAAGTGGTGCTCGTAGCGTGGATCCTTGGATTAGTGACCCATCTGGGTGGATACCAAGTAAAAGAACTTTGTTAGCATTGTTATTTCTTTTGCATATTATTTCCGCTGCGCTAACATCTTTGTAGAGATCAAAACGATCAAAGAAAGTGCATTCACCCCCCCCTCTGCACGCCTACATCGATCCTTCAGTTGGTATCAGAGCCGGTGCATTTCGGAAGATCTAACAGTCAACCGGAGCAATTGTGATGGCGTTTCAAGAGGGATACTCCACCGCACGACCACCATTCTTCGACAGCAACGACTTCGCGTACTGGAAAGGTAGAATGCAGTACTATCTTATAAATGACATAGAAACCTGGATAAGTGTTGCAGATGGCTTCGAGGCGCCCGTCGATGAAAGAGGAGACCCTACACCTATGAGAACATGGTCAAAGGAGGTGATGAAAAGGGCGCAGTCAAATGCCAAGGCCACCACCACACTGCAATGCGGGCTCTCAAAGGCGTAGGGTTTAGGGACCACACTGCAATGCGGGCTCTCAAAGGTGTAGGGTGTAGGGTGTAGGGAGCAATTGTGATAGCGTTTCAAGAGGGATACTCCACCGCACGACCACCATTCTTCGACGGCAACGACTTCGCGTACTGGAAAGGTAGAATGCAGTACTATCTTATAAATGATATAGAAACCTGGATAAGTGTTGCAGATGGCTTCGAGGCGCCCGTCGATGAAAGAGGAGACCCTACACCTATGAGAACATAGTCAAAGGAGGTGATGAAAAGGGCGCAGTCAAATGCCAAGGCCACCACCACACTGCAATGCGGGCTCTCAAAGGAGCAACTGAACAAGGTGGGGTCGTTCAAGAGCGCCAAAGAACTATGGGACAAGTTGGTAGAACTGAACGAAGGGTCAAACGAGTCCAGAAGAGCCAAGAAGGACTTGTTGGTGGCCCAACTGCAATCCCTCTCCATGAAGAGCAACGAGACAGTCAGTCAGCTGCATGGAAGGGTAAAGGCAGTGATCAACGAGCTCCATGTAATTGGAGAGAAAATCGAAAACCGGGACATCGTCAGGTATGTCTTATAAGCCTTCCCGAGAACCACCCTGTGGACATCCATGGTTGATGCTTACAAGGTATCGAGGGACTTATCTTTAGTTAAATTAGACGATCTATTTTGTGAATTTGAACTGCACGAGCAAGCTAACATTTCGGCAAAAGAGAAAGGTATTGCTTTTGTTGTAGAAAAGGAGAAGAAGAGGAGAAAGGAGAAGAAGAATGTGATCTACTCATCATCCTCGGACTCAGAGGAGTCAAGTGCTTCTATGGACAGTGACCAAGAGGCCTTTATGGTAAGGAAATTTCGTAAAGCATTTAAAAGTTTTTCTAACAAATCATATGCTAGGAAAGGGGCCAAAGGTAAGGGTAAGGCCAAGGAGATAATCTGCTACAACTGTCACCAAGAAGGACATATGAAGAACGAGTGTCCCCAGTTGAAGAAAAGGGAGGACAAGAAGGAAGAGAAGAAGAAGAGTGACAAGAAGAGATCAAAGGGAAAGGGAAAGGAGAAGAGTGCCACGAACCTCAAGGCGACTTGGGATGATCCCTCATCCTCAGAGGAAGAAGAAGAGCAAGTCTCCCACTTCGCTCTTATGGCACAAGATGAATCAGACTCATCAGACGATGAACGAAGCTCAAGCAGTGAAGATGAGAGCTCCTCCACTTCATCATCATCAGAGTCAGAAGCTTCGGTAAGTGAGGTATACCACTTACCCTTCTCTACCTTAGTGAAAATTATTTCTAGCACGTACATGGATTTAGCTAAGGCTAGAAGTAGAATTAAGGATCTTAAGGAAGAAATTGCCATGCTTAGAGTAGAAGCTATTAAACTTAAAGATTTGCATGCTAGCTCTACCTCTTCACATGTTTCACATATTGAAGATGAAAATAAGGAGTTAAGGAAACAAGTAGATGACCTCACAAAGGCCCTTAGGAAATTCCAAGTAGGATCATGTAACCTTGATATGATCATCAACAGTCAAAGGGCTGTATATAACAAGGTCGGATTGGGTTATAGACCTAAGACCAAGGAAGTAGCATTTGTCTCACTTACCGGTAGGATTGGTGCATCTAGGAGACTAGGGGCAAAGGGAATCACAAAGAAGGCATGGGTACCTAAGAAATTTTTAAATGATGCTTATGGATCAAAGATATGGGTACCAAAAGAGCATGTTTTCCATGTTGTTTAGGTAAAGGTGAAGGAGGCCCCAACTTTGTGGATAGTAGATAGTGGATGCTCAAGACACATAACCGGGGATGTGAGCAAGTTCACCACTATTAGCTACCTAAGAGAAGGGACGGTCTCCTTTGGGAATAGTGGAAAATTGAGGATCATTGGTAGGGGCACAATTGAGGTATCTCCCACTATTTCGATTCATAAAGTACTTTTAATTAAGGATATGAAGTTTAATTTATTAAGTGTGAGTCAACTATGTGATGCCGGTTTTAGAGTAGAATTTCATGCTAGGAAATGTGTAATAAGGCAAAGTGAATCAAACACTATCATATTAGAAGGGTTTAGAGAGGCAAACTTATATTATCTTGATCTATCTTATGCTACTAACAATGTTGTTAAGTGTCTCATGTCTAAAGAAGAAGAAGGGTGGTTGTGGCACCGAAGACTTGGACACGTCAACATGAGGAACATTGCAAGAGTGGCCAAGGAAGAATTGGTGAAGGGGCTCCCAATGATCAAGTACGAAAAGAACAAATTGTGTGATGCATGCCAAGAGGGTAAGCAATCAAAAGCATCACACAAAGGTAAAACTCTAATTACCACCTCATTACCTTTAGAACTCTTGCATATAGACTTGTTTGATTGCCATAGTACTCCGTCACTTGTAGGGAGTAAGTATTGCTTAGTGATAGTAGATGACTTTTCTAGGTTTACTTGGGTCTATTTCTTGAAACATAAGGATGATACCCTAGATATCTTTATAAGTTTTAGTAAAAGGGTAGAGAACGAAAAGAACATCAAAATAAACCGAATTAGGAGTGACCATGGTGGGGAGTTCCAAAACGCTGGTTTCACACAATTTTGTGTTGAAAATGGATACAAGCATGAGTTTTCATGCCCAAGGACTCCTCAACAAAATAGGGTAGTTGAGAGGGAAAATCGAGCCCTACAAGAAGCTGCTAGGACTATGCTTAATGCATACTCTCTTCCTAGCTACTTTTGGGCTGAAGCGATTAACATCGCTTGCTATATCCAAAACCGGGTGTTGGTACATAGGTTTTTAGGAAAAACACCCTTTGAACTTTGGAATGGAAGGGTACCCCAAGTCCACTATTTTAGGGTCTTTGGATGTAAAGTCTACATCTTAAACACCAAAGACGACCTAAGAAAATTTGAGTCAAAAGCCGATGAAGGAATTTTAGTAGGGTATTCATTGACTAGTAGGGGTTATAGAGTGTACAACAAGAGGACAAAAGTGATTGAGGAGTCCTCAAATGTCAAATTCGATGAAACCACTAGTACCTACCCTAGAAAGGCCTCTATTGATAAGGACATAGAAGAGGTCCAACCTCTTGCCCAAAGAATCCAAGACCTACATTTGGAGGGCAATGATCAAGGGGGAGTAAGAAGTACCCTAGAGGATGAGGAAGAAGGAGTAAATGAACCTACAGCCTCTAGACCATTGAGACATCACCATGATCATCCTATTGACCAAATTGTGGGTGATGTAAATCAAGGAGTAAGGACTAGGTCCTACTTTAGGGATCAAACTAATCAAATAGCTCTAATCTCCCAATTAGAACCCAAGACCATTGATGAAGCATTGGGAGATGCTGATTGGGTTTTGGCCATGCAAGAAGAGCTAAACCAATTTGAGAGGAGTGAAGTTTGGGAGTTAGTTCCTAGGCCCACTGATTGTACCATTATAACCACTAGATAGGTCTTTAGGAACAAACTAGACGACCAAGGTAAAATCACTAGGAACAAGGCTAGATTGGTAGCTAGGGGGTTTAACCAAGTTGAGGGATTAGACTATGATGAGACCTATGCCCCCGTAGCTAGGTTAGAATCAATTAGAATTCTACTAGCCTATGTCGCTCACATGGGTTTCACACTTCACCAAATGGATGTGAAGTCGGCATTCCTAAATGGAATCATTAAGGAAGAGGTCTATGTAGAACAACCTCCTGGGTTTGAGAACCCCAACTATCCAGGACACGTGTTTAAATTAAGGAAAGCCTTATATGGATTGAAACAAGCTCCCCGGGCTTGGTATGAGAGGCTTTCTTCATTTTTGGTGTCTAAGGGGTTTAGAAGAGGAACAATTGACCCTACATTGTTTCTAAAATCTAAGGATAAGGACATATTTGTTGCCCAAGTCTATGTAGATGATATCATTTTTGGGTCAACAAATAATGACTTCCTACAAGAATTCATCAAGTGTATGGAAGATGAATTTGAGATGAGTCTTGTAGGAGAGCTAACCTTTTTCTTAGGACTTCAAGTCAAGCAAACTAATGAAGGTACACATGTATTTCAAACTAAATATGCTAAAGAGATGCTAAAGAAATTTGGTTTGGAACATGCTAAGGAAGCATCTACACCCATAGGAACTAATGTGAAAATGGATAGTGACATTGAAGGGAAAATGGTAGACTCTAAACAATATAGGAGCATGATTGGTAGCCTTCTATACCTAACCGCTAGTAGACCCGACATACTTTTTGCGGTAGGTATGTGTGCAAGGTATCAATCATGTGCCAAAGAGTCCCATTTGATTGTAGTCAAGAGGATCCTAAGGTATGTGAAAGGGACCCTAAATGTCGGACTTTGGTATCCTAGAACCCCTAGTGTTGGATCTAATTGGATACACCGACTCGGACTATGCGGGTTGTAAGTTAGATAGGAAGAGTACAAGTGGAGGGTGTCAATTCCTTGGGTCTTCTTTAGTTAGTTGGAGTAGTAGGAAACAACCATGTGTTGCCCTATCAACAACGGAAGCAGAATATGTGGCAATGGGTGGATGTGTTTCCCAACTCCTTTGGATCATGCACACCTTAGAGGACTATGAGCTACATTACACCAAGGTCAAAGTATTGTGTGATAATGTAAGCACCATCAACCTAACTAAAAATCCGGTTCACCATTCTAGAACAAAACACATTGAAGTGAAACATCACTTCATTAGAGACCATGTGGCAAGGGGAGACATAGAACTACACTATGTTGAATCAAAGTCGAACCTAGCCGACATCTTTACCAAGCCTCTTCCCGAATCGGAGTTTACATCCTTAAGAAGAGGCCTTAGAATGTGTTTTGTGGAAGTATAGGATGAACTTGGAAACATTAGCTTTGAAAAAGGGTGCTTGATCCATTAGGGTGATACATTTGGCTCACTTGTGCTTGTGGCACATTGTTGAACCATTAAAAGTATCAAAATATTAAAACTAGACCAACTATGGGGGAGGCAAGTGTTTAATCAATGGACACCTTGCTAAAGATTATAGTTGGACATTTTAAAACCTTGAAAATCATTTTATGTTCTACATACTGAGCCATGCTTTTAAAAGTCATATATTTGCAAAATTGGTTTCAAAGTTTGATACAAAATGTAGTGGTTTTCAAAACTTTTGGATTTTTATCAAAAGTCATGCATGTTTGAAATTTTATATGGTTTAATATTTTTCCCTGATAAATTATATAACATTTCAAATATGTATGCAAAATTTTACAATTTGGGAATTTTCTGGAATTTTCTGGGAGTTTCTGAAATTCGACAGAAAAGATGAAATTTCAGACTGATAGCGTATCAGTCGACTGCCCTATGGGCAGTTGACTGGCACGCCTATTTTCAGCTGCTGTGAGAAAATTCAGAAATCACAAATTCTCACATTTGATACCGTAGGGTTTGGTTGCTTGAGGCAATCATTTTGATGGTGTCAAAAGGGGAGAATGGGTGGTTTAAGTTAGAATTTTGACTTAAAATGGATGATTTTAGATATTTTGTCTAATTTAGACCTTGAAAGGTTAAAATTTGGAGAGAAGACATGGATTAAGGGGGAGGTACCTCTTAGGTTATGATATGTCTTATATTTTAACATTGCTGTTGTTAAGTGGAAACTTAACTTGGATTTAGATTAGAATTGAAAATGAGGAGAAGACATAGATCAAGGGGGAGGTTGCCTCTTAGGGTTACTATGTCTTATACTTTTTCAATTGTTATCTATTGTTGTTGCTTTTGCTATTGCTATTGTGGTTGTTGCTTATCTCTAACTTAAACATATTGTCACACATCAAAAAGGGGGAGATTGTTGAGGCAATCGACCCTTAAATGATTGGAAGATCATGGTTTTGATGTGTGGGCGAATAGGTTTAAAGTTAGAGTGTTATGTTGTATTTGATTTGTGTGATTGAGTTTGCAGGACTTGGAGAATCACACTTGGTGGACCTATCCGAGGGACGAGAGCCGAGGGAGGAGAGCTCCAAGGGCAAGCCGGGAAGTGGACTTCAAAGGGCACACGTGAAGGGTGGCATGGAGGCAAGCCAAGGGAAGGCTTGCGTGCGCATCCGAGGGACGATAACCAGAGGAATAGGACTTCAAAGGGCGAGCCAAGGGAGCAGACCTGAAGGCACACGCGAAGGAGAAGGTTCGGAGTGGCTGGAGCTGAGCTGGGAGGCAGGGTAGTCGACTGGCCCAGAGGCAGTCGACTGCCAAAACCCACAGAAAGTTCGCAGCTTCGAACCAGTCGACTAGCCTTGGGGCAGTCGACTGGTATACCCCAAAACTAGCCGTTGGCTAGCTGTTTGCTAGCCGTTGGCCGGCATTTAATGCCGGGCCAGTCGACTGCCCTGGGGGCAGTCGACTGGTGCGGGTCTGGACAGACTGCGAATCTGTCCTTTTCACCTATAAAAGGAGCTCCTCGTTACACGTGTATGTACAGTTCCGCACAGTAACGAAGTGTTGCCCAATTGTAGAGTGATCTTTGCTTCCTTCATCATATTTCTGCATTTGTAAAGAGGAAGCTTTTGCTGTAAAGGTTTCTCCACCTCAAGGAGACTTTTCGATAGTGAAAAGTGGTGCTCGTAGCGTGGATCCTTGGATTAGTCACCCATCTGGGTGGATACCAAGTAAAAGAACTTTGTTAGCATTGTTATTTCTTTTGCATATTATTTCCGCTGCGCTAACATCTTTGTAGAGATCAAACCGATCAAAGAAAGTGCATTCACCCCCCCCCCTCTGCACGCCTACATCGATCCTTCAGCCGAGTCATCGATCTTCGACAAGTGGTATCAGAGCGAGGTTGCTCGTCTACGAAATAATCGTCGGGAGAGCAAAGTGTTAGAAGAAGATGGAGTTGGAAAGACCGTTAGGATGAGATACTCGAATCCCACCTCTATACGATCGAAATGATTTCGATTATTGGAAGAAGCGGTTAGAGACTTGGTTCCAAATGGATTGGGACCATTGGACCACATTGGAGGATCTGTTTGAAGCTCCAACAGACAAAAAGACGAAGCGTCTCCGACCTCGATATTGGACCAAGGAACAAAAGGAGGAAGCGGAGTCGGATAAGGAGGTAACAAGAATTGTTTTAAATTTATTACCTTCTTATATTGTATCGCGTGTAGGTGAATACAAGAATGCATATGAGCTATAGAGTAAGGTGATAACTCTTCATGAGAATTTTACACAAGGACAAGAAGTGGAGGAGCACAAGGACAAGGACTCATTAGTCCAAGAGAAGGAAAAGGACCAATCGGAAGTTGAATCGAGTTTAACATCCGAAGAAGAGGAGGAAGTGGAATCGTCCACATCCTTAAGTGAGGAAAAAAAAGAGCAATCCAAGGTGGAGGAGATCTTGGAAGCTTAACCCTCAACCTTAACTATCGAGAAGAGTGGGAAATCACACATCAAATGCTTTGAGTGCGGGGAAATGGGGTACTACAAGAGTAGGTGTCCTTCACTCAAGAAGGTAAAGGAGGTAAACCCTAAACCCGATAAAGTTCATTTAAAAACTACTGTGGGTTATAGGAATGGAGCCAAGGATAAGAAGCATATAATTTGCTTCACGTATGGTGAGCGTGGCCACTACCACACAAAATGATTAAGGAAAGGAGAGCTCAAGAAGCTAAGGCATTTAAAGAAATTAGAGGAGAAAAAGAGCTCAAGTCAAGAGGGAGCTTCAAAGGTAAAAGGGAAGGTTATCCCTATTTTGAAGTTTAATCCAACTTCCAATTCATACATGCTTGTTAGAAATAATGTAGATTATTTACCCAAGCATAATCATGGATTTAGGTATAATAATAGGAATATGGTTAACAAGGTCGATGACTCTAGAAAATCATTATCCAAGGTTCGACCCAAACTACTATGCCTAAGGGGAGGAAGATAATAAATGATCAAAGCATTAATCTCAAGAAGGAGAGACATATGCCTAAGAAGATGGGTAGGTCTAGGAATGTACAAGGTGGACATGTTGACTCTAGGGTTAGAGCCATAGAATTGGAAAATCAAGTCTTGAAGGCAAAGCTTGAGGAAATAAAGAGAGTCTTAGATAGGTTTATTATTAGACCTAGGGGACTAGACATGTGTTTGGGTGGTCAAAAATCCAAAAATGTTAAATTGGGTACCTCCAAGACCAAAAGAATGTTAAATGCTAGGATGACACAAGACATTGGTAAGGGAGGAGTAATCAAGGACAAGGTGTCCAAGATAAGATAAAGGTTGTGGGTCATATGTCACCGGAGGTACACCGGTGTAGCCTAGTAACTATGGATGAGTCACCTAGGGAGGTGGCTAAGGCTAAGAGCTCACGGAGGAGCTCTAAGAGTCAAATTGGGGCCCATGAACAATGGATCTCGGGAGGATACCTCCCAGTAGTCTAGATGGATCATGGAGTCTGCCAAAGGATTTAAAGACGGATTTGAGTCTTAATCCTTGGGTTTTGGCACATTGGGGTTATATTGCATGAAAATTTAGTTTTGATGTATAGATATCATATAAACCAATGCTAGGGATGCATTGTGGGTTGGTATGGGCAGATACATCAAAAGGAAGCCAAAACTAGGACTTTAGATCAAGGTTCAATTAAACCATTTAGTGAGTATTGGATTTTATGTCAATCTTGGGATCCAAGATATATACATTTTTAAATGTATTTTTTCTAAGTAGACCACAAACTTCTCCACAAAATTGAGAAGTTTTGGAGGTTTATAGGATTTCTGGTGCATTTCTGAAATTTTTTCAGAAATCTAGAAATAGACTGATATCAAGGTATCAATCGACTGGTGCAGGGAGCAGTCAACTGATAATTCTGTAGGTTGCTTTTCGATAGGGATCAGTCGACTGATAACTGTCTCAGTCGATTGATATGTGCTGAAACTGTTTTCAAAAATTGAAAAAGATGTTCAAATGATTGTAAACAGGTGTATACTTTTATAAGGGTTAATACACAGTGTTTATAATCATTAGAGGTTAAAGAATCCAATAATTGGGATATTATTAGAGCTCTTTTTGATGTATGACAAAGGGGGAGAAGTGTTGGGTTTAAGTGGGAAACCAACATACCTTTGCAAGAAATTCAAGCTCAAGGGGGAGCTTAGGTGAAGGGGGAGTAATTGTTGCTCATTTGTTGGCAAAGGGGGAGAAGTACCTTTGCAAGAAAAACCTACTCAAGGGGGAGTTTAGGTAAAGGGGAAGCTTAAGGTTAGGTTTCATGATTTTTGCTTTGTCATTGTTTCCATAACTTAAACGGGTTGCCAAACATCAAAAATGGGAGAGATTGTTGGAGCAATCTAGGTACCACAGGTTTTGATGTTTGGGCAAAGGTTTAAGTTAGGTTTATTATTGTATTTGATATGCATTGTGAGGATGCAAGATATAGGTACATAAAGGAGAAAAGTCCAAGTAAGATCATGGCAAATGAAGAAGATCCGACAACAAGGACCGAGACCGAAGGAAGGTCCGGAAAGTAAGACATGAAGGATGGAGAGGCATCTGAGAGACACTAGGCTGATGGAGGAGCTAGAAGGCTAGGTCTAGGTTGGTCGGGCCAGGACGAGTGCTGAGTGAATGTACTTGGGGTTGAAACCTTAGGTTTAGAGTTTGGGCAGTTGACTGATGCTAGGAGCAGTCGACTGATAGAGGGCACAGAAAGATCAGTCGACTAATCTTCTGTGCAGTCGACTGGTGTCAGCTGAATTCGAACGTTAGCCTGTACCAACGTTCGAATTCGACAGTTGGTAGTCGACTGGTCTTGACACCAGTCGACTAGTAACGGCTGGATCAGGAACGAACTATATTTAAGAGAGCTCGATTTAGCTAAGCAAAGGTTGATGAAATAAACTTGGTTAAAGCTTATTAGTAGTCTTCCTTGAGCTCTAGTGTTCTTGGTGAGTTTGTGACAAGGTTTCTCCACTCACAAGAAGCTATATGAGCTAGCTAAAGGTTTTCCAAGGAGTCATCCACCGACGGATAGGGATTGCCCACCTTACAGACTGTCGTGGAGTAGGAGTGTCATCTCCGAACCACGTTAAAGGTTTTGTGTTAGCGGTTTGGTTTTCTTTTGTTAGTTTAGTTTATTTCGTATTCCGTTGTGCACTAACATCGTAAGAAGAAGAACAACGATTAGTGGGTGATCGGCTATTCATCCCCCCCTCCCCCCTCTAGCTTGGTCATTGATCTTCAACACTTAGTTGGGTTTACAAAAGTGCAATCATGTACAAATGCAAAGAGTAAAATAAGTATAATCAGGAACCCGTTTGCAGCTTCTTTGGAAATTGGAATAACAAAATCTTATGAAATTGAATTTCTAATCACAACATTCTATCATTTTCCTAGTCTAGAAAACCAAATGGAAATTAGAATACTAACGTTACAAAAGTTATGGATTTGAAAATATGATCAATTAAATTGGTGTTGAGAGAACCTGAGAATTAGGCGACCAACAAATTCTATTATACAATCCAAAGTGCATCCCTACTCCCTATGTTTCAAACCTTGAGAAATGAAATTTTTCATTTTTACACGAAACTATATCTAAGAATTGGAGTATGATTTTTATATATTCTTTTATAAAATGGAATTAGATCTTTTTCTTATAGGAACTTAGTTTTAAGCAAGTAAATAAAATAAAATTTGATTGAGCATGAAAAAGTAAATACAACTCCTTGGCCCTAATTTATATATTGTCCCAACAAAACCATGACAAGTCCCAGTACAAGTTTTGAACCTGATCTTGTAGGTTAAAGCCTGACACTTATTCTTTGGAGTATCCAAGTTTTTTTTTTCCTTCAAAAAACAGCCTATCCTTTGGAAAATCAAACTTCTCTAATCCATCCAAAGAAACTCTTTCATAATTCAATCCTGGGAAAGGGTTTAATAAAAAATTCTAATAGGACATACATCTCTTACTTAATAGATCCTCCTAAGGCACAAAAACTCAAACCACGAGTTGGAGACACTACTGTTAACTACTTGTCTAAATAACTAGATGCTGGCAACAGATCACAGTAATATATAGCAAGATACATCTTAATCGTTTAGTCTTATGTAGTAATAGCAAACAAAAGAGTACTAGATTTGAAATGCTACTCACGTCCATTAAGGAATTGTTCCAAGTCTCCATTATTCATCAACTCATAGACAAGAATAATCGCATTGTCTCCATTACAGAAGCCCAAGAGCTTGATAAGATTAGGATGTCTCATATTGCATAGAACACTCATCTCATTCTGTGCAAAAGAAGAAAGCCAACAGCCCAATATTTAATCTCAATATTTCTTAAGCACGCATCAAACAATTGTAATAAAATGAATGACCATAGTTCTAATTTAATAAAAGAACAAGGACAATCTTGCTATTGATTTTCCTTGAGCATATGACACATCAACCAGGCTCAGATCAGTTATAAGTAACAAATGCAGAAAAGTCTTTAAGCAAAAATTTGATAATTGTTATCAGGCTGAGATTGCATACAAACTTCTGGTAAACCCTCAGCACTTAACTGTAAGAAGCAAAATCACAATAGCCATAAAGAAAAACAGTGAGCAAACTATAATAGTCAGAATTGGATAGGCAATCACCTCCCACTCTTGTAGACCGTCTGCGTAGGCTTTCCATTTCTTAACAGCAACAGGAATATTGTCCACTATGCCTCTGTACACAATGGTGAATTCTCCTCTCCCAATAATGTTCCTTAATGAAAAGCCATTTGTGGCTGCCCTCAATTCGTTGAGCCTGAAGTTCCGGAGTTGTTCTACTTCTTCCTGACTAACTTCAGGGGACTTCTGGAGTTGTTCTACTTCTTCCTGACTAACTTCAGGGTTTATTTGACTTTCAAGAGGGTTTTCAGATTCAACTCTTGTTTGATTTTCGAGACTTTTTCTAGATTTGAAGATTTGATAGAGTGCATTTTTCAAGGATCGTCCTGAGGAAACATTAGTGTCAATGTACTAAAAAATACTTTATTTAGTCAAACATCATGGTGGTATATCCTAACATAGAACTAAATCACTGGATAAGATTTATACAGTTAATCATAAATATTTGAGACAAAGATATCATTGTTTTAAAAATTAGATAACTAGTTGCGAGAAATAAATTTATAAATATGGTTTGTGTATTTAGTAGTAGTGCTTTCAACCTCTAATTTATTCTACTACTATAAATTACACAATACTTTTTATCCTCTTTCTCATTAAGCTGGGGAGAGAATAGACTCAAAAGTAAGAAGTCAATCTATCTTGAGATATGTGTTGAAGCAGCTAAGTGTATCCTCAAGATCAAGATAAGGTTTAAAATCTCAAATGTCATGCCAGAGTTTCAGTTGCCAACTACAATGGCACAATTTTGGTATAATACCATATCATGTTTATTTGATTTTGAGACTTTATATGATTCAGAATATAAACATATATAAATTAAAATTTTATTTACATAAACATTTAAGAACAATAGATATAATAGATTTATAACTATGTGATCAAATAATATTTAACATAATATTTTTCCTATAATTTTCTTCTTAATTAATCATCTACTGCTCATGTTCTAAGCAAGTTTCCCATGCATGAATCTTAAGGAGGTAATCTTTCTTGATTGTCTCACTTGATAGATTTTAATTCACCATTTGAAAAGCATTAGATTTTTTTTTCATATTCTTGTTCAATACCACGATTTCCTTCTTGAATTCATTTATCATTTATCATTCCAGGATATGGGTTAATCTAAGACACGTGAATATCCTAAGGGCACGGATACAAAATAGGTCAAGATCCATTCATGTGGACCCAAGAGAATCCAACACTAAAACCATGAGGTCTATGGCCATTAGAACCACAACCACAACTTTCCATTATATATATCCTATTAAATATTTTTAAAGTATTAATAAGTATTTAATGACAAAAAGTAATTGTTTAATAAAAATTTAGAATTAAAGCTTATCTCAATGCAAAGAAATGCATTGTCGGAATGGTGATATGCTTACAATGGTGTTGGCACCACGGTAAGGAATTATAAAGATTAAGGGGAGAGATTATTATAAAATAGATAATAAAATAATAAAGTTACAGAGATTAGTGAGAACATTAGAGTGAACGTGAGTTTAGCAAATGGGAGATAAGAGAGTGAGATGACAGTATGATGAGTCGACTTGAGAGTATGAGAATCAGAGTTGTTTGTATAAAGGATGAGGGGTGGGATTGAGAATATTTATAGGAAAATTTTAGGAATATTTCAAAGTTAATTTGGTAATTTAAGGTAAAAGTTAACCCAAATACACCATGATTCTAGCCACTTAGTTTGCCCTCGGAACTAGGCCTAAGTATTCAGTTAAAACCGAACCAAACCAAATTAACCGAAACCGAATTAACCGGATTTTTTGAATTAACCAAACCAACAGAATTTTTCAAGACAACCAGAACAAACTAAACCGTTAATTCAAAACTGAATTAAACAAATTAATCAAATTTTTAGAATCATCAGAGATTTAATCAAAACCGAAATTAATTTTTTTTAATAATGATGGAGAATGGAAGATATACCCGTTCATTTTTTTTGGTTCGGTTTTTTATTTCGGTTTAACCAAATAAGGAATTTTAAAACCGAACCAAATTAACCCAAAAAAACTGACTTTTTTTAACCAAAATACCAAAATAACCGAACTGAATTTAAATCAGATCGGTTTGGTTGGTTTGTTCGGTTTAACCAAACTTTTGTTCACCCCTACTCGGAACTGAATTGAGCCAACCCAACATGTAGGTGGTGCCTTGCCTACAAGTCAAGCAGCCTGCCCACCCCAACCCCTAATCAGGTTGGGCTCATTCTGGTCCAATTTCCACTTCTACACGGCTCAACACCTCAATTCTGTTAAAAATTAATTTTGAGAATTCATGCATATGCATGTTGAGAATTAAAGCACATGCATGCACTATATGGTTTCAAGGACCTAGTAAATAATGTTCAAATTATTTAAGTAATAATCAATGCCATTCTAGAATTATCTAACATGTATTTATAAGATGTAGTGGCTACGCCACAAATATGCTCAATATAAGATGTTAAGTTATTCTTTACTTCAAAATCTATAGGTATCAGAGTGCCTATATACTCTCTTACTTTTTTTTTTTTGATAGCAAATACCCTCTTCCAATACTCTCCAAGGCAAGTTCCAATTTTTGATGGAGAGCACTATGATTATTAGAGTAGTCTGACGGAAACATCTTTCATCTCCTAGGATCTCTGAAAAGTAATTGAGGAAAGCTATGAAGAACCGCCAACAAAAACAAATGCTCAACAAAGGCAATATAAAGAGGATGTGAAAAAGGATACAAATGCACTATGATAGATGCAGGGATTAAGCAAGTCGATGCTTGGGAAGTTCTAAAAAAATAAAGAATTTCAAGGCTCAGAGAAAATCACTATCATCAAACTACGGCCTCTATGAACTAATTTTAATAATTTATCCATAAAAGAAACTGAAAGGATACGAGATTTGCATTTTGTTTAAAAAAAATTGCTGAGATAGTTATTTAAGTAGAAGTTGTGATGACAATATATAAGAAAACAGAACAACCACCAAGTCTTATCCCATTAGGTGGGATCGGCTATGTGAATTCTTCTACGTCATTAGACTCTATCCCCTACTATATTAACATTTATATTTAAATAAATTTTATTTTATTTTATTTTGTTGTTGCTAATCAAATATTTTTTTGGTCCTTTTCATCCTCATTTGATTTGTACATTTGTCATAGTCCCACATCAGCTTACTATAACATTTATTGGTTGTCTAAGTATATGGTCGTACCATATTAAACGTGTTTCTCAGATTTTCCCTCAATAGGTACAACCCTAACTTTCTCTCTAATATTTTCATTTCTTATCATGTCCATCCTTGAATATCCGCACATTCACTTTAACATTCTCATCTCTACAACTCTCATTTTTAGTTCATGTGCCCGAGTCATAACCCAACATTCAACTTAACATAGTGGGTCTAACCGTCGTTTTATAAAATTTTCTTTTAAGTCTTAAAAGTACTTTACGATCACAAAGAACACCTTAGGCTCTCCTCAATTTCAACCATCCTACTTGTATTCTATTTAAAACATCTCTCTCAATCCCTCTATCCTTTTGTAAAAATGATACTAAATATTTAAAATTCTCAATCCAAGCCACATATTGTTGCGGGAAGCCAAAACGTTGGAGGGAAGCTATCAAGAAGGTCCAATCCACCGTATCAAAAGTCTTTTGTAAGTCCACTTTGAGCAAACATCTTAGTGAAACCCGCTTCCATGCATATTTTCGCAACAATTCTTCAGCAAGATGGATGTTTTCAACTATGGATCTATCTTCGACATAGGCAGGCCTATGCAAGATCCAGAATTCTGCTCAAAACCATGCGAAGTCGAGTTGCTAGCATCTTAGAGATGATTTTGTAGATCACTGTACAGTAGGATATTAGTCTATAGTATGTGATGGACAATGCATGTTCTGATTTTGGAACTAGGACCGGTAAATTATGGTTCCATTGCTTCAAGAGACGTCCCAACGCAAAGAATTCCTGTACCACCGCATACACATACATGTGGATTGTCGTCCATGCCACCTTGAAGAATTTTGCGCAATACCCATCTGCCCCGGTGCCCGATCATTGCCTATATCAAAGAGTGTTACTAGTATCTCGCCAGAGGTAATCGGGGCAATAGGAGTAGTTGTTGCTCATGAGTGAGGACCGGACTCTTCTAGTTATGTAACCTATCCAATGTGGTGCCTCCGCTCTGCTCATCATGGCACTTGGTGTCTCTGCTCTGTGCACCATCCTAGGTTGTACCACCTCCGCATTGGGTGCCTCCGCCCTGCGCAGTAGCACGCCACTAAGTGCCTCCGCTCTGCACCACCTCCACACACGGTGCCTCCCTGTCCACAACAGCCTAGTCGCACTACCTCTGCACTGGATGCCTGCGCACCAACATACCACTGGGTGTCTCCGCTCAGCACACCAGCCTGGTAGTTGTGCATATTTTTATTATATTGAGATTATGCTTAAGGCATATATTCAATACTACTAACCTATGTTGGATAGTTAAATTTGCTCCAAGGATAACCTTATAATCTTTACAAATCTTTCTATCATTCTTCCTAATCGTAAGAAAGTCAATTTGTAATTTATTATTCCTACTTTTGAACGTAACAATTATTCTTCTCTTTTCTTAAAAAATGTATTAGCTATTATAAGGTCATATGCTATGACAAAATTCAATATAATTTTTTCTTTTTCATTTCTTATTCCAAACTCATAACCCAATGCACCCTTTCATATTCCTCATTTTTCACGCCTACATGCTCATTTAGATCTAGATTTGGTGCGTTCCTACTTGAGGTATATTTTGTAATACCTCATCTAGGTCACCCAAAAATCTAGATTTAGTGTGTTCCTGCTTGAGGTATATATATACTAATTATATTAATAGTTTCTTTGCCACCACTATCTTGAGAGTTATAACCCTATTCTCATTTCTAATTACTCCTACTACTTCATCCTTTAGCGAATTATCAACAATGATATCTACTCCATTTCTTATTTTACTCCTTTCTGTGTATCATAACTTAAAATTTGAATTTCTCTGTCATCTTTACCTTCTCTCCTACATATTTTGTCTCTTATATCACTATTTTGAGAGTTATAACCCTATCCTCATTTTTAACTACTCCTACTACTTCATCCTTTAGCGAATTATCGATAATGATATCTACTCCATTTCTTATTTTACTCCTTCCTGTATATCATAACTTAAAATCCAAATTCTCTGTCATCTTTGCCTTCTCTCTTGTACATTTTATCTCTTGTACACACAAAATATTAATTTTTCTCCTAATCATTATATCTACTACTCCATTTCTTTACAGTGAGCGTTCCTAGATTCCGTGTTTCAAATCATAGACAATTAGTTTTCTTATAATATTTGTTTTGCCCCACCTATGGTGTGAGAACTCTTGCATATTTAACATTATACCCAAGTTCTCATGGAGATGCAACCCTTGCCAAGACGTTAGAGTCGGATACTGCAATGTGAATTCTTGCATATTTAACACTACACCCGAGTTCTCATAGAGACGTAGTGATCCTGAGACGTTACAGTCAAACACGCGTTCCTTTTAAGGAGTATCCTAGCATTAGCATAATAATTTGATGGATCCATTCATTGAACATTTGCCTGTAAGTCCACACTGGCCGACAACCTGACGCGCAACCGTTGCCCTTTTTCAACCGAGCTTAGGACTGATTTTGGCAGGGTTAATATAGAAGAAAAGAAAATAGTTGATAAAATTTTGAGGATTTTACCACAAAAATTTCAACATGTCGTAATTGAGGAATCTAAAGACTCGTCTAAACTCACCATGTATGAACTGATGGGTTTCCTTGAAGCTTGTGAGAATAGAATAGTTAGATATATAGAGGAACCATTAGAGTAGACTCTCCAATCCAAAATGAATGTGATAGAAAGAAAGAATGAAGATCGACTGAGACGACGAAATGCAAATCAAAAGGAAAAGTGGAAGAAAAATTTGTTTGGTAACAAAGATTTCAGGTCATATATGCAAAAAGAGCAACTATGAAAGCAAAAATTGTTGGTTTAGATAATGTAACGCTACCATCTTTACATCAATTCCCGAAGAAGAAGAAAAATCAAGCCAAACTTCATTGAAAATGATGAATTCTTAGAACAATTTCTCTACTCTTGCATGAGTACGCAAGAAGATCGAGACACATGGTACCTCGAGTAATTGCTATATGACAAGTATAAAGTCAAGTTTTGTCTACCCAGATGATTCACTTAAATCCAAAGTGAAGCTTGGAGATAGAAGCATGTGAAGGTGGAAGGCAAAGCTGATATCACCATGAAAACAAAGGGAGGTATTTCTAAACTTATTAAACATGTGCTTTATGTTCCGGAATTACCTCAAAACTTATTGAGTGCGGGTCAACTGGTTGAAAAGGGTTATATGCTCACATTTGATAGGGTGCATGCACAACTATTGACAAGAAAAGGGATCAAACAATAAGTATAGTACCTATGACATCAAATAGAGTGTTCCCAATGTGCATGTCTCATAAAGAAAATCTGATTTTAAAATCTGAAGTCATAGATGATTCAATACTTTGACATATGAGGCATGGGCATTAGAATTATGAGAGTCTTAATCTGTTAAATAAAAAGGATATGGTTATTGGGCAACCTTATGTTGACATAAGAGGGAGAGTTTGTGAAGGATGTGTTTATTGAAAAATCCATAGAATGTCATTTCCTAAATTCTCATGGAGAGCTACAACTCCATTAGAATTATTGCATGCGAATATTTGTGGTCCAACCAAAACTTATTCTTTGAATAATAGAAGATAGTTTCTATTATTTGTTGATGATTATTCAAGGATGATGTGGGTCTATTTTCTTGAGCAAGCATCTGAAGCTCTCTCTAAATTTCTTCAATTTATGGCATATGTTGAAAGAGAAAGTGGACATGTCATTAAAGGCTTGAGAACAAATCCAGGAGGAAAATTTATTTCAAAGCCATTTTGGAACTATTGCAAAGAAAAGGGCATAAAAAGGCAGCTTCATGTTCGACAAAGTCCTCGACAAAATGGCATTACAGAGGGAAAAATCACAACATTGTGTAGATGGCTCGAAGCATGTTGAAAGCCAAAGGTTTGCCAAACACCTACTGGGTAGAAGTTATTACTACAGTTGAATATCTTTTAAACAGATCTCCAACAAAGGTTGTCCAACACATGACGCCCTATGAAGCATGGTTCCAACGAACACCAAAGGTTGATCACCTTAAGATCTTTGGTTCTTTGGCTTATTATTACATTCTTCCTCAAAACAGAGAAAAGTTTGATGGAAAAGGAGAGAAATGCATCTTCATTGGCTATAGTGATCATTCCAAAGGCTACAAGTTGCATAATCCCAACACTCAAGAGTTGATAATTTCAAGAGATGTGACTTTTGATGAAGAAAGTGCATGGGAATGGAAAGATAAAGAGATGGATTTACATACAACACCTCCTCGGGCCAATAAAACTCATTTAATTTCTCCAAATCTAGAAACTCCAAGCTCTTTATCATTAAGTCATTTGGTTTCCGATACCACCAAGAAAGACTCGTTCATTACCAGAATTATATGAAGCAAGTGATGTTGTTTTTGATGCTAGGCCCTAAAGCTATGATGATGCTATTGGAGAAAAAGTTGGATAAAAGCCATGAATAAAGAAATGAATATGATCGAAAGCCACCATCCAAAGAGATTATCATGTCAAAATGGGTCTTCAAGGCTAAGTACAATGAAGATGGCTCTTATCAAAAGCATAAAGCTCGCCTTGTTGTCAAGGGATATGCTCAACAGCCTGGAATTGACTTCAGCGAGACATTCGCACTGGTTGTTGCATGGAAACTATTCATATGTTTATAGCTCTTGTTGCTCAACTCAAGTTGCTGATATATCTACTAGATGTTAAATATGTATTTTTGAATGGAGAAATCAAAGAAGAAATATATGTCCAACAACCACAAGGATATGTAATTATAGGTGAAGAAAACATGGTGTATCGACTTCAAAAAGCTCTTTATGGATTAAAGCAAGCTCCACGAGCATGGAATAGCAAAATTGACAATTATTTTAAAAAAAAATGGATTTTAAAGAAGTTCAAGTGAGTCATTATTGAATGTGAAGACAAAAGGTACAATAAATTTTCTTATAGCATGCCTTTATATTGATGATCTGATATATATATGGGCAATAATCTGGTGATGATTGAAGATTTTAAGCAAGCGATGATGAGCCAATTTGAGATGACAGACCTAGGACTTATGAAATATTTTCTTAGGATGCAAATAAAGCAAGAGAATGGGAGAATCTTTATCTCTCAAGAAAAATATGTTGTTGATTTGATGAAGAAATTTACCATGACTTGCTGCAAAGCCTCATGGACTGTTATGGTAGTCAATGAGATAAGCTTTCAAAAAATGATGGAGCTAAGAAGGTTGATGAAACCATCAACAAAAAACTTGTTGGATCACTCATTTATCTCATAAATACAAGACTAGATATTATGTATGTTGTTGGCGTTGTTTCAAAATTTATGAGTGAGCCTAGCAAATTTCATCTTGCTGCAGCTAAATTTATTCTTAGATATGAGCAAGGAACTAAGAATTATGGAATAATATTTGAAGCTGAGGAAGATAATAAATTGCATGTTTTTTTATAGTGATTGGGAAGGCTCAATAGATGATCGCAAGAGTACATCGGGCTATGTTTTCTTCATAGGAACGAAGCCTATGTCTTGGTCATCAAAGAAACAAAATGTTGTGGCTATGTCTTTTGCTAAGGCTGAGTATATTTTAGCACGTGGAGCAACATGTGAAGCTGTTTGGTTGAGAAGAATTCTCCAGGATATGAAGCAAGAACAATTTGCGCCAACCACACTATTGTGTGACAATATGTCTACCATTGCAATGACCAAGAACCCTAGTTTTTCACGGTCACACAAAGCATATCACGTTACGACGTCACATCATCATAGAGTTAGCAAGCAAAGGAGAAATTGAATTAACTTTTTGCAAGACTAGAGATCAAGTAGCAGATATCTTCACAAAACTGCTTTCAACAAAAAAGTTTCTCTACTTACGTGAATAGCTTGGAGAAGGAGTGTTAAAAATTAGTTTTGAGAATTAATGCATATGCATCGTAAGAATTAAAGAACATGTGTGCATTGTGTGGTTTTAAGAACCTAGTAAATGATGATGAAATTAATTAAGTAATAACTAATGTCATTCTAGAACTATCTATCATGTATTTATAAGATAATCCATCGGATTTTGATACTGTTAAGTTGTTCTATACTTCAAAATGTATCAAATTCATACTATGGTTATTGTTTATCTTTTTCTTATATGAACATGTTATGTTTATTTCTTTGTTTAAGATAGCATGTGTAAATGTTACTTGCTGCATTTTATTTAGTATAGAACCTTTACTTCTGTGCATATTAACTATGATTAGATGGAGACAGTAAACACTATGCAAAGCCACAAGGAAACGATTAATCAAGGAATCAGAAAGTGAGAGGCAGAAACTATACCATCTAAGCTAACAGATGGATGTGCTTTCATAATAAGACCAAAACATCACTGACCCTACTTGATCCAACTAAGCTTAAAAATTTACTGATGTGAAATTGTTGTTGGATTCAGATTTTTATAGTTTCACTCATGAAACTGTTGTCTATTTGAATTTCTCATAAAGCTGGATGGAACCAGAACCATTACACTTGTACCCTATTATCCAGCTTATAGTGGCTTATAAAATTTCATGGGAGAATCTCATTGTCTTTATGATGGACTTCTACAAATGACAATCTGATAAGAGAAAGAATTAGTTGATTACTAGAACTTGGAGGATTTTGCACAGGGTCTCCATAGGTAGAATGCTGAGGTTGATCCTTTCTAGTCCACCCTCTTCTTTCCTGAGAAACCACACAAGTTGGAAATATTATAAACACAGAAGATTACATTTAAAGGATACTGCCATCAACGTGATGGAATAATGTTGTGATGGAGACTAGAATTTAAATAAAATAACATGGAAGGGGAAAACAATAAATCATGACAAGTTAATGTGTTCTGGGTTTTTAATTACAAGTACTATGAATTTGAAATTTTGCTACTAATAGATAGCTAGACTATCCAATGAATTCCTCTAGAATCACAAACGCAAAGCTTGAAAATTTTAAAATCATTGGAAACCGAGCATGCACTAGGAACATTGAGACTAGGAGAAAACAAGAAGAAAGGCAAAACACACACACACACACATTGTTTTCATCCTTATCTAAAGATAAATAAGAAAAATTTAGGAATGATTCCAAATGAACATGTTGCATCTTTCATAAAGAACTTATGTAATGAGGTAAAGAAAGAGACATCGATACGCTAGGTACCGACAACCCTGATAGTCTTAGTGGAGACCCAAGATTTATATTGATCACAATATAGATCAAAGTATTGACACTGTAAAATCTGACACGGCAATTGAAAGAATCAATCTCAAGAAGTCTGGGAAATCCAACATGAAAATAAATTTGTGCAGAACAGAAGAAGCGGAGGCAAAGCTGGTGGTGATAATGAAGAAGTTGAAACCGAAGTAGTCTGCCATGGAGAAGAAACTCGCCTCAAGAACAAACCTGGAACTAATCTGCCGAATATGAACAAAGAATCCATTGCAATACTGCAGAACAAGAATCACGGAGAGGCAAAGGCAGATTTGTAGAGCTAGAACAAATCGGATGAGGAATCGCGACAGAGAATCACGGTGAGAAAACCCAAGAAACTGCAGAATAGTGAGTAGAATCTAAAAGAATGCCCTCCTTGAAAAATCGGAATGAAGTTGGCTGCTGCCCTACACAAAGCCTTGACCCAGGGGTTCATTGAATGTGTCGCCCTTCAAAAAAAGGTGAATATGCATAAGCTCATTCCAAATTTGCTTTCTCATTGCTCCAATAATTATTTATAAAATATTATGATGTTTTAGGGTTCTAGGTCATGCCAACATGAGCATGTTAAAGGGAAGACTAAACTCGATCAACATAGTAAAAATGGAATCAACTTAGTCCAAACAAGGTTCATTAATATCTCTCTACATTTTTTGTAATTTAAATATCCAAACTTCGCCCCCATTAATGCCCGAGATAAATTATCTTTCCTCCCAGTTCACTTATTGAGAAAATTCAGAACAAAATATCATTAATTTTGGAGATCAATTTGTAAATATATAAAAATTGTATTAAGAATTTTCTCGATAAAGTGGTGTTGTCATCTTGTTGAGAAAATTCAGGACATAATTTTTGTTCATTTACATAACGACCTTCAAAAGATGGTAAAGACGATTAACTCATCTTCAACGTCTCTGTTAATTCATTTCAAGATAAATATGAAAGAAGTAAAGCACGGAGATTATTAGTCCGAATACTATAACTAACATATGAAAAAGATAAACATACTAATTTTATCAAATTTTGATCCTAAATTTTAAGATGATAATATTCATACATTAACAATCAATCTATCTCATGAAAATTATACACACGAAAATTTAATACCTCTATATATTCATCGTACCATAAAGTTGAAGTCCTGTCACAAAATACTAAGAACTAAGTGATACTATTAAGATCTTTTAGTATAATATATCAGGTACATGTAAGTTGGTCGGAGAATAAACAAAAGAATAATTATATCAATGTTCTTACTGGTTCTTTACTTCTTTGTCTATCAAAATAATTCACCTCTACAGGTGTGATATAGTGGTAAAAGCTTGAGAGTGGCAATGAAAGAACCATACTTCGAATCCCAAATAGAATAAATATAATTATTAAAAAAATAGAATGCATATATTCATTATAGATCGTGAAAGTCATATAAAGCTCACACATCCTATGATCCCCTCATCGAAGCCACTAGTATAAATTTGAGGAAGAGGGAGAAGAGATCTCTTCGAGAGACATACAGTTGATTAGTATATAAAATCTTATCATCATAAAATTTAAAAAATTAATTTCTGATTAATAATCAAATTTTTATCCTCTTCATATATTGATTATTGCTCAATTAGTAATTACTATTTTTTTTTACATAATTTGAGGACGAATTGTAAAAAAGATGATAAATATTATCATCTTTTATCACCTGGGAGAGGAAGGAGAGTGTCAATATATGTTGACAACATTGGTGACAATGGTGTTGTAAAACAATCATATTGTAAAAGGAGTCACTGCAAAATGTAACTGTATATTAAATTAATAAAATTATTCATGTATCTATGATCTCATAAATGTGTGCCTATTTGGTAAATTATAATAAAAAGGGCATAATAACATTGCTACTTCAATTATAGATCGAGAGAATTGTGAGACTGTTGGAAAGTGCAAGACAATGATATTAAAATGCCCTTAGTCATAGAGATTGTGAGGTATTATATATATCAATTTCATGGTACTACTACACGTGTGGCAATTCATGGTACTACTACATGGACTATAGGATAGTGATGTCGGATAGAATAGTGATTACTCCGTGGATAATCAAAAGGAAGGAAAGAGGAGAAAAATAAATTAAAAAAAAAATATCATTTTCCTAGTTTTATCATAATAAGAAGATTTATTATGGATAGGAGATGATACCCAATACCTAAATATGACTTTTATTTATACCACAGCCTAGGACCCCAATAAAAAAAATTATAATTAAAATACTTTAATTCTAATCTTACAAAGAAAGGAATTAAATCTTTTACCTAAAAAGGAAAGTAATTAAATAAACGATCTCAACTCAAAATAAGATACAGATCAAGACAAATTCTCTCCTATAAACATCAGAAAAATCAAAATTACCCTAAATACCTAAAAATGAAAATGACCAAAAAAAAAGCAAAAGTGTTCCGAAAAGGGTTTAAACGACGGAATTAGAATCCAAAAAATTAGCGGTTACAGTTTCACCCGTAACAAATATAGGTTTTCAAATTCCGGACGTGTGACCCCAAGGAGAGCCTAATTCTAAGTTTCGAATAAAAAATTATGTCATTTTAAAATTTGAAATGTCATATTGAACTTCAACATGGATTAAGCCTAGATCCACTTACATGGGGATGTTTAAACAAGAGATATGTTAGGAAAAAAATGAATGAAAATGGATGAAATTGGTTGGGGAAACAGACAAGACAAACAGTCCCACGTTGGAAAGAAAAATGAATCAATTACTCTGAGAGAATAATTTGATATTAAGAAGTGGCAAAAGACGATTCGTTCACCCTAGCATCCCGTCAATCCGTCCCAAAGATAACACAAAAGAGGTAAAATAATTTAGTATTGAGAATTTCATGTCAACATAGCTGATATATATTGAATTATATTGTGAATAAGATTAGATGAGAGTCTCTCAAATGGAAGGCCTAGATTGCACCAAATCTAGTTGACTCATGTACAAGGATAATTAATAACCGTTAGTATTTGAGCCTATAAATAGAAGTTTTTTCATTGGCAACATTCAAAGTTTCTCCACTTCCTAATGATAGTATTGATGTTATGGTTAAGCCATTATATTCTGAAAAATAGACATCTATTCGAATTTCTAAGTCTATTCGAACTTCTAAGCACCGTTAGAGAGGAGATAAATATTCTATTTTAAAGAAAATGTATTAATTACAAACTTCGGATGTGCTCTACGAATTCTCGACTTTGCCTTCTAAGTCACTCGACAATTCGACCTTTTGAGTCACCCTTAGGCCTCCCAAGTCAATCTTTTGCTCGACCACTGAGTTCTCCAACTCAAACCACTGTCTGGAACACTCTGAATCGGCTCAATATCTCCCGAGCTCTCTGACTTTACTCTATCTATTGAGCACTCTAACTTGATTTAGTGTCCTTGATTGCTCATGCTCGATCAACAAAGCTTTGACTTGATCCCTCGAGCTCTCTAGTTTGAGCTAGTTCTCTCAGCAAACCAAATAACACTACAAAAAAAATCAATGAATAGCGACGGATATTTTAATTGTTCGTCGCTATTAGCGACGGATTAAATTTATCCGTCGCTAAGATTGGGATACAGGTCAAAAATCCTAAAATAGCAATGGAATTGGTCAATTTCGTCGCTATTAGTGACGGATTATTAATAATCCATCGCTAATAGCGACGGACTAATAATTGTCTGTCGCTAATAGCGACGGACAAGTTATTTTCGTCGCTATTTTAGGTTTAATTTGTCGTCGCCTCTCCCCCCGGTCGCGCATTCATTCTTCTCCTCTCTCGTGTCTCCGTCGTCCCCGGTACTCCTCCTTTGGCGAATCCCTCCTCCGGTCACAGGTATGTAGCGTGTGACTTAGGTTTTCGCCGTGTTTCATCTCCTGCGCCCGAGCGCGACCAGGTGCTCTTCCTGTAACCAGGTGCTCCTGGTGTGGCCGCGCGGGGCCTGCTGTGGCCGCGCGTGCCCTGGTGCGGTCAGCGGCCCTACCCTAAACCCTAATTAATTAATTGATTGATTAATTAATTAATTAATAATGTAGGATATTTAATTAGGATAATTTTGTATCATGGTTAATTATCATTAGTATAGGATTAATATTTGTTTGATTATGCCTCTAATATTACGGTGAAATTTTGATAAGTAGTTTATATATATATTTATTTAATGTTAAAACTAACATGATACTAACCATATATTTTATTTTTATATAAAAGATATATTTGGGAGGAGGGTCAAGAGGAGAAATTTAAAAAAACCTGGAATGCCTACTGCTCCAAGTTGTACAGGGACATGATATACAAGTAGAGAAAGAAGACAAATAGGCCTTTAGGTCCCTGAGACAGTTTGGGCAGCATGGTGAGTAGTCTGGGATGCCCAGCATTGAAAAGATAATGTTGCGATTGCTCGAGCCAATCGCAACTCGGAGCTTGCTGGCCCCAGCACCGGATTCACGAAGCACACTGCTGGATCTCGTTCGATTGTCCAGCATGCCACTGACTTGGTAAGTTTTTATTTAGGTTATAATAAACATTCATTATATTTTTTTAAATATATTTAAACATTGTATTTTCTGTATACAGGCTGCTGAGTTACAGAGACCTCCCACTAGTTGGGTGGTATTCAGCAAGACCCATAAGAAAAAAGATGGGTCATTTGTCAATCGACGCTCCTTAGCAATTCATGTAAGTATATTAACTATAGTATATTTGTTTTAACATTTTATAGAGATTAATTTAATTCTTATTTCATAGGAAGCAATGACCACTAGAGTTGTAGAGGCGTCTTAGCCTGCTGTAGAGGGGGAGGAATCACAGCCTCTTTCCACCGACCATGTGAATAACATTTATTATGATGTCATCGGTGAAAGGAGGAAGACCGCCCTATACGGCTTGGGCTCTCAGGCAAAAATCACATATGATCAGATGAGAGCTCCATGGGTTAGGGGACGTCCAGGTTCTTCCTCCTCTAGTGAGGCTCATCAATTACGGGAGAAGAATGATGCTCTACGAACTTGACTCACGATAATGGAGACGACGTGGGCCGAGAGGGACGCAGCAAGGGATGCTAGAGTTGAGGGATTTGCGGGCCCGCCAGGCACACACTGAGGCGTTAGTGTGTCACATGCAAGCTTTTGCAGCGACCCTATCGCCTATGACACAGTTGCCTGCCCCTCCTCGTTTTGAGTCTCAGGAGATGCAGGATCTGAGGATACCCCAGATGAGAAGAGACATTTTTGTGGTATGTTATATTTTTTTCTCTGCATTTACAAAATAAATTATTATACTATCTGGTTTGTTATTATATGCATCACTAATTGTTTCTTATTTGTTCATTTTCGTTTACAAATTCTACATTATCAAAGTGAATTCAGACATTGGTTGGGTTGAAAGGTGTGTATATTGGATATTTTACATATCATTCAATGTTATTTATATTTTCTATATCAGTTACAATAACTAATTATGTTTTTACTAATATTGTTTTATCATTATATTTTACTTTTATTTATATCGTTTCTCTTTTATTATGCAGGAATGTTGTTCCTTTTGATCCAGTTTTGATGTGTTCATGTATATATTGTTTATCTACTATACTATCATTTTTCATGTATATATTGACTCTATGTTCATTTGGATATGAATATGATATGTTTGGATATGTGTTTTGTATGTATATATTTGATACATATGTTTGGATATGTGTTTTGTATGTATATATTGTAGGTGTTTGGATATGAATATTATTGTTTTGTATGTATTTTATTTGGATATTTGTTATAGTGTGATTTGAATATTTTTTTGTATATATTGAATGTAAATATGGGAAGGGGAAAAGCAAACAAAATTGCTGGAAAATTCCAGGAATTAGCGACGGATATTTACGATATCCGTCGTAAATAACGACGGATATTTGATTTTTCGTCGCTAATTACGATAAAATAGCGACGAATATTTGACTAGTCCATCACAAATAGCGACGGATATTTGACATTCCGTCACTAATTGATCCCGTACACGTCACCACCTGGATCTGATATTTTGCGACGGGGGTTATGTATCCGTCGCTATTAACAACAGATTATTTATTTAAAATCCGTCTCTAATAGCGATGGAGTTTTGTATCCGTCGCTACCCTAACCTGCGATGGCGCGAGAATCGACGACGCTCTTTCTGTCGCTATTAGCGTTTAGTAACGGAATAGCGACGGAATCAATCGATCGCTATTCAGAATTTTTTGTTGTGTAAGTCTATTGTTTAATTTTTTACATTTTCATTTGTAATCTGATAGTTGCCCGGTCCAACAACATACAAGTGAGATTGTTAGGAACAATTCACTAGGCATGTCTTCATGAGAATCCATGTGGTAAATTTCATATAATGCAGGGTCGTTGGAGAACAACCCATTGACAACGATTCACCATGAGAACTCATTTGACACCTAGTATCAATGAGTGTCTCATGCATATAAGTGCAACTAGCTAGTTCATAAACAAGATTACTAGCTAGTATCAACTCATAAGAGGATCAACATACTTTGATGTTTGTGAATTCAACCATTAAAATGGCGAGTGAATAATTGACAAAACATGTAACATTCATGGTAAAAGGGGGTATATATCACATGATAAATTTTATTAGTGATCACTTAGATTAAAATTTATGTAAAGTGAAAACTAATTGAATTATGGTAGAATGAACACCTAGACATGTTCTAATATAATTAACACTAAACAAATTCCTAAAAGCACCACAATATAAGATAATAAGGGAACAAGGTAGTCATGATACCCTGAAAAATGGTCTTTATTAAGGGTGCAAATGAATCAAATCTGTTTACGATTTTTTCAAGCTAATTCAAAAAATATTTGATTTGTATTTGAAATTATCAAATTCAAGGTAAACTCAAATATGTTCGATAATTTTTTTGAACTGAATTCTAACCAATAATATTTCATTCGATTATTTACAGGTCGTTCACAAGTTGAACATGAATTGAACTCTCATTATATTTATATATTTTTAATTTAAAACTCAAACTAAGATTCAAATAATTCGAATTTGGCTCGAATTTAAATCATTTTGAACTATAGTTTGATTATGATTTGATCAAAGTTTGAACAATTTGAATTGAACTAGAACTCGAAATTTATTTCGAGCCGAGCTCAAATCAAAATTATTTATATTTTTGAGCTTGGAATCGAATTCAAATATCAAATATATTTAACAAGATCAAATTCAAAAATTACTATTTTCATTCTATTTAACTCCATCTTCATGCATAATCAAAAAATTAAACAAATTACTATTATAAATGGGAGCCTATATAAATAGAGTAGCTCAATGCGCAAAACTTCTGTCAATACAAGGTTCAGAAAAAGGATCAAAATCATAGTATATCTTGCATTGTAAGAGGTTGTTTCTGTTGGTGCAATCGACCTTTGGTCAGGATTGACCAAGTTGACCAAATTGACCAAGCTTGAGTTGACTTGAATATGCAGTACAAGTCCTAGTTGTTGGTGACCTGATTAGTTTTGATTGATTAACTAAGTTAAGTTAAGTCCTGTTGGTTTTGATCCCTCTGTCTAAGTGTGCAGGAGCTTAGGAGCCGAGGAAGTCAAGCGTAAGACGCAATGGACGAGAAAGATTGCACGGGGAAGTGAGCCGACAGACTCGGTGCATCTGAGGGATGGGGAAGCTGCGGAAGAGTACACCGGTAGAGCGAGAAGGACGTGTGCAACGTCCAAGGGACGAGAAGCCGGAAGGAAGAGCTCGAGGGGTGAAAGGCCAAAGTCGGGTTCGGGTGAGCCTAACTCCGGTTGGCCAGAAATCACCCAAAGAAGACCCGCTGAAATTTGGTCAGCAAGCTGCTAACCAAAGGATTCTCGAGCGCCTAAGCACTCGGGCACCCCTGTGCATACAGGCACCCGATAGTCCATACTTATCGGTCAATCTACCGTTTACGATAGTTGCATAACGGATAACATCCAGGCCACGTGTCAAGCGCCCTGGAGCACTCGGGCGCCCCAGTACTACCACGTCATCAAACGGATAAGTTTGTCCAGGACTATAAATAGGCCCCTATAGAGCTCAGTTTCAATTCATCCATCAACTACATATAATTCATTTCTTAGTTTTCTTCTATCTTGTGCTTCAAAGACTGTAAAAGGCTTCTCCGCCAGAAGGAGATTTTGATAGTGAGCTTCAGTCGTCTTGAATTAGTAACCACCTAGGTTGCAACCAAGTAAATTTCTGTGTCTTAGCCTTTTACTAGTTTAATTTGTTTATGTTTGTTTTAACTAATTATTATAACTAATCTGAATTCTTTGTGAGACTGCACAAAAGATTTAGTTTTATTTTACAGCGACAATTCACCCCTCTTGCCGGTCCACCTCGACCCAACACTAATGAGACTAGGCAGTAAAAGTCTAATGGAACTAGGTAAAGGGAAGTCCTAGTTGGGAATTAGGCAATGGAAGTTCTAGTGAGGCTAGGCGGTGGAAGACCTAATTGAGAACTAGGTCATGAAAGTCCTAGTTGAGAACTAGATAATGAAAGCCCTGATTGAGAACTAGGTAATGGAAGCGGGGCTAGGTAGTAGAAGACCTAGTTAGGAACTAGGTAATGGAAGTCCTAGCAGGCCTAGTTGGTGAGAGACCTAGTTGGAAACTAGGCAAACCTAATTGGGAATTAGGTTAAGTCTAACGTTGGTCAATTGGGAGCTGAACATTTAGCATATGACGAAAATTCTAAGTGGCTCAAGATTGACCGGATACTTGGCGGTCGAAAGTCCAATAGGGAGTTGGCATGAAACGAGAATATCCCGATAGAGCAAACTTCCAAAGGCCATAGCTTTTGACTTAGATATCAGAATGAGATGATTTTCTTTACGAAATGAAGCATGTTTAGAGATCTATATTTGTAAAACTCAGGTATTAGTTGACTGATGGGTTTGATCAGTCAACTGATAGCTTTAGAAATCGAATAGAAGCAAGTTAATTCGGTTATTAAACTCAACTGATGGAATCAGTCAACTGATGAGTACTATCAGTCGACTAATGATGATCAGAACCAAATAGAAGCAAGTCAAATTTGCTTGATTCAATTCGACTGATGGAATCAGTCAACTGGTGGTATTCATCCGTTGACTGATGTTGATCAGAATTGAATAGAAACGAGTCAGATTTACTTGTTTGATTCAACTAATTAGATTAGTCGATTGATAGTTTACATCAGTCAATTGATGTTCGAATAATCAATAAAATCAGATAGATTTTAGAAAGTTCAGAGGTTATTCAACTATCAGAGACCATATCAATTGACTGATGGGTAAGATTAGTTGACTGATGATGAAAATTAGCTCTAACCTAAAGGTTTTAAAAGAGAGATTTTGAGAAGTTTTTCAATGCCGGTTCTTGAGAATGTTGAAGCGAAGTGCTACTACATATCCGAGTCAACAAAAGGCATTTCCAAGCAATAAGATTGTAAGCTAAGCAAGATCTCATTGTAAAGTATTTACTTTTATTTTCGCTTGTGTAATTTATTATGCTTGCTATGTTCTTGTGAGAACAAGCTAAGTGTACAAAGCTTCTCTATCTCTGGAATGTTTCTGAGAAGGAGGCATTCATAGTGGAGTTGCGAGTGTGAGGAGTAGATCTTTGGATTAGTCATCTCAATTAGGTGGATACCAAGTAAAATTAAAAGAGTTAGCGTCGTGTTTGTTTTGCTTCAAGTTTTCGCTATCGTTCAAAGTCAAAGAACCGAAGTGAGCTATTCACCCCTGTTGGTATCGGAAACACCATATCGAACCTTATTTTGATATTGGGAAAGGGTTTAATGTTAACTATTATTGGTGATCTAATGTGTTTCATTAAGTATGCAAGAAAGTCCTAGTTTACCTAGGCACGAAGTCTTGACCTGCAGGGTTGAGCACGAAGTCCTGACCAAGGGTTGGGCATGAAGACCTGGTTCGAGGAATTGGGCACGAAGACCTAGCTGAGGGCTGAGCACCGAAGACCCGCTCGAGGGTTGGGCATGAAGACCTGGTTCGAGAAATTGGGTACGAAGTCCTGGCCAAGGGCTAGGCACCGAAGACCTGATCGAGGGTTGGGCATGAAAACCTGATCCGGAAGATCGGGCAGAAGACTTAGCCGAGTGAGGACTATGGACAGAAGTAGAGATGGGTCGATGATCGAACGTCTCGAGATCCGGGAGTCTCAGAGGTCGAGCAAAAGTTCAACCGGAGGAGCCGGTTGGCAAAAAATAACTTCTCTAGAGTGGAGTAGGTGAAGACGCGTTCTCCGGAAGAGGGAACAGTAGGCGTTAGTTCGACCTAGGATTTCATTTGAAATTCAAAGTTAGAATCAAGACAACTCTGGTTGTTATTCATGCATATTTATCATATTATATTGTGTTCTTGGACTAACCCCGGTGGCAGGCTGAAAGGAGTTGGCTGTTGCGATCCCAGGCGCTTGAAAGGGTTCAGGCGCCCGAGAACCCATGCGCCTGAATTGTATTAGGCGCCTCAGAAGGGGTTCTCCCAACAGTTGCGCCACGTCAGCTCCCAGGCGCCCATGAGCTCCCAGGCACCTCAGTAGTCCCAGGCGCCCAAGAATGGAGATAAACGTTGGCCGAATCTGCGGATAAGGACGCGCTGATCCGGGTGATGTGGAGGACGCCCCATACCCTATCAGGCGCTCGAGAACCAACTATAAAAGGGGCTTCACCCCTTTGCTTTCAGACATCAACTCAAGCACTCAAACACACTACGACAAGCTTCCATGCTCTAGTTTTCTGCGCCGACGACGTTCAAGATCGACGACACGCCACTCCAACAAGTTCAGCCTTTCTTCCTAAGTATCGTCGGTATAAAGTTTTAAATTCTGTTCTGTACTTAAACTCTTATACTTGTACATCATTTTCCGAACTATAGAAATGCCAACAAAAACGGTCAAGGACCGTGGGTCTTGGAGTAGGAGCCGTTGCAGACTCCGAACCAAGTAAAATAAACTGCGTTAGCCATGTTTGAATTGTGCATTTTCTGTTGTGTTTAAATCTGTGTTTCTGAAAAAATTACGTTATCAATATTCACCCCCCTCTATCGATCACAACGATCCCACAACCCCCTCTTGCTCATATGTGTCTTAACAAGTGATATTAGAGTGAGGTTGCATTTCATCAGACTAATCATCAAAAGAAACATAAGCTAGATAAAGAAGAAGAAGTTGAAAGTTTAAGCCCTAATGATCAACAAGTCAAAGGACAAATCTTCCAAGGAGCTCAACTTCAAAATGAAACTCTGAGATGGATTTGGATACGATATCTAATCACCTCCAAAGTTAAGATTGGGAGGATTCGAGCATTAAATGTCAAGGATGGAATACTTTCTCATGATGGACATAGAACAATGGTTTACTCTTATAGAGCGATTTGAAGCCCCAAATATTAGTAAAGGAAAACCTCTCCGGGAGAGCAAATGGTCTAAGGTGCAAGTTCAAAAGTCTATGGCAAATGAAAAGATAACTAGATTACTATTATATTTTGCCTAATGATATTTTGTGAAAGATAGGTGAAAATCAAGATGCCAAGGAATTATGAAGTAAGTTGGCCAAGCTCCATGAAGATCCAACCTTAACACCAAGTGAAAGCACATCCAAAGAGGAAGACTCATTGTATCAAGAGCACAAGGATTGAAAGGTTGAGAGGTATTCAACATCCAAGGATGAAGATAAAGAAGCATTCACCTTAAAGATTGAGGGGGGAGAGCTCATTGACACCGGAACAAGGAGAACCTTCAATTTTCGGAGTCAATGTGGAAGAAAAGTGTGCTACCCCTACAAGTAGAGAAGGTATAACAATTTTAATTGTTAAAAATAAAAATCATATCATATGAGTGTAGAGAAAAAAGATACTATAAGAGCAAGTGTACCAAATTGATGAAGAAGAATGTTCAATTGACTTCTAAGTTGAAGGAAACATCAAAGGAGGCTGGAGCCGTGATACAAAAGGGTAAGGAGCACATTATGTGTTTCTTGTACAACCATAAAGGATATTATCAAAATCAATGTCCAAAGAGGAGAATTCAAAGTAAGAACAAGGAAGGAAGTTTAAGTCAAGGGGAGCTTCCAAGAGCAAACCCAAGATACCATTAGTTAATAATATTTCTTTATATCATGATAACAAACTTGCTTGAAATAAATGCTATCATTTTAGTGTTATTTATCATAAAAATAAGAAGCATGATAATTCTAGGAAGAATTATAAATCATTTCATGCTAAAACAACCTTACCTAAGGATAGGAAGGTGAAAAATAATCTAGACAAGAACCCTAAAAGAGATAGATATATATCTAAAAGGAAAAATGCTCAAGACAATCATGAAAAAACTAAATTTGAGGATTTAAGAATTGAAAATCAAGTTTTGAGGTCAAGACTTGATAAATAACAAAAGACCCTTAGGAAAATAACAAATGATAGTAAAGGGTCCAAGAAGAAAAACCTAGATTTGGAAAAATAAGAGTCATGGACAAAAGGGGTTTGGGATACCAACCTAAGTCCAATGAAAGCATGAATTCATATCATAGAGTTCCATAAGGCTATGGAACTAATTCTAGGTCTAGGAATCAAGTCAAGATTATAAAGAAAGCTACCCCTAGGGTTGACCTTATGAAAACTAGCATGATTAAGACTTCTAAGAAGTATATGAAAGTCATTAGGAAGGTCTCTAGACTTAGTATGCCGAAGAGCATCAAAGGACATTGGGTTCCTAAGAGTGTGTTCTCTTCACATTAAATGGGGTTAGAGTGTGTAAACTCTAAATAGAAGGGTAGTTAACCCAATCGTGATAAAGTTGGTACTTTAGAGCATTTTAAATATTGTGACATTTTGAAAATGAGAAGTTGAGATTTACTCTTAAAGAGTTTAAAATGTGCTAATATAATTTGAGGTGTTGAGCTTAATCAAATTGACACAAATAGAATAGAATTCAAAAGTTTGCCAAGTTGAGTGAGTTTTTGACATCTTCTAGGGAGATGGAGGCAACTTACGCTTCTTTTGGCATAATGGTTAAAGATTGATACTTAGAAAATCTAGAAAATTATGTTGTGATTCAATTACCATACTTGTATGTCCTATCACATGTCATGATATCATATTTTACTTTCATATTGTTACGAAAAATGTTACATATCATGTCATGCATGCATCATTAAGTCATGATAGTTTTTCTTTTGAAAAATACTCATTTGATATATGTCATAATCATTATTATGCCTAGTTTTTAAATCCTTGAAATTAAGGACAATAACATTAATTGACATTCTAGGTGGGATGATCAAAGTTTAAAATACTTAGTTAGAGATACATGATCCCTTAATTTAGGGAAAACCAATTTATACATCTCACAACAACTATAGAGTTGACTTGTATGTATTTTGAGACACATTAGATACAAGTAAGATATTGGGAGGATGAGCAAAACTCAAAATGTTAATTTAGTGCATCTATTTGAGTTTTAGTTTTATCAAAATATATGGATTTTGTGAAGGTCAATCATGGGGAGAGTTAATGTGCAAGTCATGTGCATTTAGCTTATAGATCATAGTTGAAAATTGATTTTGAAAATGATTTCAAAATATTTTAGAAAATCTTGGTGAAGTATATTTGTTGATAGGAATCACCATTAATTAGGTTGATACAAAGTTAGAGTGAAAATTAATGTTTTCAACGATTTCCAACTTTATACCATTCTTTGAAAATAAATTGTATTTTCATGGATAACTATTTTCCTTGATAGTGTTTGACATAAGTAATGTCCAGATGAAATTTCATGATTTTTTTGAAAAATGCAGAATTACTTATGCATTTATGAAATTCAATTAGAAAATTAAAAATGCAGCTTGTTGAATATCAGTCGACTGATATAAAGTATCAATTGATTGATTTATATATTTTTCATTAAAATAAATTTATTTAACTCATTTAAGCTCACTTCTAGGTTATTTTAACTATCCCTAACCATCTAATATGCTTGGATAATTATTCAAAGTTGATTTTCTTGATGAAAATGAGAAAGAGATGTTAAAAAGAGAAGAAATGAAATTGAGGGAAGGTTTATATGCAAAGTTAAATTTTTAACCTCATAACTTAGATTTTGGAACTTCCTAAATGTTTAAGAACTCTAAATCATTATTAGTGCAATGATAGAAGTTAGAGCATGGTTTAAGTGGGAGGCCCACCTTAAAGGCATGAATTAGAAATGAAGGGGGGAGATTTGAAGGATTGAGAAGAAGTATAATGAGTGTATGCTTAAAGTTGAGCATTGAAGATAATGGAAGATAAAAAAAACCTCTATTGTGATGTTGAAAGTTTAAGATAAATAAATATTGAGAAAAGATTTTTGATGTGTGCCAAAGGGAGATAATGTAGGATTTAAGTTAAAAAATCCTCATTCATGTTTTGGAATGAGAAGAAGAAAAGTTGGGCTAATGAATTAGTTTAACTTAAATATATTATCAAACATTAAAAAGGGAAAGATTGTTGGTGCAATTGACTTTTGGTCATGTTTGACCAAGTTGACTAAGTTTACCAAACTTAAGTTGAAGTTTCAATGCTTGATCAATATGTAGTGCAAGTCTTAGTGAGACTAGACAGTAAAAGTCCTAGTGAGGCAAAAGAAAGTCCTGATTGGAAATTAGGCAATAGAAGTTTTGATGGGGCTAGGAGGTGGAAGACCTAATTAAGAACTAGGCAATGAAAGCTTGGTTAAGAACTAGGCAATGGAAGTCCTAGCGGGGCTAGGCAATGGAAGACCTAGTTGGGAGCTAGACAATGGAAGTCCTAGCGAGGCTAGGCGGTGGAAGACCTAGTTGGGAACTAGGCAAACCTAGTTGGAATTATGATTGGGAATTAGGTTAAGTCCAAAGTGGGTCAACTGGGAGCTGAACATTTGGCATGGGATGGAAAGTCCAAGTGGGTCAAGATTGACCGGACACTTGGCGATCGAAAGTCCAATGGGGGAGTTAGAATGAAACGAGGAAGTCCCAACAGAGCAAACTTTCGAAAGTCATAACTTTGGATTCAGATATCAGAACGAGATGATTTTCATTGCAAAATGAAGCTTGTTTAGAAATCTATGTTTGTAAAACTCAAGTATCAATCGATTGACAGGTTTGATCAGTCAATTGATGCAAGTTGATTCGGTTGTTAGACTCAACTGATGGAATCAGACAACTGATGAGTACTATCAGTCGACTGATAATAATCAAAACCAAACAGAAGTAAGTCAAATTCACTTGTTTTGATTCGACTAATGAAATCAGTCAACTGATAGTACTCATCAATCGACTGATGTGGATCATAATTAAACAGAAGCGAGTCGGATTCACTTGTTCAATTTGACTGATGTAAACCATCAGTCGACTGATGTTCAAATAATTGACAAAATTAGATAGATTTTAGAAAGTTTAGAGGTCGTTCAACAGTCGAAGACCATATCAATCGACTGATAGGTAAGATTAGTCGACTTATAAGTAAAAAATCAGCCCCGACTAAAGCTTTAAAGAGGATTTAGAGGAGTTTTTCAATGCCGATTCTTGGAGATTCTGAAGCGAAGTGATGCTGCATTTCCGATTCAATAAGAGCATTTCCGAGCAATAAGATAGAAAGCTAAGCAAGATCTCATTGTAAAGTGTTTAGTTTAATTTTCACTTGTGTAATTTGTTGTGCTTGTTGTGTTTTTGTGAGAACAAGTGTACGAGACTTCTCCGTCTCCGAAAAGTTTCCCAAAAGAGGCATTCATGATGGAACTGTGAATGTGAGAAGTGGACTCTTGGATTAGTCATCTCAAAGAAATGGATACTAAGTTAAATCAAATGAGTTAGCGTCGTGTTTGTTTTCTTCAAGTTTTTGCTGTCATTCAAAGTAAAAAAGCGATGGAGTTATTCACTCCCCTCTAGCTCATATGTGTCCTAACAATTTTCGTGACTCGAATTTGTGACCACCAGATCATACAATAATAATTTTACTTATTACTGTTGCGTCAAGACTTCACAATTTATCTAAACTAATTTATGTTATGCTATTTTCTCTATGATAATGAACTAAAGTTCCAACATTAAAAAAAAAACAGAGCAGACATACATACCCTCAGTTCACGGAGCTCTGCAAGATTGATGAGTGGAATAAGCTTCAGGTAGCGATCGATCTCTACCTCTGCCGTCCTGAACCGACGCTTAATCTTCCACCCCATGACGAAAAGATAAAGAAAACTGCGGTCCTCGCAACTCCGAACGAGGAGGTACGACCTCCTTAGCACTTCATCCAACCGCTTCAACGGCGCGCTCGTCGCAGGGGTAGCATTCAGATCCGACAGATTGAGCGGCTCTATGAGGGCACTGACCATCTGCATGTAATCGGAGAAGGCCTTGCACTTGGTTTTGTTCATTCGTGCGTTGGCGGCGGCTGTCACAATTAGGGAGATGAGGCTCACGGCATCGAGTCCCAGTAGCTGCGCAACGGTAGCAGCGTCCCCTATCGGTCCCCATGGCGACGCCATTAACGTGTCCCCACTTCCACAATCTGATTGAGAAGCAGGGAAAAGGGGAAATTTTCATTATCATTATTCAGCCACTTTTATTTATCAGATTTTGCTTGTTTCTTATCACTTTTTTCTTATTTTCACCCAATCGAACACAAACAAAATAGAGGAATCAAATGAAATCGAATCCTCTGCTTTCCTTTGAGAACAGAATAGAGAAAAGCTTTGTAGAGTCTAGTTCCTTGTACCTGGGATTATCGGCAAAATTCTGACGGTGGCGGCGTAGTCGAGCTTCCTCGCGGCTCTGAATGCGTCTAAACCTTCAGGACAAACGATCTCTACAGATACAATGAAATGACGACGAAGCAGACGGCCAATTAGCGTTGACTCCCATTGTCCACTCCGCAAATGCCTACTTCAAGTTATCATTAGTAGGGCCGTCGCAATCATTTATTGGCGGAAAAAAATAATTGAGGACTTAATATTTTTTTAAAAAATTAAAAATTAGTTTTGAAAGATAATTTTTGTTAGAATACTGAAAATTTAAGAGGTTAAAATGATAAAATTCAAAAATTAAGGGTGTAGTTATAATTATTCAAATTTGGAGGGTCTTTTTTGTAAAAAGCCAAAAACATTAAAAACCCTAAAAACTTCTGCAGAAATCACTCTTCTCCCATTTCCACCCCGATGCAACCGCACGCCTCTCAGTTCCCCCGACGCCGCAGCGAGCGAACGACGCCGACAACCGTCGTCGCGCCCTCTACTTCCTTCTCCTCTTCTCCTTCACTTGTTCCGGCGTTAACCTGGTTTCCCCACGTCGTCGCATGCAAGCAAACTCGCGCCGCAAGCCCTAGCCGAGTTTCCCTCTTTGCGCGAAGGGAGTTGTCAACCCTTGATCTCGCGAATTCACCTCTTCTTCTTGAGTTGCTCAACGCCGACCAGTCGGCAACTAGGTAAGAGCAGATGGTTAAGTTCTACTTTAGGGTTCATGATAATATGAGGTTCATAGCTTAAATCTGATATGGAATGGTGGATTGTTCTCTGCTTTTGATCTTCTTGCTCATCCCTGTGTCGTGGGTTGAGATATGGTGGTTTCCTTTAATTATATGCTTGATGACGTGAGGTGAAGTATTAGGGATTTGTATTGGTGTTTCTGTGGTGTGCGTTCAACACCTTGTGGTTTTGGAAATTCCCTTGCCATGAGTTTGAATTGGCTGATTAGGTTGGAAGATTGAGTTGGTATAATTTGTTTGAATGGTCAGTTGAGCTTTTAACCTTGTATGTGAACATGTGGTGAGATATAAGGTTAGGAATGGGGTTTTAATTTACTCAGTGTGGATATATGGTTGTAATTTGGGGAGTTTGATCAAATAACCTAATTTCAAAAAAAATTAGATTAGGGAAAAAGGGACTCGTTGTGGTTTACGAATTAATTAAATATAGGTTATAATTAGGATTTGTCTTAATTGGATTTAGTATTTTGTTTAGCTAATTTATTAATTTTATAATTAGCTAAACTTTATTATTGATACAGGACCTTGATTTGAATACGCACGGTTGATCGTGAGGAGATTATTTCGGGCACATTCTATAATTTAAGGCGGGTACTTCTCCTTTATGTTCTTGTAGTTCATTTATCTTAAATGCATGACTGTTTATGTCGATGTAGGAATGTTTGATCTTATTCTTTGTTGTTGGTTATTTAATATCGCCGTTGATACCTTTCTTGCTTAGTCTTCGAGTTTAATCGAAAATTTTGTATCCGTACAGTCTCTCGTTAATTTTCTATTCTCTAAAGTACCGCTCATACGTAAGTACTTAGATATTCATTAAATACCACTAGGATGGTTGGTATTAGAGTCACCCTACCTAGTAGTTTAGTTGCATATTCGTTGCTTTCTGGTTGGTTTTTGGTATTTGTTGCTTTTATCGTTGCATCATTGTTATTCGGTTGTTTGTGCGTTTTGATATCATGCACCATATATGCACCGTTGCATACTGACGACTGTTGGATTTTCATATAGTTAAGCCGTCGTCAGTCATCTAATTGCTTCGTCACTCGACCACTTGTGGTGGTAGTTACTAGAGTGCGAGCAACCATCATGTTACGCCACACTCAACCACTCATGTACAGTAAATGTTGGAGTTGTAGGCAAGCAGTTGACACCCTCACCGTTGTTTCCGAGGGATATCAAAGTTGTTGGTGGCTCCCCCTTTATCTTTGGGTTTTGGAGTAGTTGGCTCCCCAATATCCTGTCCACTCAACCACATATATCAGTGATATTCGTTGGAGTGCGTACAGTTGTCACAACCCTACCCACTCGGCTACATAGATATGATGTGTTGGCGGCTTGACTGACATCAGGGATTACACATGTCATTGCATCATATGCATCTATTGTATTTATGCATTTTCTGTGTTTGTTGCATTTATATAAACTATGATTGTTGTATTTGGTTGACATGCTTGTATATTTGATACTGTTATATCGTATATTATCACGTTGTTATATACATGCTTAGATGTCCTCTGTTTCCTAGAGATTGTTTTGTATCTGTTGCTTGTTATATCTTTTATGATGTCATGCATTTGTCTACTCATATACCCGCAGAGTCCACTCGAACTCACCCCGCCACCATCTATTTTTGTTTCAGGTAGCAAGTAGATGCGCTACTTGGGGCCAGGAGAGGATCCAGTTATCAATCCCACGGTGTCGAGTAGTATTGGAATTTGTTTCCGTATTTAGTTTATATCGCAGTTACTTTATTTCTGCGTTTCCATTATTTTCTCATTTCATTTCATGGACTGGTTTTATTCGGTTAAACGACAATAACATAAACTGAAATGTTTAAGTTTTATCTTTATCATGTTTATTAATATAAACTGCGTGGTTGTGCATTTATTTTTCAGTTTTGGTAGTTGAGTCATCTTATGTGATGAGAGTCGTGTATTGTTTGTCCCAATTTATCCGCCGTATAAGGGAGATGCTATTCGATTTTCGAGTAAGCATGTGTCTTTGGGGTATGACAATTTTTTACATAAAATTTAATTTTCTCATTTTTTTTGAAACATAAAATTATTAAAAATTTTATTCTGATAATACATTAAAAGATAATTTATATTTTAATTCTGATTTTAAAATTGTTAAATTGTGATTTGAAAAGATAATAAAATTTTTATATTTAAATTTTGTTGATAATTTTTTTAATTAATAAAATTGTTAAATTATTTAAACTCTTTTTAGATATTGGTGAGTATTAATAAGTTTTTATTAATTTCAATTTTAAAAAATTACTGAAACTATACTATTTGTATTATTCTATAAACTATTAATGCAACGTTTAATTCTAAAAATAAATTTAAACCATCATTCATATTTTAAAATGTCTTCAAAATTCAAATATTTTACTTTTGAAAAATCATCATCAAACAATTTTAATTTTTCTACAATATATAAAAAATCAAAATTATCTTCTTATATTTTAAACGTAAAAACTATTTTAAAATGAAAAAAATAACATAATCAATAATATAATTAAAATAATTAATTTTAATAGGATTTTCAACTAAAATATCATCTCATTAATTTAATTCTCATCAAATTATTTATTCCTTTTAATTACACATTTTGAGAAGGAATAAATTCTTTTATTTTTTTCATTTTCATATATTTTTCATATCCAAAATTATATTTTCTAACGCACATATTTATAGTCAAATAATAGAAAAAAATAAAAAATGGGTCCTTAATTAAATCTTAATTATTCAAATTCAAATTAATTAAATCTTAATTATTCAAATTCAAATTAATTAAATCTTAATTATTCAAATTCAAATTAATTAAACTTAAATTAATTCAAATCTTAATTAATTAAACTTAAATTAATTCAATTCAATCTTAATTAATTAAACTTAAATTAATTCAATTCAATCTTAATTAATTCAATTAAATTAACTCAATCAAATTAATTCAAATTAATTAATTCCTAATTAATTCAACCTCAGTTAATTAATTCAACTTTAATTCTTAATTAACTTGAATCCAACTATATCTTAAATAACTCAAACTCAAACTAAAATCTTACCAAAACCGCAACAATTAATTTAATAAAATTAAATATGTCAAAGTGGGTTGACATATTCGTCAGTTCACACGACATGTATCAAATCGGGAATTTGATACATCTTTAGAAACGTAATTAAAATGCTTTGGACTTGTTTGACTCATGTATAATTGTCATGTCATGTATTTGCTAATTCTTTTAAATATATGACATGTCATTCATATTTAAATTATGCATAATTTAGAACGGCTATAGGAAAAAGAATAATTGAAACTTGATCAACCTAGTATTGGGAGGAGGTGAGATGATAGTACGTTAGGGAAGCCTTTTCTAATAAGGTCAAGTATACTCTACTTGGTCTCTTTAGACTGGTGGAACTAGCCGAAGCTACCGATCCAAGACCCAAACTAGTTAGACCAAAATCTTTCAAGGAGTAACTTGAAAATGGATTTTCAATAAAAGGCTTTGTCAAGGAAAGGGTTGATGATCCAATAAGGCTACGGCCAAAGAAGGCCTAGTACCTCGCCAAGACCTGGAAACCGATTATTGAAAACCAAATTCACTTTACTATTGTCAGATTTGAATCTAACACAAACTTCAGTTAAATCTTAGAGTTAATAATAAATTAAGAAAAATGATTCAAGCATCTCACAATACACCTATAAGGCAACCATGCTTGCTGTATTGAGACATCTAGAATGAGTGAGATGTTAAGGACTAATAAATTAAAAAATATTTTTCAAAACTGTTCTTCAAAATTGCTAGAATAGTTTCCTAAAAATATATTTTCAAAATAGTACTTCAACATAATAATATTTTTATGGAATTCATGCTTGTCTGATTGAATATACATATTACATGTTTTCAAAAATTATATCTTGTTAAAAATTGTTTGACTCACGCAATTAGGCACAAACCTCTTAGGGCAACACTAAAGTTCCTTAAGGCACTTAGATAAAGTCAAACGGTATCGGGTACAGGAGGAGTGTTTTTTATTTTTTTTGAAATGGTTTTCGAAAACTGCACTTTAAACATTACTATCATTTGAAAGTACTTTTCGAAAACTGTGCTTTAAATCATTATCACTTGTGTTTTCGAAAAAGACTTATGTTTTAAAAATTATATGTTCAAAAAATTGTGCCTATATCTCTTTTGATTTTGATAAACCCTAAAGACACGGAGGAAGGTCCACTTCATGATCTTCAAGGACTCCTAGGATGTGTCAAATTTAGGGGGAGTCCGAGTCAAAAGAAAGAACTTTAGAAATTTTTTTTGGTAATCATTTAATTTTTTTTTTAAAAAAATTGTTAAATAATTCTTTTTAATCTGAACCAAATCCTAAAGACTCAGAGGAAGAGTACTTGTGGTCAACAAGCTTCCCAGGACTGGGTCAAGTTTAGGGGGAGGTCAAATTAAAAGAATTATTTTATTTCCATGAACATTATCTTCAAAATCTTGCTGAAAATATAAGTCTTTCAAAATACTATTATTTAATTTTTCAGAATTTTTGTGGCTTATGAAATTGTTTTTGAAATAATATTTACTTGGGTTGAAGAATTTCCAGGACACTTAGGAAAATGTCCTTGTAGTCAACAAGGTTTCCTATTATTGTGTCAAACTGGAAAAGAAACCATGTCAAGTACATATGCTTCTCAAAATTCATAATAATTTCAAAGTACTTAATTTTTCAAAATTCATATTTTTCAAAGTACTTAATTTTTCAAAATTCATATTTTTCAAAGTACTTAATTTTTCAAAATTCATATTTTTCAAAGTACTTATGTTTTTAAAAAATTCTAATATTTTTCTAAGTACCAATACTTAGATTGTCAAAAATTGCATAATATGTTTCAAAAGTACTTAGATCTTTCAAAAAGGATCAATCTAGTTTTTCAAAAAAATACTTGCATGCTTCAAAGATCATTTTTCAAAGTATTTATACCTCTCAAGACTCATAGTATTCTTTCCAAAATACGGTATTTTCTCAAAAAAAATAATATTGGTTAAGTTTTCTAAGTTCAAGTACTTAGTTTTATGCTATGTTTTCAAAAACTTATACTAAGTATTTTCAAAAAGAACCAAATGTTCTCATTGTTGGTGCAAGTATTTCTGGTGATTTTTGATGTATGACAAAGGGGGAGAGGTGCGCTTAAGTTAGAAATTTTTTTCTCCCAAAGATCAAAAATGTAGTTTCAAAACTTATATCATTTTTTTGTTTCTATCCCAACGATAGTAAGTTAGCCCTTTCAACCAATCTAACTTAAGATATTGTCAAACATTAAAAAGGGGGAGATTGTTGGTGCAAGTTGCATCAATGATGTTCTCCTCTAAGTGTTTTAATATTTGACAATACACTTAAGTTAGTGATACATTGAACAGACAAAGGAGAGCAAAGGAGAAGTAACCTAAGTGGAAGAAAAGTCCTAGCGAAGGGCTGCTAGGCATCGAAACCCTAAGACCCGGCGAAGGGCTGCTGGGCACCTAGCGAAGGGCTACTAGGCATAGAAACCCTAAGACCTGGCGAAGGGCTGCTGGGCACCTAGCGAAGGGCTGCTAGGCATCGAAACCCTAAGACCTGGCAAAGGGTTGCTAGGCACCTGGCGAAGGGCTGCTAGGCACCTGGCGAAGGACTGCTAGGCATTGAAGACCTGGCGAAGGGCTGCTAGGCACCTGGCGAAGGGCTGCTGGGCAAAAGTCCACCCGAAGGACTGGGTGGCCACCGTCTCCTGAAAGGAGTAGGTGAAAGGCGCGTTCTCGGGGATGGGAACATGTGCCGGTTCGACCTAGGGTTTCATGCAAATCCGAAGTCAAAACCAAGTCCTTAAAGTTAAGGATGTGTGTATATTTGCTTTGTATTTGTGTATCTTGCAGGTACCAAGATTGGAAGACAAAGCAGGCAAAAAACTGGGCTGGAAACTTTGAGGCCAGGCGCCCCCATCAATGGGGGCACCCAAGCCAAAGAAGGAAAAAGCAGTTAAGGTGATGAAAGCAGAATAGGCTTCAAGCAGGGCGCCCGGAAGGTCCGGGGTGCCCAAGTTGAAAGCTGTATTTGCAGTTTCGAGTTTGAAACATAGATAAGCCTTCATGCGGGTACCCGGGAGGTCCGGGGCGCCCTAGTCAAAGGTTTTATCAGCTGCGGCAAGGTCGGCGCAGGGATAAGGTTTGACCGAGTTTACAGGGGCGTTCCCGACGCCCAGGGCGCCCCCAGGAGCACTATATAAGGGGCCTCGACCCCTCTGCTTCAGACACAACTGCCAAGAGCGATTCTGATCATTTTGACCGACGACAACGCACTAAAGACGAGGCTCTACGACCGGGAGGCTCCAGGAGGAAGTGCGCGGCACTTCGGAGGTCCAGATTGGCCGAGTTTCACATTCTTGTTCGGTTTGCTTTTATTTGTTCTGTACTTAACTTTCAATATTGTTGCTTGTAACTATACACTGTAAGATGGGTTTTCTTCGCCTCTGGAAATTCCGAAAAGGAGACCAATAGTGGACTCACACCGAGTACATAGGCCTTGGACGTACTGACCCTGGGAGGTTGGGAACCAAGTAAATAAATCCCGCTGTGTCCTTGTGTTCTTTCTATTTTATTTTCTGCTACACTAACGCTCTGAGTCCAGTATGAACTAAAGTCTTACGAAGTTTGTGAGAATTTTCAACGGTTGATATTCACCCCCCCCTCTATCGACGGCACCGGTCTAACACTTATGAGTTTTGAAAATAAAAATACTTAGTATAATTCTGAAAGTATAGCAAGAAGCTTAAATTGTGCCAAAGAAAGACTCCACTTTGAAAAGTATTGTGAATTTAAAAAAAATATTTTGTATTTGTAGGCAAGTCTTTAGAAAATTCACGCACTTAGAACACTATTGCCTTAGAAAAACTTTCATTTAGAAAAGATTTTTCGAAAGATTGCTCTCTTAAAAATATTTTTATTTAACAAATAGTACATTTGGAAGAATACTAAAAAAATGTTATGCAAAAGAAAATTTGAAATACATTTTCACTTTGAAAAAGATTGAAAATTTTGTTCTTTGAAACATGTTTAGTATCGCACTTAAAAAATATTCGTACTTTGTAAACATTAGTTCTTTGAAAAAGTATTAGTACTTTTGAACAATGTTATTTTGAAAACATAATACTCTACTTGACTTGGTTTCTTTTCCAGTTTGACACAATCCTAGGAAACCTTGTTAACTACAAGGACATTTCCCTAAGTGTCCTGGAAAATTTTCCAAAGTCAAGTACATATTATTTTCAGAAGTATTCTAAATAGATTTTAAAGTATTCCAAAGTCACGTAAAATTTTGAAAGTGATGGTATATATATATTCAAAATGATTTTACAGGATGGTATTTTGAAAGAAAAATTATTTAAGTTTTCAAAAGGATTTTAACAGTGCAGTGCATGAAAATATAATTTTGAAAAATGTTCAATAATTCTTTTAATTTAATCTCCTCCTAAGCTTGACCCAATCCTAGGAAGCTTGTTGACTACAAGCGATCTTCCTCTGAGTCTTAAGGTTTGATTCAAATTATAAGAATTATCTAATAATTTTGAAAAAATAGTCAGAAATAATTTCTTTCGATTTAGACTCCCCCTAAATTTGACACTTCCTAGGAGTCCTTATAGATCATGAAGTAGACTTCCTTTGTATCTTTAGGGTTTGTCAAAATCAAAAGGGAACCAAGCACAATTCTTAAAATGAATTTTGAAGAATTATCATTTTGAAAAAAAACTGAGTATTTGAGAGACATATTTTGAAATGATAGCATAGTTTTCGAAAAACATGAGTGATAGTGACTTTTGTAAAGCACAATTTTTGAAAAACATAGTGATTATTTGAAACATAGTATTTTTAAACTTCTTTTACTTGGAACTCCCCCTAAACCTGACACAGCCCTAGGAGGCTTGTTGACCATAAGTTAATCCTCCTCTGAGTCTTAGAGTTTGATTCAAGCAAAAAGAGAAGAAAACAAAAAAAAAGTGTTTTAATGATTTAAAACATAATTTCTTTCTCCCTTTTGAAAAGGTTAATATAGAGAACAAAAAAAATGATTTCCAAGAAAAAAATAGAAGGTTTAAAAAAACTTAAGTTCGAAACACTATACATATCAGAGCCTGGACTGCAGACATTTTCCTTAAAATATCCTAAGTAATCCCCAAGGTGACTTTTTGTCATGCTTATTTTTCTAGAATTTGTATAATGGCAAAGGAAAGAAGTAATTGTTAAGAAATAAATTTCCTAATTTTAAGCACAATGGGTTGAAACATTAACTCTTAGTTTAGAAAGTTAAATTTGATTTTTGAGGATTTCAAAATTAATTTAGAGAGTTAAATTTGATTTTGAAGTTGTTCAGTTGAATTAAATTTGAATTTTAAAAGTATTCAATTGAATTAAATTTGAATTTTAAAAGTATTTAGTTGAATTAAATTTGAATTTTAAAAGTATTTAGTTGAATTAAATTTGAATTTTAAAAGTATTTATTAAAGTTTGAATTTTGAAGTTTGAAATTGATTCAGTTTGTAAGGTTGGTTGGGTTGGACTAAACTTTTAGGTCCTAAGTATCTCACCCATTTCTAAGTGACAAAACAGGATATCCTTAATTGTTTTGTGAGATGCATTAATTTTATCTTTTGATTTTATGTTAACACTATGATTTAATTAGCTTGTGTTAGATTCGAGTTTAACAAATAATAATTTAAAAGTGAGTTTCGATAATTGGCTTCCAGGTCTTGCCGAGGCACAGAGGCCTTCTTTGGCCGTAACCTTATTGGATCAACAACCCTTTCCTAGACAAAGCCTTTTAAAGAAAGATCATTTTCAAATTATTGTTTGAGATACTTTGCTCTAACTAGCTTAGGATTCGGAGAGGTAACTTCGGCTAGTTCCACCGGACTAAAGAAGACCAAATAGAGTACTCCTTACCCTACTTGATTCCTTAGTCAGACTTCCCTAACGTACTATCATCAAACCTTATCTTAATACTAGGTTGTTCAAGTTTCAATTAATCAGGTCCTTATCTAACCATTTCTAGTCCTATGAATAGCAAAAAAACTTTAAGTAAAGTCATAGTGAGGAGAAATTTCTAGATTTTCTAAGTTAGCAAAATTATTAATTAGCTTTTCTAGTATATCACTTTTAATTTTCAAATTCTCATTTTCATGTCTTAATTTTCTGAAGTTTGAATTAATTAATTTGCATGAATTAATTATGTTATTTAAGCATGCATCCATATTTAAGTTTGACCAAGAGTGATTAAATGAACTATCAACATTCAATGTAAAAACTGGATTTTCATATAAATTATAGTTACCCATCTTGGTTAGTTGTCCTGGATCTTTGGCTCTTCTATCTGTGCATTCACCTTTGTAATGCCCAAACTCCTGGCACTTGAAGCATTGGATCAGACTTTTGTCTTTTCTTGCTCTTGGAACTGGTTCCTTTGACGCCTTCGGTGGTGTCGTTCGTATCTTACGAGTAGGACACATACTTTTGTAGTGCCCTCTCTCCCTGCATGTGTAACAAATTACATGATCTTTTCAAATTTGAATTTACAAATTTACCTTTTGATTTCTTATTGGGAATCTCCCCCTTGATTCTTGTCACCTCGGATCTAAACTCATCTTCTGATTCCGTGTTTGAGTCGGACTCGGGTACTGGTTGAAGCTCCTTCTTTGGTGGTTCTTTTGGAGTTTTCCCTGCAATAGAATTTACACCTTCCTCGACCATTACAGTATCTGTTTGATTATTTAATTCTAATTTTGAAAAGAATTTGAAATCAGTTACCATCTCAGTCAATTCGTCGTCTGATTCTGGTTCAATTTTGACTTTGGATTCAGGTTCAGACTCTGACTCGACTGTTTATGCTTGGACCGAGAGTGTAAGGTATCTTAGGTGATCTTCTTCTTCTTCGTCTGATTCCTTTGACGATTCGGACAACACACCTTCTGAGTCCTCGATGTTGTAAGTCTCTTCGTGTAGGTTAATTAGTTTTTCCCACATCTCTTTAGCGCATTCGAATGATCCAATCTACTTGAATACTTCTTTTGTTATGCCGCATTGTAGGATTGCAGTCGCCTTTGCATCTGTTTCGATCATGTTGAGTGTTGGTTCATCTAATTTGTCCCAGGCGAGTGCTATCCCATCTTCTGTGAGGAATCTAAACCCCATTCGGATTATCATCCACAAATCCATATTAGCTTTCAAATGAGACTCTATTAGACCCTTCCAGAATCTGAAATTTTCGCCAGAGAATAGAGGTGGACGAAAGTTATTCCATTCTTGATTGGCCATTTAAGATGATCCTTGCACACAAAAGAAATAACAGAAGTGTACCAAGACTTGGTCTTGGATTAGCAGTGCGGGAAGAAGATATTACAAAAAAATTATCGAGTGGTATTGCACCAACCTCGATTAACGATAAAAGTTCGATCGAAAAAGAAAAAGTTTCGTAAGAATCTGAAAAACTCTCAAATTGGTGGTTGCACCAAATTTGAGTTTTCCCGCTCTGATATCACTTGTTGGATCGAGAAAACACGATAGAGGGGGGGGGTGAATATCATGAAAACGTTTCGGATAAAACTTTAAGAGAATACGAGTGTTTTTAAGTTGTGTTCCTTGTGTGTGTAAATCAAGGTGTGGATTCTCTTCGTTAACGTTTCGTTAACTCTTCGTTAACTCTTCGTTACCGAATTGTTAACTCTTCATTAACTCTTTGTTAACTCTTCGTTAACTTTTCTTTAAGAGAAACGTTTCGTTAACTCTTCGTTACCGACGCCCGGTGTGGATTGTACTTCGGTGCGGAGGGTCGTCGTCGGCGCTAGAACCTCGAGATCAGAAGTTTTCGGAACAGAGCGCTTGAGTGAAGAGCGTTGGGGCATTGGAAAAGTGTGTTCTGAAGCCTTGGGGGTCGAGCTCCTTTTATAGCACTCCTGGGGGCGCCCTCCACGTGCCTCTGGATTCGCAAACCCCTATCCGAACGTAAATTTCTCTCAATATTTTTTCATAAAATATTGATCATGCCTATATGGATTCTTGAGTAACATATGAATACTAGCATGAACCTTAGCATGATTTCTTATATAGATTAAAAAGCTAAGTATTAATGGGCCTTACATGAGCCCTTCTAGTACCATGGCTATTAGTGGACCTTGGGTAGAATTTTAACATGAATAGAATTGGGCTCCAATTAGGAATATTAGCATAACTCTTAGTGGGGTCTTATGTGGGCCTTGCCAAAAATAAGAGTAAATGTAATAAAATAAAGTGCATGCACCAAGGATTGAAACTTAGACGTAGGATAGAGGCAAAGCCTCATCATGCATGTACTAACCAATTCACCTAGCAAAGGAGTGCTAGTGGAAAAGGAAGAGGATTTTAGTTGAGGTTAAAGGAAGTGAAGAGTCACCATGAGAAGAGGCACTATGCCCCTTCACTTGCTCTTTACTTAGCATAAAAGAAAGGGATGAGAAGGTGAAGAGGCACTTCACTTAGTATAAAAAGGTTGGATGAGAAGTGAAGAGGCTTAAGTTACTTTTCTTCCACCAAGGCTCTCCCTCTTCTCTCTTCTTCCTCCTCCTTTCCTCCTCCTTGCCGTGAGCTTCAAGAAGGGGTTTCCCCTTGGAAAACATCACAAGAGGACTCTCTCTTGAAGATCCAAGGTTTACTACAAGGTTACAAGGGTAAGGGGTATTCTAAAGTCAAGAAGGTTTCATTTTGTTTCTCTATTCGAGGTTTATAACCAAGACAACAAGTGTAAGACTCCCCTCACCTGCAACATAATAGCTTATATATATATTTGTTCATGATCTTGTATGTTCTTGTGATGTGTTGCCAAAAATCATGAAGTTTTTCCCTACAGGTAAGTTTCAACCATCATGGGTTTTAGGGCATAGGTTTGTGTTTGATGCTATCTAATGACTCCAATGTTTTCTTGATGTTAAGTTATGAGTTATGATGAAAAAAAAGATGAAGCAAAAAGACCCCTAAAAGTTTAGGCCAAGGCTCTCAAGAAGCCATAGACTTTTTGGCCATAAGAAGATGTTTGGGTTCTTTTTGACTAGCTAATGATTTTTAATTCCTTGTTATGTTTGTTTGAGAGTTTTATATATATTTTAGGCCATGTTTTCCCTCTGAACATGTTCGGTTAATACCCTAGATAAGGACAAAAAAATGAGTTAAAGATGTCATGTTACTTGCTAATGCTTCCTGGTGTTAGAGTATGTATTATATGCATGTTGTATGAATCAATTGCTTTTGTTTTTATCATTTTCATGTTGATATGAACCTTAGAAATTTCTGATCAGTTTCTTAAATTGGGTTTTAGGATGGGTTAAGGTCATTACTTCACTTGATAATGTCTCTTGGTAATAGGATATTCAATGTATGCATGTTATATGAGTTGTTAGGATGTTGTGTTGTGTTTTTTATGCCATGATAACCCTATCTAAATGTTTTGATCAGTAGAGTATATGATGAATTATGGTTGAATTAAAGGTATCCATGTTTCATTATGCCATGATAGATGAAAAGAAAAAAAGAGTTAAAGATGACATGTTACTTGCTAACATTTTCTAGTGTTAGAATATATATTATATACATGTTGTATGAATCAATTGTTCTTATTTCTTTATCATTTTCATGTTGATATGAACCTTAGAAGTTTATGATCAGTACCTTAAATTAGGTTTTAGAATGGGTTAAGGTCACTACCTCACTTGATGATGTCTCTTTGTAATACTATATTCAATGTATGCATGTTGTATGAGTTGTGTGATGTTGTGTTGTGTTTTTATGCCATGATAACCCTATCTAAACGTTTTGACTTGTAGAATATATGTGAATTATGGTTGAATTAAAGGTATCCATTATGCCATGATAGATGGGGGAGAAAAATGAAACAAGTTCCCTAGATGTATTATCCTTAGTTTTAAACTGAACGTTATTTATTTTATGAATCATGAAGGATAAGTTGGCATGCTATGAATTTTCATACCATGAAATTATGTTTTCTCCATGCCATGCTCATGCTTGAAAGTTATGATGACATTTATGCTTTGAATGTATGCCCATGACATGTATGACATTATGAATAAATGAATGTCTAAAGAGCAATTTCTAAGAAAAGAAAAGAAATGACGAACGTTATGCTAAAGAGAAATTGCTATAGAAAGAAAATGAATCATGTATGCTATTTTACTTTATGTATTGGCTTGTACCAGATCTTGAAAAAGGTCCAAGGGATGGGCTCCTAAGCAAGGCCCCGGTTATGGACTACCGTAGCTGTCCACGGTTCTGGGACTACCGTAGCTGTCCAACAGGGATGGACTCCTTATGAAAGCCTCGGTTCTGGGACTACCGTAGCTGTCCTCGGTTCTGGGGCTACCGTAGCTGTCCTTGATGAATGGGTACAAGCCAGAGATCCCAATGATGATGATATGTTGATGTTCAAGTATTATATTATATATATTTTCAAAAGAGCATCCTTAATGTTTATGCACATGTTTATGTTTAATGATATTGCATATGCTATGTTTAATGTTTATGCACATGTTTATGTTTAATGATATTGCATATACTATGTTTAATGTTTATGCACATGTTTATGTTTAATGATATTGCATATGCTATGCTTAATGTTTATGCACATGTTTATATTTAATGATATTTCATATGCTATGTTTAATGTTTATCCACATGTTTATGTTTAATAATATTGCATATGCTATGTTTAATGTTTATGCACATGTTTATGTTTTATGATATTGCATATGCTATGTCTAATGTTTATGCACATGATTATGTTTAAAAGATTATGCGAATGATAGATGCTTTAAGTGTTTATTCATGTTGTATATTTATGTTAAATGATTTCTACTTATATGTGATGTACGGATTTTGTGAGTAAACAAGGAGCTTACTAAGCATTTTATGCTTATAGTCTACCTTCTTATGTTGCAAATCAAACTAAAGGTTTCTAAAGAAGGGGAAGTAGCAAGAGGGCATGTGTGTGTATGACAGTGACTTGTTAGAACGATCCTACTGTTGTCTTTACTCTTACTTATGGACTTATTTCTCATGGACTTAATGTTGCTACTTATAAATGCATGTGTTAGTTCTTATGTTTGCGCTTACTACTTGTTAGAGTTGAAGTTCTTTATGATATGCATGCTTAATGTAGAACTATATACTCTTTTGTTAGATATGTTATGCTATGATTCACATGCTTAAAGTAGTTTAGTAGAAAGAAATTTATCCAATTGCATATGTGTTGGTGCAGAAAGCACCCAAGTCAAACCTGTATTTTGATAATGGCAACAGGGTTCAAAAGTTAAGGTATATTGTTTGTCTAACATGTTACCCAAGTGTGCAGGCAAAGCCCTAGCGAAGGACAGCTAGGCACCTGGCGAAGGAATGCCAGGATACAAAGACCTAGCGAAGGACAGCTAGGCACCTGGCGAGGGAATGCCAGGATACAAAGCCCTGGCGAAGGACTGCTAGGCACCTGGCGAAGGAATGCTAGGAAACAAAGACCTAGCAAAGGACTGCTAGGCCCCAAGCGAAGGGCAGCTTGGTACTGAAGACCTGGCGAAGGACAACTAGGCACCTGGCGAAGGACAGCTGGGCAAAAGTCCAACCGGAGGAGCCGGTTGGCATCAGGTGCATTCTCCCGAGAGGAGTAGGTGAGGACGCGTTCCCCGTTGAGGGAACAGTAGGCGTCGGTTCGACCTAGGGCTCCATTTTGGAGGCCCAAAGTCAGAACCAAGACAGCTAAGGCTGTATAAACTAACATCTTATTGCTTTATGTTGTTTTAGACTAACCCTGGATGTAGGACCGAAGGAACGAGTGTCTGCAGCTCAGAGAGCCTCAAAGGAGTGAGGCAGCAGCTGACCAGGGCGCTCGGAGAGTCCCGGGCGCCCCCAAGGTGAACACAAAACACAAGAAGCAAAGGCAGGCTTCGACAGTTCATGGGCGGGGCGCCCCGTGCTCCCGGGCGTCCCCCATGCTCCCGGGCACCCCCAGCGTCCCGGGCGCCCCCAGTTGAAGCTAACGAAGCAGAACTCAGCGAAGCCAACGGATAAGAGGAGACTCGGTCAACCCGGGCGCCCCCAGTGTTCCGGGCGCCCCCGTCAAAGCCTGATCCCGAGTTTTAAGGGATCAGAGCTGACCGAGACGGAAGCGGATCGGCTGACACGTGGGGGGCGCCCCCGACGTTCCGGGTGCCCCCAGGGACTATAAATAGGCCCTCGACCCCAAGGCTTGCAACAACACATCTTCCAACGCCAACCTGCTCTTCGACTCAAAGCGCTCTGCTCCGGGAACCTTCCACTCACGACTCAAGCGCCTACGACGTCCATTTGCACCAAAGTACAAACTATACTGGACGTCGGTAACGAAGAGCTATTTTCTTTCAGTTTACTATACTACAATTGTACAACTCTTGTAAACTGTTTTTGCACACTTATAGAATTGCCCGCAGAAAATGGTCAACGACCATGGGCCTTGGAGTAGGAGTCGACCTAGGCTCCGAACCAAATAAAACTACCTGTGTTCGCGATTGTTTTTATTTCGCTGCATACTTTCTCTAGTGTTTATCCGAAAAGCGTTTAACGATATTCACCCCCCTCTATCGTTTCTCCCGATCCAACAAAATGTTCATGATTTAGTATTATTTCCGCTGCTATATTTACGCTTCATATGCAATAATGTACGAAAGAAAGAAAAAAAAGTAACGCGTTGCTCGCGTAAGAGGCGGGCGTTACAGCTTGGTATCAGAGCAGTTTGTCATCTCACTACACACATATCAAGCCTTCTTCCTGCATCTTTCAAGTAAGTACCTCTATGCATACTTTACTTTCTTTTACGATTCTAGAATATGCAAGTATGAATGATACCTTATGATAGAGAGTACTTTCAGGATATGTAAATATGAACGATACCTTACCTTACTTTATGATATCGAATATTTTAGAGACTGATATGTGGGTAGGAATTACAATAACTTGTTGGTGCAGACAGCACCCAAGTCGAACCTGTGTTTTGATAATGGCAAAGGGTTTAATAGTTAAGATATTATGTTTATCTAACATGCTACTTGAGTGTGCAGATTGAAGTCCTAGCAAAGGGATGCTAGGCACCTAGCAAAGGACTGCTAGGCATCTGAACCCTAAGACCTAGCGAAGGGCCGCTGGGCACCTAGCGAAGAGCTGCTAGGAGTCAAAGACCTAGCGAAAGACTGCTAGGCACCAGGCGAAGGACTGCTTGGAATCAAAGACCTGGCGAAGGACTGCTGGGCACCAGGCGAAGGACTGCGTGGTACTAAAGACCTGGCGAAGGATAGCTAGGCACCTAGCGAAGGACTGCTGGGCAAAAGTCTAACCGGAGGAGCCGGTTAGCAACAGGTAAATTCTCCTGAGAGGAGTAGGTGAGGACGCGTTCCCCGTCGAGGGAACAGTAGGCGTCGGTTAGACCTAGGGTTCCATTTTGGAAACCCAAAGTCAGAACCAAGACAACTAAGGCTGTATAAACATAACATATTCTTGTTTTATTGTATTTGCAACTAACCCTGGATGCAGGACCAAAGGAACGAGTCTCTGTAGCTCAGAACACCTCAAGGGAGAGAGGCAGCAGCTGAGTAGGGCGCCCCGGAGGTCCCGGGCGCCCCCAAGGTTAAGGCAAAGCAGTAAACAAAAAAGCGCTTCAAAGGCTTACTGGGCCAGGGCGCCCCTTGTGTCCCAGGCGCCCCTGCGTCCCGGGCGCCCCAGTGCCCAGGGCGCCCTGGGTTCAAGCCAACGAAGTGAACCGGTTGAGGCAGACCAAGTCAGCCGGGGCGCCCCCAGCGTCCCGAGCGCCCCCACAGTCAAACCTCAACCCTACTTGAGCGGGATAAGGGCTGACTGAGATTGTTGCGGATCGAAGGCCACGTAGAGGGCGCCCCCAGGACTGCTATAAATAGCCCTCGACCCCCAAGGCTTGGAACAACAACTTGCTAACGCTTCTACGCTCTTCGACTTAAGCACGCTGCTCCAGAAACCTTCCATCTCAAGATTCAAGCGCCGCCGACGACCCTCTGCTCGAAAGTATGATCCACACCGGGCGTCGGTAACGAAGAAGTCAATTTCATTTACTGCACTACATTTCATTTACTGAACTACAACTGTAATATCTTTTGTAACATTTACGCTCATATAGAATTGCCTACAGTAAACGGTCAACGACCGTGGGCCTTGGAGTAAGAGTCGACCGCGACTCCGAACCAAGTAAAACTGCTTGCGTTTTTGCGTTGTGTTTTAAATTTCCGCTGCGTATTCTCTTATCTTGAATCCGAAAACGTTTTACGATATTCACCCCCCTCTATCGTATTCTCTCGATCCAACATATGGTATCAGAGCGGGGAAGCTGAAATTTGATGCAACCACCAATTTGAGAATTTTTCAGATTTTCTTCGAAATTGTTTGTATTTGTTTTTCAAATTTTCATCGTTAATCGAGGTTGGTGCAACACCCCTCGATAAATATTATTTTTACTTCCCGCACTTCTAATCCAAGACCAAGTCTTGGGATATTTCTTTTATTTTACTCTTATTTTCAGATAAATGGCCATGCAAGAAGGATTCAGCACAGCCAGACCACCACTTTTCAGTGGGGAAGACTTCTCCTACTGGAAAAGTCGGATGAAGGTCCACCTGAAAACTCAGGTGGACATGTGGATAATCATTCAGTCTGGACTAGAGATTCCAAAGAATGCTGAAGGAGTGCCATAGTCTTACGCTGAGTGGGATACCGCTCTGAAAAGAAAAATTGAAGCTGATGCCAAAGCAACCCAGACACTTCAATGCGGCCTGACCAAGGAAGAGTTGAATCGGGTAGGACCATTCAACAGTGCAAAGGAGCTGTGGGGTAAGCTGATCGAGCTGCACGAAGGAACTTCAGATACCCGAATCAGCAAGAGAGATCTCCTCCTGAACAAGTTGTACACGATGAAGATGAATGACAATGAAACAACAGCTCAGCTCCACGCCATAATTCAGGAGTTAATGAACGGACTACACAATCGGTCACAAGGTAGAAAACCGTAACCTGATAAGGGTACGCTCTTAACGCTTTCCCGAGAAACACCTTGTGGGCATCTATGGTAGATGCAAACAAGGTTTCAAGGGACCTTTCAAAAATTAAATTAGATGAACTATTTTCAGAACTTGAGTTACATGAGCAGACTAACTGCAATCTGGCCGAGAAAGGCATCGCTTTTGTTGCAGGTAAAGCTGGAAAGACAACCAAAAAGAAGCCTCAACCTGCACCCGAGTCTGATTCAGACTTAGACTCAGAAGACAGCGAGGGAAATCGACCGAAGCTGGTTCGGCTAGCCCGGGATTACTACAATGAGCTAAAGAACCAAACCAACAGAAGGAAAGCCAACAGAAGAAAGGAAGAACCAGCTGAACCCTCCAATGAAAAGAACAAACCAAACGTGACCTGTTACGAGTGCAAGAAGAAAGATCACTACAAGACTGAATGCCCCAATCTGAAGGAAACAAAGAAGACAAGAAGGAAGAAAGCACTTCAAGCAACGTGGGACGAGTCCTCCTCCGAAGAAGAAGAAGAGGCCCCCCAGTCAAACTTGCCAGCCCTGACTGCCTCCGAAGAACTCGAGACCGAGTCAGAATCAGAACAGGACGATGGAAAACTCATGTTTTCAGAAAACGGTGAAATCACTGTAAGTGGGTTTTCTAGAATCCAATTATGCGAATTAATTTCTTATCTTTCTCGAGACTTGGCGAAAGCTAAAATCCGAGTCGAGTCTCTCAGACAGGTAGTAAAACTCCTGAAAGAGGGAGCTGACTCTGGATCCTTAACTGAGAAGGTTCAAGAAGGAACCTCTACTCAAGTTGAAAAACTTGAGAAAGAGAATTCCTCCTTGAACACTCAAGTCAAGGACCTCAGAACAGCCTTAGAACGGTTCACTTCTGGTTCCAAGGGTCTTGACATGATCCTTGGAAAACAGAAGTCGGTTCTAAATCGATCCGGATTAGGCTACTGAACCAAGTCTAGACAAAGATCCTACTATGCTGTACTGAATCAGTCCAAACCTAAAGCTCAGGCATGGGTACCCAAACTGCGCCTGAACAAACTAACTGGATCAAATCAGTATTGGATCCCCAAGGACAAGATTCACATCTTGCCAAACCATTATCGTGTCTTTAGTCCATGGGGAGCCAAATTAAAAATAATATTTATAGTTAGATAAATTTCAATTCCTGTTTTCAAAATGCATGATTGTTTGCTTATTTAATTTCTGCAATTTACCATGCTTAGAATTAGGACTGGTTAGTTTAAGGACTGAACCAACTTAACTGAAATTTGAACAACATAGTATTGGGTAGCGGTGAGATGATAGTACGTTAGGGAAGCCTCTTCTAATAAGGTCAAGTATACTCTACTTGGTCTCTTTAGATTGGTGAAACTAGCCGAAGCTACCGATCCAAAACTCAAACTAGTTAGACCAGAATTTTTTAAGAAATAATTTTGAAAATGAAATTTCTTTAAAAAGCTTTGTCAAGGAAAGGGTTGATGATCCAATAAGGCTACGGCCAAAGAAGGTCTAGTGCCTCGCCAAGACCTGGAAGCTAATTTTTGAAATTCAAATTCAAATTATTCTTTGTCAAATTCGAATCTAACACAAACTTTCAGTTAATTGTAGAGTCAAAAACTCAGAATCAACTGTTTTTAAAATTAATTTAAGTTTTCAAAATAAATCATTTTTTAATAATGTTATCTACTATAACCTGTCTCACAAAACCTATAAGGCTAACGTGATTGATAACTCTAGATTGGATGAGACAGCTAGGTTTAATTTAACTAAAGCTTATCTGATATTTTTGTCAAGTACAAACACTAAACCTTGTAAGTCAGAACTAAGTTGACTTGGTCAAATTAGACAAAACTAGTCAAACCTGGTCATACAGGTCAAATCTGGTCAAAATTGGTCAAAAGCAGTCAAACAAGTCAATCTAATCTAGCCCGGGCGCCCGAGCCCGTGAACTCTCGGGCGCCCCCTCCTTTCTCCTTTTTCTCCCTTTCAAGACAAAAAACTGCAAAAGCAACTAACCAGGGCGCCCGGGTCCTCACGGGCGCCCCCATAGACATAGTTAAAAGCAGAAAGCTGCCAAAATGCAGCTGCAGCCTACGGGGGGCGCCCTCGCCCTCCGGGGGGCCCTCACGGACTGGAGCACCCTCTCACTCCAGGGCGCCTGGCCAAACTCTATAAAAGGCCCCCAAGCCTCACTCATTTGCCACAACCCAAAACCTTTCTCCTCTCTAACTCTTTTCCTTCAAGGCAACCAAGTGACGTTCTTGCTCCCTCAACCTCGACCATGCCTCCCCGAACGGCTACTCGGTATAATTTTTTATAAAATCATTTTATTTGAATTCCTTTTTATTAAATGCATGCTTCTTATCTTAGAAAACGCCGAGCAAACCAAGCAAACCCCGGTACCGAACCTAGTCCCGATCCTAGGTTCCCAACCTTAGAACTTTGCAATAGATTTGCTCGAACAACATATAAGCCTATTAAGACAAGTTACCTAAGTAGGCAATTCTTCACTCAATCTTGTCCATTGGCCATGAATGTCATCAACTTTTACCAACTAGACAATCTTGTATTCTGCACTCATCCCATCAACACATCCCTCTGTGCAGAATTCTATAACAACATAGTTAGACAAGACGATCTTATGTTTGTCACCACCGTTCAAGGGATGCCCTTGACAATCACTCCCTCATTGCTTAACCGATTTCTTGGACTACGACTCTCACAGTCCACCTTTTGTTGTTACCCTCCTAGGGAGCCTCCCTTTGATGCTCCCTACTCTCACATTACCCTAGATACTCTACACTCCTACTTCTATAGGGATGCTAGGGACCCCTTGGTCAGACAATTTCAGTCTATTGACCTTCAGGTCCAGGACTATGCTCTTTATAGAGTCATAGTCCGCTGCATCCTGCCCTTATCTACTAGAGACATCTCTACCATGCGACCATTCCATACTTTCCTCCTATATGCATTGATTCATCATCTTGATATTGACATCGGACTCTATATGTTTCACACGATCCTACATGCGTCCAGTGTTACCACGCAGGGGCGGGTACGCACTCCCTATTGCCACATCATCACTTCTATTCTACATTATCACGGTCGTAACATCACCGAGGGTGAGATGGCCACGATGACTAACTTCGATGAGATAGGTTTTAGAAACTTTTCGCTAGCTGGTATAGAGATCTCAGGTACCGGGGTTTTATCGTGGAGGCGACAGAGAGCCGGACCCCAGATCGACTCTGATGAGGAGGTTGAAGTCGATGTTGCAGATCTGGCAGCCGAGGTCCGAGAGTACATAGACGAGCCCCCACCACCGACACTCTACGAGAGAGTGACACGAATCGAGACACAGGTCCAGAGCCTCCGGGAGGAAGTGGAGGCAAATCATGCTGAAGAAATGGAGGCAAATCTGGGCTATTACACAGAGTACATTAATGCCCTCAGAGCCGATAGGGAGACCAACGATTCACGGTATCAGGAGATGATGGCACTGTTTCGATCGTGGCAGCCCGGCTCATCTGATCGTCCTGGTCCCTCCTACTAGCTCAGTTTGGCATTGTACTAGTTGATTGACCCTACTTAGTAGGGTTGACTTAGATTTGACTTGTATGATTGTTCTGGTCCTCTGTCTTACCAGCTGACTTATGGAGTTGACTACTAGCTTCTCTTGACTATCTGATCTTTGTTAGGATTATGCTTGGTGGAGTAGGTTTACTCTATTTTTCTATTTTTTTCGATTTGAAAATCAGTTTGAAAATAATTTTAAAACTACTTTACCTAATTTTCAAAATCTTTTTATAATTTAAAAAAAAAAATCCATTTTCTGACTTAGTTTTATTTAAAACTACCCCCTTCAAAACTAGGGCTTTTTCGCAAATGGACTTAGCCTAGGCTCTAACCCTAGAACTACATGCACCTATAAATCTAGAAGCCAGCATCTCACAAGCACCTTAGGGTACTTTTGACTGATAACCTAGAATGGGTTGAGATGCTTAGGTCTTTGCCTTAACTCAAGATGCTTTAAGTCAGTGCATCAGCAGTAATTGGGGCACTAAATACAACTTAAACAGTAATCAGGTTAAGTGTCAAGTTTAAAAAATCTAACTTGAATAGAACACTTAACTTGACAAACCCTAGCGAAAACTACTGTTTATAACAGTCAGTAAGTAGCTAAGTGGGTTAGACAGGACCCTACAGAGATAATTAAAATTGGTTTGATTCAGTGTATATCTTGAATTGGTTCAGTACAACACATTATTCTTTTTTCATATCCTTATGCAATTTACTTTTGCTATATTACTTTATTTTTGATATATGGCAAAGGGGGAGAGATAGAAAGGAGAGAAGCTTTAAACTTTTAAGTTTTTTTCCTATTTTCAAAATTTTCAAAACTGTAAGATCGATGTCGGCGTGCAGAGGGGGGGGTGAATGCACTTTCTTTGATCGTTTTGATCTCTACAAAGATGTTAGCGCAGCGGAAATAATATGCAAAAGAAATAACAATGCTAACAAACCGTATTTAGTTGGTATCCACCCCGGCTGGGTGACTAATCCAACAATCCGTCGGTGGATCAAACCCCGGATAACCTCCGGCTAGAACTCGTCGCTCCTTGTGGGTGGAGAAACCTCGCCACAACACCAAGGACACTTCCTGAGTATACAAGACTACTAACTTGCCCTATCCAAGCAAGTTTCGTCAAGAAACTCAGCCACCACGAAGTCCTCTTTAAATAGAACTCGGGGCTGATTTCTCGCTACCAGTCGACTGCCCCCAAGGCAGTTGACTGGTGCCAGCTAAATTCGACCGTTGCAAACCCCAACGTTCGAATTTTAGCCAACTCACCAGCCGCTACCAGTCGACTGCCCCCAGGGCAGTCGACTGGTATACTCACCCACCTAAGGTTACCCTTCCTGAGTACATTTCACTCCGCACTCAAACTCTAGGATTTCCCGAGTACAATCACACTGCACTCGTACACTCACGACTCGACTGACTCCTCGTCCGCAGTCTCGACTGTTGCCTTCACGCCCTCTTCATCTTCGGCCCTCGTCCCTCGGATGCGCACGCAAGCCTCCAGCTTGCCTCCATGCCACCGTTCACGTACGTCTCGAAGTCCGCGCCCATCAGCTCATCGTCCCTGCACTCCATGGTCCCTCAGATGCGCACGCCAGCCTCCAGCTAGCCTCCATGCCATCCTTCACCGTACTGAGGCCGTCCAGTCAGGTTCATATGTGTAACCTGTACAACCTGCACACTAAACATACGCATATCAAATACAATGGTGAACCTAACTTAAACCCTTTGCCCAAACATCAAAACCTATGGTCACTCCGAACCATCTTAGGGTCGATTGCTCCAACAATCTCCCCCTTTTTGATGTTTGGCAATCCATTTAAGTTAGGGAAACAAATAGTAATAAAGAATAACAAAAACAATGCTAAATAAATGTATATGCAATGCATACATGGATCCTATCCCAAGGCATCCCACACCTAACCCTCCAAGTTAGGAATTTCCACCAAAACGGGCTATTTAAAGCTTTTCAAGCTCCCCCTACATTGGACTTACAAAGGCTTTTTAAGAACTTCTCCAAGGTTCCCCTTACGCCAAGAATGGAGTAGCCATGCTCCCCCTACATCTTAGCTCCCCCTAAACCTGGGTTTCTAGCAAAGGTGTGTTTGGTTTCCCAACTTAAACCTAACACTTCTCCCCCTTTGCCTAACATCAAAAAGAACCCAATAATATCCCAATTATCGGTTCTTTTAATCCCCAATGACCATAAACAATGTGTACTAACTCCCTATACACTTATTTTACATCATTTGGACCTCAAACCAGCTGCTGATACAAAAATCAGCCCTGACCAGTCGACTGATACTCTGAAAGTCTTAAATTTCAGCATTTCTGACGAAATTCAGAAATGCGCCAAAAATTTCACATATCTCCAAAAATTCCCAAATTTTGTGGAGAGGTTTGTGGTACCCATATCTACTTGAGAAAAATACTTTCCAAAATGTATCTATCATCATTCCCAAGTTTGACATAAAACTCAAAAATTAGCAAAAAGGTTCACTCAACCCTTAACCAAAAGTCCTAGTTTTGGTTTCCCCTTGATGTCTCTGCCCATGCCAACCCACAATGCGTCCCTAGCATTGATTTATATGGCAATTACACACCAAAAACTAATTTTCATGCAATATGATCCCAATGTCATATTTCCATGCATGAAACTCAAAAACACCGTGCCAAAACCCAACAATTGAGACTCAAGTCCGTCTTCAATTCCTTTGGCACACTCCATGGTCCAACTAGACCTTTAGGAGGAACCTCCTCCCACGGTCCATTCACCATATATCCCAAAGACTCCTAGAGCTCCCCCTTGAGCACTTAGCCCTAGCCACCTCCCTAGGTGACTCAACAAATGCTAAACCACACCGGTGAACCTCCGATGATTCTTGGCCTACGAACTCAACCCTCTTAACCTTGGACCCCTTGTCCTTAGTTAAGATCTTTTCCTTTCCTTTTGATGGCATTCCCTTTCCATTCTTGAACTCCCCCTTCTTGCCATAATCATATGCTACCCTAGCATATCTCTTTTCTTTGGCATGGGAGACCCTAGATCGGTATCCTAGACCCGATCTATCATTGTTGGATTTTAGACCACCCAACACCATATCCATACCCTTAGATCCAATAGTGAATCTCTCTAGGGTTTTCTCTAACCTCTCAAGCTTTTCCCTTAAAGCTTGATTTTCCCTTTCTAGGTTCCTAAACCTAGAATCCACATGCCCATTTTGGACATTCCTAGACCTACCCTCCTTTCTAGGCACATTCCTCCCCTTCTTGGGATTAGTGCCATGGTCTTTAGGTCTAAAGGTCTTTGATTGTTCATGATGTATGACCTTCCTAGGGTTTTGATCTACCTTGTTAACCCTATTCCTATCATGATACTTGAAACCAAAATTATGCACCATTAAGTAATTTTCATTTATCCTAGCATGCATGGATGAGCAATTTTCACTAGTTTTAGCATGCATAAAGGAACATGAATTTGAATTGCATTTAGATTTAAGATTAGGGATTACCTCCCTTACCCTTGTAGTCCCTCCATGATATGGGCTTCTTTTCTTCTTTCTTTCCTCTTTCTCCCATCTTCTCAAGTGCTCCATTTTCTTGAACTCTTTACTCCTTGGGCACTTAGTGTGGTAGTGCCCTAGCTCTCCACATGTGAAGCATCGAATCTTCTTCCTATTTGCTTGAGCTTCACCAGTCCTACACTTTATGTTAGAATTAAAGGAATTTGGAACGATTGTAGATTTTACCCCCTTTTTACCTTGTGGGCACTTATCCTTGTAGTGCCCCTTTTGGTTGCAACCAAAGCATATAATATGTTCCTTTCTCTTGGCTTTGGTGGAGGTAGTGTCTAGGTTGACTTCTTCAATTCCTCTTGATGATGTGGAAGCATCCTCTTGTTCTGGCATTGTCGATGGTCTCTCCTCCCCCTCAACCCTTGAGGTGGTGACCTCTTCCCCTTCCTCACTTGAGGATGTGGACACTTCTTCCTCACTTGAAAGTGTAGATGATTCAATTCTCTCCTCTTCTTGAATCATGGAGCTTACTTCATTTGCATCTTGTATTAGTTGGACTCGTGTAGATTTTTCATGGAATGCCACTAGCTTGCTCCATAGTTCCTTAGCATCCCTATATTCACCTATCCTATCCAAAATGTCATTAGGTATTAAATCGATTAACATTTTGGTTACCTTGTTATTGACTTTGAATTGATGAATTTGCTCCTCGGTCCACTTCTTCTTCTTAAGAATCCTTCCCTTCTTGTCCTTGGGAGAATCGAAGTATATTTCTATACACATCCCATCTTCAATATTAGTCATTAGAAAATATGACATTTTAGCTTTCCAATATGTGAAGTCGTCATGGTCGTAAGAAGGTGGAATCCGGATATCCCATCCTAGCGGACCTTCTTTTTCCATTTTCCCTCTAGCTAATGCTCCCTCGGCGGTTAGTCCGATCAAGAGCGGTCCTTCGCTCTGATACCAACTGTAAGATCGATGTCGGCGTGCAGGGGGGGGGTGAATGCACTTTCTTTGATCGTTTTGATCTCTACAAAGATGTTAGCGCAGCGGAAATAATATGCAAAAGAAATAACAATGCTAACAAACCGTATTTAGTTGGTATCCACCCCGACCGGGTGACTAATCCAACAATCCGTCGATGGATCAAACCACGGATAACCTCCAGCTAGAACTCGTCGCTCCTTGTGGGTGGAGAAACCTCGTCACAACACCAAGGACACTTCCTGAGTATACAAGAATACTAACTTGCCCTATCCAAGCAAGTTTCGTCAAGAAACTCAGCCACCACAAAGTCCTCTTTAAATAGGACTCGGGGCTGATTTCTCGCTACCAGTCGACTGTCCCCAGGGCAGTCGACTGGTGCCAGCTAAATTTGACCATTGCAAACCCCAACGTTCGAATTTTAGCCAACTCACCAGCCGCTACCAGTCGACTGCCCCCAGGGCAGTCGACTGGTCCCAGGGCTGAGACCTTTCTGTGAGTTTCATCAGTCGACTGCCCCCAGGGCAGTCGACTGGTCTACTCACCCACCTAAGGTTACCTACATTTCATTCCGCACTCAAACCCTAGGATTTCCTGAGTACAATCACACTGCACTCGTACCCTCACGACTCGACTGACTCCTCGTCCGCAGCCTCGACTGTTGCCTTCACGCCCTCTTCATCTTCGGCCCTCGTCCCTCGGATGCGTACTCAAGCCTCCAGCTTGCCTCCATGCCACCTTTCACGTACGCCTCGAAGTCCACGCCCATCAGCTTATCGTCTCTACACTCCATGGTCCCTCAGATGCGCACGCCAGCCTCCAGCTGGCCTCCATGTCATTCTTCACCGTACTGAGGCCGTCCAGTCAGGTCCATATGCGTAACCTGTACAACCTGCATACTCAACATACGCATATCAAATACAAGGGTGAACCCAACTTAAACCCTTTGCCCAAACATCAAAACCTATGGTCACTCCGAACCATCTTAGGGCCGATTGCTCCAACAAAAACTTTATCCTTTTTCTTCAAAAAAAAAATACTTAATCTAAGTTTTTTCTCAAAACTATTTCAAAGTACTTAAACCTAGTTTTTCTCAAAGTACTTAATCTAAGTTTTTTTCTCAAAACTATTTCAAAGTACTTAAACCTAGTTTTTCTCAAAGTACTTAATCTAAGTTTTTTTTCAAAACTATTTCAAAGTACTTAAACCTAGTTTTTCTCAAAGTAATTAAATCTATGTTTTTTTTTTCCAAAACTATTTCAAAAGTACTTGATCTAAAGTGTTTTCAAAATTTTTGTTAAGTACTTGACCCAAGCTATTTTCAAAATTTTTAAGTACTTAATCATAAGTTATGTTCAAAATATCTCTAAGTACTTATCTCTAAACTTTCTAAGTATAAAGCTTACCTTCAGGAGATATTTGAGAAATTTTTTTCTAAGTATAAATTTTCCAAAAGTGCCCAACCAAATTCTTTTTGGAAAATATTTTTCTAAAATTTCTTTTGAAAAATGTTCTAAGTATTGAAAAATTAATTCCATTATTTTGACTTAGATTTTTTTAACCCCACAACCTTTGAAAAACCTAGGTGGAGATTCCTTCCAGAGGGAGGAAACTAAACTGTTACATCAACTGTATGAATTAACTTAACTGTTTGAATCGGGTTGCCATAAATCAAAAAGGGAGAGATTGTTGGTGCAAACAGCACCCAAGTCGAACCTGTGTTTTGATAATGGCAAAGGGTTCAAAAGTTAAGATATTATGTTTATCTAACATGCTACTTGAGTGTGCAGATTGAAGTCCTAGCAAAGGGCTGCTAGGCACCTAGCGAAGGACTGCTAGGCATTTGAACCCTAAGACCTAGCGAAGGGCCACTAAGCACCTAGCGAAGAGCTGCTAGGAGTCAAAGACCTAGCGAAAGACTGCTAGGCACCAAGTGAAGGACTTCTTGGAACCGAAGACCTGGCGAAGGACTGCTGGGCACCAGGTGAAGGACTGCGTGGTACTAAAGACCTGGCGAAGGACAGCTAGGCACCTAGCGAAGGACTACTGGGCAAAAGTCCAATCGGAGGAGCCGGTTGGCAACAGGTAAATTCTCCTGAGAGGAGTAGGTGAGGGCGCGTTCCCCGTCGAGGGAACAGTAGGCGTCGGTTCAACCTAGGGTTCCATTTTAGAAACCCAAAGTCAGAACCAAGACAGCTAAGGCTGTATAAACATAACATATTCTTGTTTTATTGTATTTGCAACTAACCCTGGATGCATGACCAAAGGAACAAGTCTCTGCAGCTCAGAACACCTCAAGGGAGAGAGGCAGCAGCTGAGTAGGGCACCCCGGAGGTCCCGGGCGCCCCTAAGGTCAAGGCAAAGCAGTAAACAAAAAAGCGCTTCAAAGGCTTACTGGGCCAGGGTGCCCCCTGTGTCCCGGGCGCACCCAGCGTCCCGGGCGCCCCCACAGTCAAACCTCAGCTCTACTCGAGCGGGATAAGGGCTGACCGAGATTGTTGTGGATCGAAGGTCACGTCTAGGGCGCCCCCAGGACTGCTATAAATAGCCCTCGACCCCCAAGGCTTGGAAGAACAACTTGCTAACGCTTCTACGCTCTTCGACTCAAGCGCGCTGCTCCGGAAACCTTCCATCTCAAGATTCAAGCGTCAATGATGACCCTCTGCTCGAAAGTACGATCCACACCGGGCACCGATAACGAAGAAGTTAATTTCATTTACTGCACTACATTTCATTTACTGCACTACAACTGTAATATCTTTTGTAACATTTGCGCTCATATAGAATTGCCCGCAGTAAACGGTCAATGACCGTGAGTCTTGGAGTAGGAGCCGACCGCGACTCCGAACCAAGTAAAACTGCTTGTGTTTTTCCGTTGTGTTTTAATTTTTCGCTGTGTATTCTCTTATCTTGAATCCGAAAACGTTTTACGATATTCACCCCCTCTATCGTATTCTCTCAATCCAACATAACTTATATTAGTCATACTTGTCTTTTATGAAGAAAAGCATGGCTAGAAGTGGTAGTAACAGAACTATTCTTAAATAAGAAGTAGAAAGAAAAGCGATGTTCAGTAGATAGTAAACTAATAAAAAAAGAGGTAATAAGATAGATTACATATGACAAATGAGTATAGATTATAACAATATGAATGAGATAAAAAAAAATTATAAGTTGAGATGAGGAAAAGTAGTTATTAAGACCCATATTTTGAAGTAGAGAATATCATAATTGTAAGTATAGTAAGTGAAGAATGAAGTAGAATCTATTATATTAAATGAAAGTAGTATATGTTGATAAGTGTAGCAGATATAGAGGAGTAAATGATGAATAGCAGGTTTAGTAATTATAGAGTATGGTAAAGTAGAAAGAGAAACAATATTGATTCACGATGAAATTGAGATTATAGAGAGTAAACAACAAAAAGATCTTTTGATAACATATTTAGAGAAAAGAAGAAGTAACAAAAAAAAAGGGGTAAATAATCAGTAGAATCAAATGTCTAAGAAATAGCAAGACAAAAGACATAAGAAAGAGATTATGCAGTACAGAATAAAAAAAAGAAGTTCTAGTGCTTAATGGAGAGAAGAAAATAAGTGTAAGAATGTAAGAAATAAACTAGTATAATTAAAAACATAAATGAGAGAAAGCTTATGAAAAAGATAAAAGAGTAATAATAGATTTTAGTGAAGATAAACAATTTAAGTAATGAAAATAGATGTAAGAAGACAAAGTAGAGAAGGTAGATATGATGTCTATTATATTATTAGATAATAAATTAACAGAAGTGAATAGTATTTTTATGATAACATAAAAGCAGTAAAGTGTAATAGCAAAAAATTAAATTAAATTAAATAAGCAAGCTTAGCATAATATTCTAAAAGGTACTTAGATATGAATGAGAATTTATTAAACGAGTCTTAGTAAAACAATCTCAGTGACCTGAAACATTAGAATGTTAGAAATGAAGATACATCAGTAATAGAATAGGTAGAAATAAAATAAATAATAATAATAATAATAATTCAAGAAATAGTTATGTATAAAAGAATCTGTAATTAGAAATAGCATTAACCATTATGAAGTAACAGTAATAACGTAAATCTAGATATGTGAGCTTATTGTTAATGTAGTAAAGATGAGCTATAAAACCTAGAGGTAGTCCAAAATCAATAAAAGAATGTAGCTAGTGATACTTCTTTAATGGCAGATGTAGTTATAAGAAGTATGAGTAGAATATTAGAGTGTTGTATTGTGATATTGGTTACGATGAAGGATACATAAGTTATTTTATTTCTAATAGAACAAAAAATGAAAAGCTAGAAAGTAGTTATGGTTGAAAATGAATACTTTATTGAACGTGTATGCTTAAGATGATAGAGAGTATGTAGATTCAATTGATAAAATCTGCGAAATAAAGGTATGTTTATCAGGTAACGTTATATTAAAGAACACTAATAAAGTCAAAGAGAAATTATAGTATTAATAGATAAAAAGTAGTTATTGGCAGACTGAGATGGAAGATAAGAAAAATGATTGACATTGTGAGGCATTAGATAGAGTAAAGACAAAATTAAAATAGTTAGAAACTCATTAGTATCTATGGTAGCGTATAATAGAGTGACTATTTATATAAATGTATGACTAGAAAGAGAATACAATTACGAATGATTTTAAGATAAAAAAATTAAATTGAGTAAGAAATTTGCAAGAGCGAAGAATAAGTAATTGTACTAACATGTATAATCACAATGGATAGGAGAAAGTAAGAAGTAGTAATAGTTATAACGACTTATACAGAATTAAGTCGTTGGAGAGGTTCGAGGAAGCCACCTGGGAACGCTAGGACGAGATGAGACGCAAGTACCCGGAGCTATTCTAAGTTCGAGGACGAACTTTCAAGAGGTATGGGGGATTGTAACGCCCGTAAAATTCTCTCAATATTTTTCCATAAAATATTGATCATGCCTATATGGATTCTTGAGTAACATATGAATACTAGCATGAACCTTAGCATGATTTCTTATATAGATTAAAAAGCTAAGTATTAATGGGCCTTACATGGGCCCTTCTAGTACCATGGCTATTAGTGGACCTTGGGTAGAATTTTAACATGAATAGAATTGGGCTCCAATTAGGAATATTAGCATAACTCTTGGTGGGCTCTTATGTGGGCCTTGCCAAAAATAAGAGTAAATGTAATAAAATAAAGTGAATGCACCAAGGATTGAACCTTGGAACTAGGATAGAGGCAAAGCCTCATCATGCATGTACTAACCAATTCACCTAGCAAGGGAGTGCTAGTGGAAAAGGAAGAGGATTTTAGTTGAGGCTAAAGGAAGTGAAGAGTCACCATGAGAAGAGGCACCATGCCCCTTCACTTGCTCTTTACTTAGCATAAAAGAAAGGGATGAGAAGGTGAAGAGGCACTTCACTTAGTATAAAAAGGTTGGATGAGAAGTGAAGAGGCTTAAGTTACTTTTCTTCCACCAAGGCTCTCCCTCTTCTCTCTTCTTCCTCCTCCTTTCCTTGAGCTTCAAGAAGGGTTTTCCCCTTGGAAAACTTCACAAGAGGACTCTCTCTTGAAGATCCAAGGTTTACTACAAGGTTACAAGGGCAAGGGATATTCTAAAGTCAAGAAGGTTTCCTTTTGTTTCTCTATTCGAGGTTTATAACCAAGATAACAAGTGTAAGACTCCCCTCACCTGCAACATAATAGCTTATATATATATTTGCTCATGATCTTGTATGTTCTTGTGATGTGTTGCTAAAAATCATGAAGTTTTTCCCTATAGGTAAGTTTCAGCCATCATGGGTTTTAGGGCTTAGGTTTGTGTTTGATGCTATCTAATGACTCCAATGTTTTCTTGATGTTAAGTTATGAGTTATGATGAAAAAAAAAGATGAAGCAAAAAGACCCCTAAAAGTTTAGGCCAAGGCTATCAAGAAGCAATAGATTTTTTGGCCATAAGAAGATGTTTGGGTTCTTTTTGACTAGCTAATGGTTTTTAATTCCTTGTTAATGTTTGTTTGAGGGTTTTATATATATTTTCGGCCATGTTTCCCCTCTGAACATGTTCGGTTAATACCCTAGATAAGGATAAAAAAATGAGTTAAAGATGTCATGCTACTTGCTAATGCTTCCTAGTGTTAGAGTATGTATTATATGCATGTTGTATGAATCAATTGCTTTTGTTTTTATCATTTTTATGTTGATATGAACCTTAGAAATTTCTGATCAGTTTCTTAAATTGGGTTTTAGGATGGGTTAAGGTCATTACTTCACTTGATAATGTCTCTTGGTAATAGGATATTCAATGTATGCATGTTCTATGAGTTGTTAAGATGTTGTATTATGTTTTTTATGCCATGATAACCCTATCTAAATGTTTTGATCAGTAGAGTAAATGATGAATTATGGTTGAATTAAAGGTATCCATTTTTCATTATGCTATGATAGATGTAAAGAAAAAAAGAGTTAAAGATGACATGTTACTTGCTAACATTTCCTAGTGTTAGAATATATATTATATGCATGTTGTATGAATCAATTGTTCTTGTTTCTTTATCATTTTCATGTTGATATGAACCTTAAAAGTTTATGATCAGTACCTTAAATTGGGTTTTAGGATGGGTTAAGGTCACTACCTCACTTGATGATGTCTCTTTGTAATAGGATATTCAATGTATGCATGTTGTATGAGTTGAGTGATGTTGTGTTGTGTTTTTATGCCATGATAACCCTATATAAACGTTTTGACTAGTAGAATATATGTGAATTATGGTTAAATTAAAGGTATCCATTATGCCATGATAGATGGGGAAAAAAATGAAACAAGTTCCCTAGATGTATTATCCTTAGTTTTAAACTGAACGTTATGTGTTTTATGAATCATGAATGATAAGTTGGCATGTTATGAATTTTCTTACCATGAAATTATGTTTTCTCCATGGCATGCTCATGCTTGAAAGTTATGATGACATTTATGCTTTGAATGTATGCACATGACATGTATGACATTATGAATAAATGAATGTCTAAAGAGCAATTTCTAAGAAAAGAAAAGAAATGACGAACGTTATGCTAAAGAGAAATTGCTATAGAAAGAAAAGGAATCATGTATGTTATTTTACTTTATGTATTGGCTTGTACCGGATCTTGAAAAAGGTCCAAGGGATGGGCTCCTAAGCAAGGCCCCGGTTCTGGACTACCGTAGCTGTCCACAGTTCTGGGACTACTGTAATTGTCCAATATGGATGGGCTCCTTATGAAAGCCTCGATTCTGGGACTACCATAGCTGTCCTCGGTTCTGGGACTACCGTAGCTGTCCTTGATGAATGGGTACAAGCCAGGGATCCCAATGATGATTATATGTTGATGTTCAAGTATTATATTATATATATTTTCAAAAGAGCATCCTTAATGTTCATGCACATGTTTATGTTTAATGATATTGCATATGCTATGTTTAATGTTTATGCACATGTTTATGTTTAATGATATTGCTTATGCTATGCTTAATGTTTATGCACATGTTTATGTTTAATGATATTTCATATGCTATGTTTAATGTTTATGCACATGTTTATGTTTAATGATATTGCATATACTATGTTTAATGTTTATGCACATGTTTATGTTTAATGATATTGCATATGCTATGTCTAATGTTTATGCACATGATTATGTTATAAAGATTATGTGAATGATAGATGCTTTAAGTGTTTATTCATGTTGTATGTTTATGTCAAATGATTTCTACTTATATGTGATGTACGGATTTTGTGAGTAAGCAAGGAGCTTACTAAGCATTTTATGCTTATAGTCAACCTTCTTATGTTGCAGATCAAACTAAAGGTTTCTAAAGAAGGGGAAGCAACAGGAGGGCATGTGTGTGTGTGGCAGTGACTTGGAAGAACGATCCTACTGTTGTCTTTACTCTTACTTATGGACTTATTTCTCATGGACTTAATGTTGCTACTTATAAATACATGTGTTAGTTCTTATGTTTACGCTTACTACTTGTTAGAGTTGAAGTTCTTTATGATATGCATGCTTAATGTAGAACTATATACTCTCTTGTTAGATATGATATGCTATGATTCACATGCTTAAAGTAGTTTAGTAGAAAGAAATTTATCCAATTGCATACGTTCATGATTTAGTATTATTTCCGCTGCTATATTTACACTTCATATGCAATAATGTACGAAAGAAAGAAAAAAAAGTAGCACGTCGCTCACGTAAGGGGCGGGCGTTACACGGTCAGCCCTTATCCCTCCAGGATCGGGCTCGGAGCTGACGGGGGCGCCCTGCTTGACTTGGTCAACAGGCTTCACGGTTGATTTTTTGCTTCAGTTTATTTCCTGGCTTTGACTCAGGGCGCCCGGGACCTCCAGGACGCCCTGCTTAGAGCAGTTTCGAAGTAACTCTTTGCTTGGTTATTTGCTTTGACCTTGGGGGCGCCCGAGACCTCCAGGGCGCCCTGCCCAGCTGCTGCCCCTCTCCTTTGGGGCGTTCTGAGCTGCAGAAACTCGTTCCTTCGGTCCTGCATCCAGGGTTAGTTCCAAAACAACAAGGTAAGAGTATTAGATAATTTTTTTTTACAGCCGTAGCTGTCTTGGTTCTGTCTTCGGGTCTCCCAAATGGAACCTTAGGTCGAGCAGACGCCTACTGTTCTCTCGACGGGGAACGCACCCTCACCTACTCCTCTCAGGAGAATTTACCTTTTGCTAACCGGCTCCTCCGTTTGGACTTTTGCCCAACTTTACTCACCAGGTCTTCGTGCCCAATCTGCGATCAGGTCTTAGTGCCCACCTTCCGAGCAAATCTTCGGTGCCCAGCCCCCGGCCAGGTCTTAGTGCCCAATTCCTCGAACCAGGTCTTCGGTGCCCAGCCCTCAGCCAGGTCTTAGTGCCCAATCCACGACCAGGACTTATTGCCCAACCTTATGTCAGGACTTAGTTGCCCAGCCCGTGGCCAGGACTTATTGCCTAGATCAACTAGGACTTTCCTGCACACATGAGTAAACGTATTTAGAGCACAAATAGTACTTAACTTTGAATCCTTTGCCAATATCAAAACAAGGTTCGATATGGTGCTTCCTGCACCAACATATTGGTCCATTCCAGATTCTGGAAAGGATTGGAGCTGTAGCTTATCACCTAGCAATTCCACCATCTTTGTCGAGCATCCACAACGTGTTCCATGTATCTATGATTAGAGGATATGTGCCAAACGCAACACACATTTTATCCGAGGTGCCTGTTCCGCTCCAGCCTGACGTTACTTATAAGGAGGTACCTGTACGGATCTTGGGATTCCGGGAGCGGAGTGTCAGCTACGGAACAAGATGATCCGACTGGTCAGGGTCGGATGGCAGCACCACTCGAATGCAGAGGCAACTTGGGAGTTCGAGGACACTATCCGAGCTCGATATCCTCATTTATTTGACTGAGGTATGTGTTGTTAGTTCATATCAGCATGCGTACTTCATATATATACTGCTGCTAGTATCAACTATTAGCAATAATAAATTTGGGGACCAAATTTTATTTGTGGGGGAGAATGTTAGATTTCAGAAACTCAGAGGGCTAAAAGGCAAGAAGGGCATATTTAAAGGGGGATAAAGCAAATAGCACAAGTTTAGGGGGGGGGGGGGGGGGTTTACAAAAGACCAGACTTTAATTAACCCCAATTCTTCCCCCATTGCAGAGCCGATTACTCTTCCATTTCTTCCTCTTCTTCTCCTCACATTAAAGCCTTAGCTCAGCCAACGCCAAAGCTGATCCCTTCCTCTTCTTTTTTTCACGAGCCCTACGCAGTGAGTTGTCGATTCTTCTTCTTCTACTCCTCTCACGCGATTTTCCCTATTTTTCGCCGATTCTCGCTTCTTTACACTCCTTTATTCTTCCTTTCTCTTGCGTGGAGTCGATCCATTGACGATCTTTGACCACATCTCCTCTTCTAGATCAGTGCCGACAACTACCTTCACCTCTTCACCTGTTGGTGCAGTGTGTTCTACCGAGCTCTGATAATCTAGGGCATGCCATCCTTTCCACCTTGGAGATGGATCTTGGTCCGCATGGAGTCGAGTGATCATCTTGCGGGATCATCGACTTGTACTTCTCTTTCTCCGATTCAGCTGGTCAGGGTCGGATGGCAGCACCACTCGGCTACCAGGATTCATAAACTCTAGTATTTAGCCTGGAGGTCTAGAGCTCGAATCCTGAGGAAGGCAAAAATCTACTGGCCAGGGGTGGGAAGTTCTTATGAGTAACGATGGTCGATGGTCGACGACCAAAGGGGCCAAGTTGTTGGGCCGCAAAAAAATAGAATTTGGCCACCCAAGGGGCCGATGGGCCGGGTCGACGGGCCGGGTCGTTATAATAAGATTCAAGCGATGAAAACTTGCATGTTAATTTAGTTCCATCGGATTAAGATCAGTTTTTTGTATTGAACATGAACTCTGTTGTTTGTTTTGAACATTACTAGTTGTTTATATTTCATCTTCGTTGAATCTAGTTGCCACTCAAATATGACTGATAAAATGTTAAAACATCACCAACTCAAGTGATGCCCCCAACCTGAGAAGGTTCACATTCTAGTTGGTAGGCTAAATATTTCATCTTGTAAACTTGATGAAGGGTATCTATAAGTCCACATTCTATTTCTCTGAATATCAGTTGCCACTGTCATCAAATTTGGTGTATTACTATCTGCCTCCTGATGTTTATTTCGATGGATGATGCAGTTGAAAAATATTTTGTGCATAATTTGATGCGTTGCTTTTCTCATTCTGACAAACTTGATTCCGACACGTTGAAAAATATTCATGATGGAGTTTATACAAGTAGATAGACAAAAGAAAACATGTGTCTAAATTCAGATTTCATGTGTATCAAAGTATGACTTTTGGGAACCACTTGTCTTTCAAAGAATTACAACATCATTATTTTTTGCATGTTTTTGAGAAGGTGCTTGGTAATATGAATGAATCAGTTAGTAGAGGATTGAGAAGGTGCTTAATAACATGTGTCTAAATTTAGATTTCATGATTTTTTGCCTACTGTATGAACTTGAAGAAAGAAACAAGAAAGAAACTCATTACACATGTATGACCTTTTTCAAATTTGCATGTACGAATTTACCTATTCTTCTTATCTTCCTAAACTTTGTGTCTAATCAAGAAGCATATCTAAAATTATAAATTTGTATTTTTATAGTCATGTCATCTGGACAGAGACCCCATGGTGATCAGATTACTCTCAGAGTCGTCGGTGACTGGTAAGTATATATGTAATTCTTATATACTTCAGGTCAAATTTTGCTAATATATTTTATTTTTTGCTACAGTTTTGTACCAGATGGTCACCAGGTCTCCGCATATATTTCAAAAAATTTTAAAGAAAGATTGTCGACTCCTACCACGTGGCGCCATATAGAACAAGAATTAAAAACTTTTTATTACGGCGAATTCTTGGTAAGTAGTTTAGATATATATTTAATTTGATGTTACAACTTTTTTGATACTAACCATATTTTTTTAATAGAAATGGTATATTTGGGAGGAGGGTGCAGAGGAGCAATTTAAAAGAACCTGGAATGTTTACTTCTCTAAATTGTACAGGGACATGGTCTACAAGTGAAGAAAGAAGGCAAATAGGCCTTCAGAGGTCCCTGAGACTATTTGGGCAACATGGTGAGCTGTCTGGGATGCCCAACATTGACAAGACAATGCTGCAATTGCTTGAGACATTCGCAACTCCGAGCTTGCTGGCCCCAGCACCGGATCCACGAAGCACATGGCTAGATCCCGTTCTATTGTTCAGCATGCCACTGATTTGCAAGTTTTTATTTAAGTTATTATAAACATTTAGTATGTTTTTTTGGATATGTTTAAACATTATATTTTGTGTATACAGGCTGCTGAGTTATAGAGACCTCCCACTAGTTGGGAGGCATTCAACAAGACCCACAAGAAAAAGATGGGTCATTTGTCGATCGACGCTCCTTAGCAATCAATATAAGTATATTAATTCTATTTTATTTGTTTTGACATTTTATAAAGATTAATTTAATTATTATTTCACAGGAAGCAATGACCACTAGAGTTGCAGAGGTAGAGGCATCTCAGCCTGCTGCAGAGGGGAAGGGTTCACAGCCTCTTTCCACTGACAATGTGAATTGGATTTATTATGATGTAGTCGGTGGAAGGAGGATGACCGCCCTATACAGCCTGGGCTCTCAGGCAAAGATCATATATGATCAAAGAGTTCCAGGGGTTAGGGGACGTCCAGGATCCTCCTCCTTTTCCTCTAGTGAGGTTCGTCAATTGCGGGAGGAAAATGATGCCCTGCGGACTTGACTCACGACGATGGAGACGATGTGGGCCGAGAGGGACGCAGCGTGGACTGAGAGGGACGCAGCGAGAGATGCAGAGTTTAGAGATTTACGGGCCCGCCAGGCACACACTGAGGAGTTAGTGAGTCACATGCAAGTTTTTGCAGCGACCCTATCGCCCATGACATAGATGCCCACCCCTCCCACCCCTCGTTTTGAGTCTCAGAAAACACAGGATCCTGAGGATACCCCAGAGGAGTAGATATATTTTGGTGGTATGTTATATTTTTTTTATATTTTATAAAATCAAATTATTAGAGTTGAATTCAATAATTGTTATTATATGCATCAGTAACTATATTCATCAGTAATTATTTCTTATTAGTTCATTTTTATTTATAGATTGTACATTATTAGAGTTGCATTCAGCTATTGACTCGGTTGAAAGGTATGTATATTGGATATTATATCTTAATTATTTCTTAGTTGTTCATTTTTATTTATAGATTTAACATTATTAGAATTATATTTAGATATTGACTCTATTTAACTTTTATTTATATAGTTTGTCTTCTATTGTGCAGGAATATTTTTCCTTTTGATCCAGTATTCACTCTGATATTCATGTATGTATTGTTTCTCTACTAAACGCTGATATACATGTATTCACTCCGACTTTTGATGTATTCAATTCATGTTTGGATATTAGTAATGATAATATATATGGATTTGGATTTGGATTTGGATTTGGTTTGAATGTATATATGGATATTTGATATGAATGTTTGGATTTGGAAATGTTTGGTATGTGTTTGAATATGGAAATGAATGTATATATCTGTTGTGTTTGTTTTGTTTGTTATGTTTGGATATTTGAAATGTATTGAATGTATATATGGGAAGGGGAAAAAGCAGGTTTAATATGCTAAAAAATTTTCAGATTTTACGACGGTTGTTTTTTAAATCCGTCGCAATTTGCGACAGAATATTGACTATTCCGTCGCTAATAGCGACGAATATTTACCATATCCGTCTATAATTGCGACGGATAATCAAATATCCATCGCTAATTACGATGGATTAGCGACGGATAATTGATTAATCCGTTGCTAATAGCGATGGATATTTGACCTGCCGTCGCTAAATTCTCCTCGGGACAATGATAACTAACTTTTTGTTAATCAATTTAAGCTGTCAAATCCATGTTTTGATCCCTTTTTATATGCTTAAGTTTGCATTTACATGAGGTTCCATGAATTATTGCAATTTTAGCTTTTAATTCAAATCTTTGTATATTTGAGATATTCTGACATTAAATTTAAATCTAATTTTGTAGGCATCGAATGATCATGGACCTAGATCAGATTGGATCAAACTTGAGTTAGTCTTGGCTTCAATCAAGAGGATCAAGAGATGGGTCAATGTGGGTCATCCAATCAAGAAACGGCGAGATCTGAGTCATCTATCATCTTTTGACCAATCTGAGCTCAAGTTAGAGTTAATCTCGACCACAGATCAAGATCTGAAGTTTTGGCCCCAATCAGAGGTCATCTGACCGTTGGATCAAGCTTAAGAGGAGTCTAAACCATCCATTCAAAAGGAAGTGAGATCTGAGCCATCCATTGCAGATATCATCGATCCAAGCTGAGGAGGAGAAGATCCTGACCATTGATGGAGATCTGGGGAGTTTGGACTCAATCCAAGTCGATATGACCATTGGATGAGGCGAGGATGATCACAACCGTTCAAATTCAAATGGGACATTTAAATCAGAAATTTCTCCGCTCAGCTCAGTCGTCGTCGCAGAGTCGCGAGTTCTTCCAGTTTTCTTCGTCTGTTCTTCGTTTTCTTCATCTGTTCTTCTCCGATCCGCGCGACCACATCAAGTCCAAGTTTGTTTTCAAGGTTTCAGATCATCGAGGTAGATTTTCCGGTTAAGTTTGCATTCGATTTTATCGCTGAGAGGAGTGATAGCCATCATTTTATTGATTGTTTTAGGCTCTAAAATCCATGTTTGATGCATATTTTATATGCTTAAGTTTGCAATTGTATTAGGTTTCATGTATTTCCCCTATTTTGGCTTTTAATTCAAATCTTTGTATATTTGGGATATTTTTGGCACTAAATTTGAATATCATTTTTGTAGGCTTCAAATGATCATGGACCTAGATCAAATCGGGTCAGACTTGAGTCAACATTGGATCTAGATCAAAGGGATAAAGCATCGGATTAATAAGAGTCGTCCATTCCAAGAACGGCTAGATCTGAGCCATCGGTCAACTTCTGGTCAATCCGAGTTCAAGATAGAGTCAATCATGACCATAGATCAAGATCTGAAAATTTCAGCCAAATCAGCAGTGATCTGACCGTTGGATCAAGCTCAAGATGTTCTAGACCATCCATTCAAGAAAATGGAAGATTTGGGCCATCCACTACTGATCTGGTTAATCAGAGCTGGGGATAGGTAGATCAGGACCATTGATTGGGATCTGTGGAGTTTGGTTCAGATCTGAAGAGATTCGACCGTTGGATGAAGTCAAATTGATCTCAGTCGTCCGTTGCTTCCATCATCATATGGCTGAACCCAAGTGCTGGATCAAACAAAAGGGCTGAGCTGGGTTAACTCAAATGCTGGGCTGAGACTGGGTCGAACTCAACTGGCTGGATCGAACTCAACTGGCTTGGCTGAACCAAAGGGCTGAGTGAATCCAATTGCTGGGCTGAGTGAATCAAATGGCTTGGCTGACTGTACCGAAACCAAGGCTGAACCGAACAGCTTGGCTTGACTGGACCGAACCGCTGAAGCCGACACAAAAACCTCATCGCGCAGAGAAGCTAGGGCAGACGGGATTTTCCCGACTCACTCCATCCACTCCACCGGCGATTTCCTCCATCTCCATCGCCACCGGTCACAAGCTCCATTCCCTCTCCTCGCCATCTCACTCTCGTATGTGGTTGCTCGAGAGCGGAGAGGGCGTTAGGGGATCCATTCCCACATCATCGCCACCGACCGGAGCTTCGATCGATCAGTTTGAGGGGTTCCCGACTCGATCAGATCTTCTCCATCCACTTTCCACCAACCTCACCATCTCACTCTCGTATTCGGTTGCTCGGGAGTGACGATTCATCCACCGCCGTTAGCCATGAGATCTTCTTCCCAACATTTCTTCAGTCGCTTTCTTCAGCAGTTCAATTCTTCACAGCAATTTCCCTTGGCAGCAGTTTATTTCCTTCGCAGATTGTTTTCACAGCAATTTCATTACAGCAATTGTCTTCTCCTTCATTTTTGGCAGTTTTTTTCTTCAGCAATTCCTTCGCAGCTTCCTCTTCAAAGAGCCGAGTGGCAGTTTTCCTTCATAGCAACAGCGTCTCGTAGCATTTCCAGCAGCTAGCATGTGTTTTTTTTCCCTTCACAGCAGATTCGGCAGCGATTCTGTTGATTAGTTTCATTAATTTTAGTTGTTATGTGTTGTTGATTCTTGAATGTGGATGTTGATGCTTGTATTAAATTTGATCTTCCATGTTTTAGAATAGCATACACCCATTTTATCTTAATACATGCTCACCATGTGTTCGATGAAATGCCCCAACCAAATGTTTTAGTTTAATTTTACATTTTCTCAGCTTAGAATTTTGGTACGTTTTATTAATTGAATGTTTCAAGTTTCTCTTATGTTCAAGTACGTAATTAGGTTAGATTCGGTTAAGTTCCCTTAATGCTTTCTTTCATGCATACCATGTGTTTGATGAATTGTCTCTTTCATTAGTTGGATTCTAGTTTGAATTTTCTTTACCGTAGGTTCTCGCAATGTTTCGTTTGTTGATTGCTTTATGTTCTCTTGTAGTTGTCTTTCAGTTTGATGCAATTAGGTTAGGTTTCATTTATGCTCAGTTCCTTAAATGATTTACCTTATGTTTCTTTTAATTCTCTTGCAAGTATAGTTTAGTGAGGCTAGATTTATTACATGTATTGTCTTTCACTTCGTAGTCATAACACTCAAGACCAACCCACATTTAATGTCCAAAATCCAAAAGCAATAACATACAATCCTGAGAATTATCATGTACCAACTACATTCGTTGGGAGACGACTCGAGTTACTCTATGCTACATTAGTTTAGAGGAGTTCGATACTTTGATTGTATTTGATGCTCGCGGTACGACACGCGAGCATTATCAAATTTGAAGGGGAGTATTTAACTTTCTCACTCTTTTACATCATTGTAAATATCATTTTATAGTTGTCAATGCAATAAATGTTTCCTGTTGAGTGATGTTCTTGCTAATAAATGTTTGCATAGAGTGCAATGCATAAAGGTCATTGTAGATATCATTTTATTCCTTTTGGCATTTTACTTCTGGCATGATTAGGAATAAATGTATCCATCTAGATTTTCTTATATCGTTTTAGAGTCCTTTGAAAGTAAATTAAATTTGGTTGTCAAAACTTAGGATTTAAGCCATTGGATGAAAATTCTTGGTTGTTTGAGTACTTCTTAGTATTGGATATTGATGAGTTGAGATGAATTCTTTTTACCTAGTGAGGGATTGGCCAAATTCTTGTGATACACACATGTGATTGTACTCTAAAACTTGCTTAGGTTCATTCAAAGCTATATTTCTATGATTGGACCACATTTATAGAGGAAAATCACTTTGTTTCTTTTCTTATATCATTTTTGTAATTTCCTTGTTGATACACTCTTAGTCCATATTTCCTTTCCCTTTTTTCATGTTCATCATAATATTTTGCATGGACTTGGATACCTTAATGTTTCTTAGTGTTATTTTGCCCGAGACGGACAAAAGTTTAAGTGTGGGGGAGGATGCAAGCATACTATCATTAGAAGCAAAAATGTGCCAAGTAAAAAAAAAAGTGTGAGCTGTTAAAAAAAAAGTTAGAAAATAATTGGCACACTGAATTTTCGCAGTTCTTTAATTCCTACTCCGCCACAACCATGATACATGCAAGATAACTCAAAAGAAATGGGCAAAGTGCATTGGGATACATTTTTGAGTGTCCAAGTCTTCCACTTTTCCTAATTTTTCTATATTTTCTTATCAAGCTATATTTCTTCTCCATGTTTTCTTATCATATTACTTTCTTTGCTTTGCCATATCTTTTTGTCATATCATATTTTTTATTTTCTTTATCGTGAGTCATAAGTATCAAGACTCTCAATTTTCTATTTCATCTCTATCATTGCATATATCTTCTTTAACTTGTTTGAATAAGCTTTTGTAGGTGTGGATCCAATTCATGAATAATGGTGGAGAGTAGATAATAAGCCTATGGTAGTACAAGAACCATGGTTGTGTTGGAGTGAGCTCCACTTTCATCATAAACTTAGAACTCAAGAAGAGAGCCACCAAAACTTCCCTTGAAAGGCTTAGTGAGTTAAATTCATCTCAATGAATCATGAAGGTTGAAAGTGCTAAGTTGTTGATTTAAGGACAAGTCTCTAGTCCATTGAGCTTAGATTTTTGAGAATTGATAACCTTAGGTAATTTTCTTTCAATTGCTTCTAACTATGATTGAGAATAATCTAGGGAGATACATCCTTAGTTTACTAGTTTACTTGTGCGAGACGCCCAAGAATAAGTGTGGGGGAGTCTGATAACCATCATTTTGTTAATTATTTTAGGCACTAAAATCTATGTTTGATCCACATTTTATATGCTTAAGTTTGCAATTGTATCAGGTTTCATGTATTTCCTCTATTTTGGCTTTTAATTCAAATCTTTATATATTTGGGATATTTTTGGCACTAAATTTGAATGTCATTTTGTAGGCTTCAATTGATCATGGACCTAGATCAAATCGGGTCAGACTTGAGTCAGCATTGGATCCAGATCAAAGGGATCAACCATCGGATTATTAGGAGCCGTCCATTCCAGAGAACGGTTAGATCTGAGCCATCGGTCAACTTCTGGTCAATCCGAGCTCAAGATAGAGTCAATCCTGACCATAGATCAAGTTCTGAAAATTTCAGCCAAATCAGAAGTAATCTAACCGTTGGATCAAGCTCAAGATGTTCTAGACCATCCATTCAAGAAAAAGGATGATCTGACCATCCGCTACTGATCTGGTTAATCCAAGCTGGGGATAGGTAGATCAGGACCATTGATTGAGATCTGTGAAGTTTGGTTCAGATCTGAAGAGATCTGACCGTTGGATGAAGTCAGATTGATATCAGCCGCCCATTGCTTCCATCATCATATGGCTTAACTGGCTTGGCTGATCGGACTCAAGTGCTTGGCTGAATCAAAGGGCTGAGTGAATCCAATGACCAAAATCAAGCTGAACCCAAGGCTAGACTTAGCCAATTGCTGAGCCGAACTCAAGCTAGATCGAACTCAGGCTGGACCAAACCCAAGCTGGCTGAACCAAAGGACTGATTCGGCTGAACCAACTCCTGGGCTGAAGAAACTGAACCCAGGCCCAAACACAACCACTGAACCCAAGGTTGGACTCAAGCTGGACCAAACCAATTACTGAGCCAAACAAAAGGAATCGGTTGGACACAGAGTTAGGGATCAACTTCATCTTCTCCACGGAGAGGCGATCGCGGAGAGACGATTGAGACGAGGGGTTCCCGTTTCAACTCAGCCACTCCACCCTCACCGCCTGCGACTTCCCCTCACCACTTCATCGCCGTCGGACGAACCATCAACGCCGACCACAAGCTAGGGCTCTGGGTGTTCCGAACCTTAGCTGAACTTCTCCATCTCATTCCATCGCACTTCATCGCCGCCGGCCGGACGAGCTAGGGCTTGGGGGTTCCGAACCCTAGCCAAACGCAGCCGTCGCAGCATTCCAGCACCACCACAGCTAGGGCTCTGGGGGGTTCCGAACCCTAGCTGACATCTCCTCATCCACTCCACCGCAGATTTTCTTCCCAGCAGATTTCATTTCCTAGCAGAGTTTTTCTTCAGCATTTTTCCTCAGCAGTTATTTCCAGTAGATTTACAGCATTGCAGTTTCTTTTTCAGCGATTTTATTCCTTCATAGATTCTCTTCGGCAGTTCTTCATCAGCAGTTCTTCTTCAATAGCATTTGGCAGCATTTATTCTTTCAGCAATTCATTTTCGCTTCACAGCCGAAATTCCAGCAGCATTTCAGTAATTCTTCACAGCAAATTTCTCTTCACAGAATTCCAGCACCTTCACGGCAATTCAGTTCATCCACTTCATTACAGCAATTACTCCAATTCTGATGGCAGCTCAGTGCTTAATTTTGATTGTTTATCATGTGTTGACAGTTTGTGTCAATTGTTGATGTTTGTATCAAGATTGTTCACAGAAATTTCTTCACAACAGAGTCATTTCTTTCACAGCAGCCAGACTTCATCATGTTTCGGCAGAACACTAAGTGCAGGAGTTTTTCCTCTTCACAACACAAAATACTTGGGGTCAATTTGCAATGTTTCCATTTGATTTGGTTATTGATGGTTTTACTAGTGAATGATTGTGTTAATTGGCGAATGATTGTATTTGATGGATCCCCTATGTTTCAACTTGCATGTACTTTTATCAAATTTCTTCATGCTCGTTACGTGTCTGATGGAATTCCCAAATCATTCGTGTTATTTGGATTGTTGCAATTAAGTTCATTGAATTCTTGCTATGCTTTATTAATTGAATGCTTCATGATTTCCCTACATTCTTGTACTTAATTTGGATGCAATAGGTTAGGTCAGATTAGATTTCTTTAATGCTGTAGGTTTTGCTCCATGTCTAGATTTCATTGATGCTTTATTTCTTGAATGCTTCTTTCATATTGCTTTTCCTTTACCGCAATTGTAGTCAGGTTAAATTAGATTTCATTACCTGCACTGTCTTTCCTTAATTAGACTAGATTTCATACCTGCTTTGCTATGTCTTTTCGTAGTCTTAAAGTTCAAATCCAAACCCCAGTTTGATATCAAAAATCCAAAAGCAATAACATACGATTCCGAGAATTATCATGTACCAACTACATTCGATGGGAGACGACTCGAGTTACTCTATGCTACATTAGTTTAGAGGAATTCGATATCTTAATTGTATTTGAAACCGTGACATGACTGACCGGTCACTCTGATCGATCCAGCAGTTTGCTTGCCACAACCCGCAGGAACTACACACTTGATCGGTCACCTGACCGATCAGGTTGTGCCCTGATCGGTCTGGTGACCGATCAGGTCACTTCCTAACCGATCAGGAGCCATCCTGATTGGTCAGGATGAGGATAGTCCGATCTTTGATAGGTCAGATGGACCGATCAGGGTTTCTCACAGAAACCTACTGTCCCTTCTCTGATCGTTCACCAAAACGATCAGAGATCGAACAGAAACATTCTGTTCTTTCCCTGATCGTTCACCAGAACGATCAGACTTTCATGGATCGGTCACCAGACCGATCCACAACAGGGAATTTGTGCCAACTCCCTGATCGATCTTCAGACCGATCCAGCTTCGACCAATTCAACCCTAAGTCAAGAGAACGGGCTCCCTAGCCTTCTCTGACTCATTCTGGTATCGGAGAAAGAGCTCATGTGCCCTCTCTGACCAGTACACTCAATGCTCAGTCCCCTGAACCAAGACTTCGTGCCCGACTTCACTCACCGGGACTTTGTTCATCCTAGCTTCCCTCACTAGGACCTGGCTTTACTCACCAGGGTTTCAGTCACCCGGCTTCACTCACTGGGATTTCCATCACCTGGCTTCACTCACCAGGACCCGGCTTCACACACCGGGGTTTCAGTCACCTAGCTTCACTCACCAGGACCCGGCTTCACTCACCGGGGTTTTCGTCACCCGGCTTCACTCACCGGGACTCGGCTTCAAGTCGTATTTTTCCAATGTAGTATAGGGGCCTCAAGTCATATTTTTCCAATAACTAGTTTAGAATGTTTAACTCAAGCCTGAATCTTGTCGTTTTCTATGCTTTGGGTTTTCTAATAAATGGGGGGTTTTGCAATAAGGAATGAAAATACAGTTTGAAATGAAATAGACTTAGCTAAAGCAGAATTAAACTAGGAAATTGCAACACTAAACTTAACCTATTTGACAACTGAGCAATTAAATTCAAATGATAGAATTGAAATTTAAGAACTAATTGCAGAGAACTAATTGCAGAAAATTAATTGCAGGAAACTAATTGTAGAATAATGAAATCTAGAACAAAACATTGCTTAAGAACTTGACTTGAAGTGTAGAGGAAACAAACTAAGCAACTTGAAGAAGTAAATGTTTAGATCCAAAATTAACCTAAATTGAACATCAAATCAGTTCATTATCAAGACTCCCCTTTGCCGTCACACAAAAGTCGAGCTAGACACCCTCTAGCTCAAAAATCAGCAAAGGAAAACTCCCTGGATCAGTTTGCACTTGACTGATGTGAATTGATCTTCCTGATCGGTCACAGGACCGATCAGGACCTCTGCTGATCGGATTGGAGACCGATCAGTATCGATGCTGTCCGATCACGACGACCGATCAATAGCTAAGAAACTCCGCGATCTCCTCCTTCTTGATACGCTGAGTGACGATCTCGCTCAGACACTCTCAGATCACTTCGGAAAACTCCCTGGATCAGTTTGCACTTGACTGATGCGAATTGATCTTCCTGATCGGTCACAGGACCGATCAGGACCTCTGCTGATCGGATTGGAGACCGATCAGTATCGATGCTGTCCGATCACGACGACCGATCAATAGTTGAGAAACTCCGCAATCTCCTCCTTCTTGATGCGCTGAGTGACGATCTCGCTCAGACACTCTCAGATCACTTCGGAAAACTCCCTGGATCAGTTTGCACTTGACTGATGCGAATTGATCTTCCTGATCGGTCACAGGACCGATCAGGACCTCTGCTGATCGGATTGGAGACCGATCAGTATCGATGCTGTCCGATCACGACGACCGATCAATAGCTGAGAAACTCCGCGATCTCCTCCTTCTTGATGCGTTGAGTGGCGATCTTGCTCAGACACTCTCAGATCACTTCGGAGAACCCCTCCAAAGGCTCAGATCACTTCGGAGAACCCCTCCAATTCTTCAGTCCTAACAATTGGTATCATAGCCTAGACTACCAGATGATATAACCGTCGACTGTGCACAAGAGCCATCTAATTGAACTATAGAGTAGAATATTGACCTCGAACCAAGGAAGGAGGGCTCCCATGTCTAGATCAAGAGGACCAAACACCAAGCAGAAAGTCATGGTGGACAGCTAGGCAGAGAAGTCTTAGTTACAGCTAGGCAAAGAGGTCCTAGTATGTCGGATGGATCAAGGGGCAGGAAGACTTGATGTGTTGAGGTTCGAACGTCAAACGGATAGACTTTCCGCTTGAGGAGACCCTATAGTCCTTCATTTAAAAGGGAGAGATTCTTGCAGTTGCAAGGTTGCAAATAAAGTCTCACATTACAAACACATGGGAAAGATCAAAGGCTTATAAGAGAAAGATATCTTTATTGGTATGAGACCTTTTGGATAAAAGTCAAAAATAAAACTATGAGAGAATAGATTAAAAGTGGGCAATATCATACTATTGTGAAGATATTTAAATTCCTTTGGTCCCAACACTATCAATCGATTGGCTTAATTGATTTTGAGCCTTTTTGTGGTGAACCACAGGATTACCAATCGATTGCTACCTGTCACAATCAATTGTGATTACTAGTTAACTCTGATAACCTTGATGTTTGTCCCATTTCATACCAATTTCAAAGGTAATGACTCTTAAACATGTGTATGGAGTGTAGTTATGATATATATGTGAAGTTAAGTGTGTTGGAATGGTTGATTATGAGTTTCTTCCATTGAAATGTCCAATCATGATATTCAGACCAAATACACATTAATTATGTATTAGTCTTCCCCATAATTGGTCAAGTCAATGATTCATAAAAGATTTCAATCCTCTTGCTCAAAGTAATGCATCATGATAAGCATTATGATCAAGAAGATTGTCCTTAACATCTTACTCTCATCTAGATATGTCAAAAACACAAATAAGGTAAAACCTATGTTCTTGTGAGATGCATTTTGAAAGTAAGATGAGGTTCATTTTTGACATTTTCCATTCTAAATTTCTTGAAGATTTCTTTGGCATATTTAGATTGATGAATATATATTCCTTCTTTTGTTTGTTTAATTTGTTCTCCTAGAAAAAATGTCAACTAACCAACTAAACTCATTTCAAACTTACTTTCCGTGTGATTTATAATCTCATTGAGAATTTTTTATGTGGAACCGCAACTAATGTCATCTACATAAACGTAGGTCACAAAAATATTATCTCCATTATTTTTTAGAAATAAAATGGGATCAATTTATCCTCTATGAAAACCTTTTAATATTAAAAATGTTGACAACCGTTCATATCAAACACGAGGTGCTTGTTTTAGCCCATATAAGACACATGATTTGGAAAATATGAAATTTTCAACCCTGGTAGTTGTTCAATATAAACTTCTTCTTTAATAAAATCATTTAAAAATGTTAATTTCACGTCCATTTGATGCAACCTAAATCCTTCGTGAGCAACAAACACTAGCATCATCCTAATACACTCCAATCGAGATACGGGTGCATAAGTTTCATCATAATACAACTCTTCTACTTGATTAAAACTTCTAGCAATTAATCTAGCTTTGTTTTTCACAACCACTCTCTTATCATCAAGTTTGTTCGGAAACACTCAATTTGTGTCAATAATTGAACTTTTTCGGATCTAGGAACTAAATCCCAAAGTTTACTTCTTTCAAATTGAGATAATTCATCTTGCATTGCTAGAATCCAATCCGAATCAAGCAAGACATCGTCAATAGTTTTTGGTTCAATTTGGGAGATTAATACTATTTGACTTCTTTCATTTCGAAAATAAGATCTAGTTCATACCCCTTGTGTAACATCACCCACTACTTGATCTAAAAGATGATTAACATTTATTCTATTGATTCTTGGGTCTTAAGTTATAGTGATCACATACTCAAGTGGTGACTCTTTTATTCCTTCACTCACTCTCTTGGTTTTCTTCCCTGTGATCATTTTTCTCATTTAGCATTAATTTTTCTAATTGAAATTGTAATTCAACCTTGGTTGTTTTAGTAAGATTTGAAGTTGGATTTTCTTTAAAAATAACATTTAGAATTTCTTTAACTATTTTAGATTTCTTATTGTAAACTCTATAAGCTTTGTGATGATTAGAGTGTTGGATCGAGAATAACGATAGAGGGGGGGTGAATATCGTAAAGCATTTTCGGATTAATAAAGAGAATGCACAGCGGAAAAATTAAAGCGAAAAACCAAACGCGGACACAGGGATTTACTTGGTTCAGAGTCGTGGTCGGCTCCTACTCCAAGGCCCGCAGTCGTTGACCATTTACTGCGGGCAATTCTATATGTGCGCAAAAAGGTTTACAGACAGATATTACAATTGTAGTACAGTAAACTTAAAAGGACAGCTCTTCGTTACTGACATCCGGTGTGGAATGTATCTCGGAGCAGAGGGACGTCGTCGGCGCTTGTATCTCGAGTTGGGAGGTTTCCGGAGAAGAGCGCTTGAGTAGAAGAGCGTATTGGCGTTGGAAGCAGTGGTGTTGAAGCCTCAGGGGTCGAGCCCCTTTTATAGCAGGTCTGGGCACGCCCGGGACGTTGGAGGCGCCCTCCATGTGTTCTCGGATCCGTTACCCTCTCGGTCAGCTCTTATCCCTCCAAAATCGGGATCGAGCCTTGACGGGGGCACCCGGGAAGCAGGGGGCGCCCTGGTTGACTCAGTCCACTGGCTTCTCGCTTCTTATCGCTTCGTTGGCTTGGACCCAGGGCGCCCTAAGCATCCGGGGCGCCCGGGAGCACGGGGGTGCCCGGGAGCATGGGGGCGCCCTCCCTAGTGTGCTTCCAAAACATTACTTGCTTAGCTTGTCTTGCCTTTACCTTGGGGCACCCGGGACCTCCGGGGCGCCCTGCCCAGCTGCTGCCCCTCTCCTTTGGGGCGTTCTGAGCTGCAGAAACTTGTTCCTTCGGTCCTGCATCCAAGGTTAGTACCAAACAAGACAAAGCAAGCATGTTAGTAAGTTTTACAACCGTAGCTGTCTTGGTTCTGACTTTGGGTCTCCAAAATGGAGCCCTAGGTCGAACCGACGCCTACTGTTCCCTCGACGGGGAACGCGTCCTCACCTACTCCTCTCAAGAGAATTTATCTGTTGCCAACCGGCTCCTCCGGTTGGACTTTTTCCCAGGAGTCCTTCGCCAGGTCTTCGTTTCCAAGCAGTCCTTCGCCTGGTGCCTAGCTGTCCTTCTCTAGGTCTTCGACTCCTAGCAACCCTTCGCTAGGTGCCCAGCAGTTCTTCGCTGGGTCTTAGGGTTCCGATGCCTAGCATTCCTTCGCTAGGTGCCTAGCAGTCCTTCGCTAGGACTTCAATCTGCACACTCAAGTAGCATGTTAAACAAACATAACATCTTAACTTTTGAACCCTTTGCCATTAATCAAAACACAGGTTCGACTTGGGTGTTGTCTGCACCAACATAGAGTACCCTACAAGTATACCCTCATCCCCTTTAGTGGAGAGTTTTCCTAACTGATTTTTGGTATTTAGAATGTGTACTTTACATTCAAACACTCAAAGATGTTAATTATAGGTGGGTTTCCAAACCACAACTTGTGGTGTTTTGTTCAAAAACTTATGCATTAGAGTTCGATTTTGTACATAGCATGTTATATTTATTGCTTCAGCCCATAAATAGCTATGAAGTGAATATTCATTGAACATGGTCCTAGTGGCCTCTTGTAAAACTCTATTCTTTCTCTCAACATCTCTATTTTGTTGAGGTGTTCTAGGAGTAGACAATTCATGTTTATATCCATTTTGTGAGCAAAAGCTAGCAAATCTATCATTTTCAAATTCATCTCTATGATCACTTCTTAATCGGTTTATTTTTATTTTTTACTCTTCTAAAAAAAATAATCAATGTTTCTACGATATAATCCTTATATTTCAAGAAAAATACTCAAGTATATCTAGTAAAATCATCTATCACAAATAAGCAATATCTACTATTATTCAATGAAACATGCTTACTACTGTCAAACAAATTCATGTATAGTAGTTAATGCGGTAGATGTACTCAAAATAGTTTATTTTTGTGGATAGCTTGGATTTGCTTACCCATTTGATATGCATAACATAATTTGTCTTTTCAAAACTTCAACTTTGGCAATCCTTACACCAACTCTTTCTTTGATAGCCTTTTGATACTTCTCATGTTGGTATGAGTAAGCCTCCAGTGCTAAAGCTAAGTTTCTTCTTTTTTATATATGAAACACTTAACAAACACATTAATAGCACCAAATAATTCAATTTGATAAATATTTTCCTTCCTATGACATATAAGCATGGTAGTGTTTAGTTCACTATACTTGATTAGACATTAAGATGAGTTACACTCTACTCTATATCCCGAATCACATAGTTGACTAACATTTACAAGATTAAAGATCAAGTCTTTCGCTAATAAGACATTCTTAATCACAAATTGTTTAGAAATTTGAATGCCTCCTATTTCTATAACCTTTAGTTCAACACTATTAGCAAAATAAATGGTACTTTTATTCTTGTTTTTAAGTATTGTGAACTTTGATGAGTCCCTTGTCATGTGCACAAAACATTTACTATTTATAAACCATCTCATTGGATGCTCCTCCTAAGCACATGTCTATTCAAACACGATTAACTAAATATTTTGGTACCCAAATGTTGGGTCTGATAGCATCAACAACATATTGCTTGAGTATCCAAGATTGCACAGTTTTAACTTTTAAAATATGATTTCTACTAATTAGGAGCATAAATTCAACTTCTTTTTGCTTTAATTTATATCCTAATCTTGTTTTGTTATAAACCACCCTTTGAGCTCCTAAAATCATGTCCAAATATTTAGAACTTGAAGTAAACTTTCCAATGTACTTCTAAGATCATCTATTTGTAATTTCAAAGATGCATTTTCATTCTTAAGCTCATCAAATTTGCTAGTAGCATTATCATGATACATATAAGTTTCACATGACATATAATTAACTTTAAGTGACTTCAATTCATTTTATAGTTCTTTGACTCTACTTTTGATCTAGATAAAGCATTTGTTATGCATGCAATAGTAAAGTATAGCTTATCTAATTTTGGAGAGGCTACCCTATCATCACTAGACGATGACTCGCTTGAAGACTCCACATTTCCTTTGCAAATTTCTTTTTCGTCCTCGTTACTCTTAACATTGCCCAATGCCACGAGTGTTAAGTATCTTGAAGTCTTTCTCTCATTTTCTTCTTTCGATGAGCTAGAAGATGGGTCATCCCACGTAGCCTTCAAAGCATTTTTTTTCTTTGACTTATCCACTTATTTCTTTAGCTCTGGACAATTAGCTTTAAATTGTCCTTTCTTATTGCAATCAAAGTAAACCACATTAGATTCTAGTTTTGATCTTACCAGAGACTTACACCTTTTGTTATCACTGAATATCTTCTTGGCATCCTTTTTGTTGAACCTTCTAGAGCGTCTCATCATCTTCCAAATAAAGTTTGCCATTTCTTTTGAGGACAACTCCTCATCACGATTACTATCTTGTTCATATTCAGAGGAAGACTTTTCCTTCTTGCCATTTTTGTTAATCTATCTTCTTAATCTTTTCACCTGCAATTAATGCTATATCTTTCTCCTAGTAGCATGCATTAGCCTGTTCATGCAATTTTAATTCACAAAATAACTCATTTAACTTGACAATTGACAAGTCCCTTGAAACCTTATGACATTAACCATTGATGACCATAATGAGTTTTTTAAAAAAGGATTTGAGTGCATACCTGATGAGATCTCAGTTTTTCACACTTTCTCCAATCGAATAGAGACCATTTAGAAGGTCCTTGAACCTCACATGTAGTTGACTTAGCATTTCTCCTAACTTCATTATGAAATTCTACATTTGATTAATGAGAAGGTTCGTCCTCGCGATCCTTGAGTCCTTTGTGTTTTCATTCAACTCAGTGAGCTTATCTCATAATTCCTTGGTATTTTTGAATGGATCAACTTTGTTTAGTTGCTCGGAACTCAGTCCACATTAAAGGATTACGGTAGCCTTAGCATTTACTTATGCCTTTCACTTTTGATCACAAAACCATTTTGATGATTCCAGAACTTTTCCACCTTGAGTTAGCATAATGAAGCCCTCGGTCACAAAAATCAATTATCGATTTCAGTCATGAGGTAATTCTCCATGCGCCTCTTCTAATAGGTGAAGTTGTTTCTTTCGTAATAGAGTAGTCGAGTAGTGTTATATCCCTCTTTCAAAAACATCTTTGCGGCTTGAAACTTTTGCTCCTTTGGATGTAAGTCCTCCGAAGCAACCTTACTCACATATAATTTGTTAGGACACTTGAGAGCTATAGATTCTTCTTCTTGATTTTGCAGTGAATATTTGAAGCTGAGCACACCACAATACTAACACTTCGATTTATTTGATATCTACCTCCTTAAGATGATTAATCTAATGGTCCACACTAGCAATCACAACTTTCACTATGAACTCTCCTTCTCGGAACAACACCGAAAGTGGAAAACCCTTATAGTAAGATTTATAGCACTTACTCAACAAAAAACACAACACAAAAAAGAAGTAGAAGAGATTGTGCCAAATGAAGCATGATTCTCCTTCTTTGAATTGTTTGAGAGAGTGTTACAGATGAGAGCTTGATCTTGGGCACAAAGAGCACAATAGAGCAATGGAACAATGTCTCTTCTTTCACCCTAAACCCCTTTTAAAACGCTTCAAGTCGTTTCTTTGCTTTTTGGTCGCCACTAATCGATTGGCAAAACCTCCCAATTGATTACTGATCGTCTGACAATCCACTGAACGTTCACCAACTCCAAATCAACTGCTGAGATTACTCTATTTTGAATCTCCAATCGATTGGTAATTTCAATCTATTTAGCAGCCTTTTTTCTTCACGAAGAAAGTTTGCTACCAATCGATTGGCCATCAATTGGGCAACTTTTTGTGCATTCGAAGAAAGCCTGCCAATCAACTACATCAATCGATTGGCTAATCGATTTGGCAAACTTTCTATGCTCTTGAAAGAAAGCAGTAGAAAGCTTGCTACCAATCGATTGGTCAATGCCTAATTGATTTGCTAATCGATTTGGGAAGCTATAGTGGGTTCGGAATTAGTTACCAATCGATTGACAATCCGTGTCAATCGATTAATACACCACTTCGCTAGACTCAGAATTTTGGGTTTACACCAATCAATTGGTGATGCAAACTTCGGAATTTGAGATTTAGGATTTTGTATTTTAGCTCACAAATCGATTGGTTAATCCTACAATCAGATTTTTCAATCCTTAAACCCTCAAGCAGATATTCCGTTTAATGCACCAATTGAAACCAATTATCTTATGTCAGATGAATGTCCTGTTCCTTAGATTTTATGCCTAGAGCTTTCTCATATCTAGGTCTTCATCTATCTTTACATCCGATCTCACAATCTACTTGGGTTTCCATCTTTTGCCAAGAATAAGGTCCTTAACCTTCTAGAACTTTTCTTGCCTTACATCCGGTCCTCCGACCTGCATGAACTTCTTCTTGCCAAGAATCTGACCCCCGACCTTCTTCGACTTCTCTTACCTTGCATCTGGTATATCGACCTGCAAGGACTTTTTCTTGACAAGAATCCGATCCTCAACTCTCTTAAACTTCTCTTGTCCTGCCAACTTATAACTAAAATTAGATCTAACGTATTAATATAAACTTCAATAATTGTTAATCATTAAAACTTCTCATCTGGGGCATGATTGCACCAACAGATTTAAATGTGCTTAACTTACAATTATGATTCAACTGATAAATTGTTAGATTAATACTTATTTCTACTATGCTATTATTATGTTTATTTGTTATTTCTTTAATTATCAATTCGTAAAATTCATAATGTTATTCACCCCCCCCCTCTAGCATCGAGTTTGATCCTACAATTTGATATCAGAGCGGGTTATATTGATAGTAGCTAGGAAATCCTAGTTAGGTGTATGTCTAGGCTACCCTACCTAATGCTTCTCATCAAGTGGAACTAGAATAAGTTAACTCACCTCACTCTAAACCAGTTAGACCAAGGATTGTATCAAAGTTGATTTAACTCTAGATTCTTAAGATAGCTTTGTCTTAGGAAACGATCGTTGTTCCAATACTCAAGAGGATCTTTGTGTCTCATCATGACCTGGAAGGTAATTTCAAAAACTCTTGCTCAATTAGCCCAAAACAAAACCTGAATCTGATATAGGGTGAACAATATGCTTTGAGACAGGAACAAACAATAAAACTGATTAATAATCCGAGCCTAGCCAAAACCTAATTACAACTATATCAAATCCAAACCAAACTCATATCCTGCCCTAGACCTTAATACAACTTATACAAATTTACTTTTAAAAAATATCTTTACAAGAAGGATTCAGCACAACCCACCCTCCTCTCTTCAATAGAAACAATTTTGCTTATTGGAAGGGGAGAATAGAATACTATCTCATTGAAAACTATCATGCAATCAAAAGGGTTTTCAACTGCCTAAAAATTGAGATGGCGTCCTAGTTCTTTTCGAAAACTGATTAAGAAACAATAAAAAGTAGACTCGAGCCAATGCTAGAGCAACAACTACATTGCAATACCAGCTAACTCAGGAACAACTGAGTAAAGAAGGGCCTTTAGCATTGCTAAGTAATTCAGGGATAAGCTAATCTAGTCACACAAAGGTACAACTAATTCACGAGGTGCTAAGTGTTGGATTGAGAAAACCGATAGAGGGGCGGTGAATATCGAAAATCGTTCGGATTTTAAGTAAGAGTAAGTACGCAGTGGAAATAAAATAAACAGCACACAGACACAGTCGATTTACTTGGTTTGGAGCCTGTGTCGACTCCTACTCCAAGGCCCACGGTCGTTGACCGTTTACTTTGGGCAATTCTATATACGCGCAGAATTGTTTACAAAGATTTGATTACAAATAAGTGCAATAATAATATTAAAATTTCGATCTTCGTTACCGACGTCCGGAGTGGTTTGACTTGTTCGGGGCAGCGGGATGTCGTCGGCTCGAGTTAGAGTGTTTCCGGAGCAAGGCACGAGCGTAGAAGATCGTTGGGGTGTTGAGAGAACAATTGTTTTTGAAGCCTTGGTCGAAGGTCCCTTATATAGGGCCTGGGGGCGCCCGGGATGTCGGGGGCGCCCCCCACGTGGCCTTCGATCCGCCAAAGTCTCGGTCGCCTCTGATCCTCTGGATCCGCTTTAACCGGGGCGCCCGCAGCGCTCGGGGCGCCCGGATTGACTGGGTCAAACTCTATCCTTTGGCTTCGCTTGGCTTCGAGGGGTTCGGGTTCGATGTATGCGCATGGGGACGCCCGCAGCGCAGGGGGCGCCCGGGAGCAGCGGGGGCGCCCGGGAGCACGTGGGCGCCCGGCCCAGTATGTATTTGAACCATTTTTCTTGTTACTTGTTTTGTATGCACCTTGGGGGCGCCCGGAACGCTCCGGGCGCCCTACTCAGCTACTGCCTCTCTCCTTTGAGGCTTTCTGAGTTGCAGACACACGTTCCTTCAGTCCTGCATCCAGGCTTAGTCCAAAACACAATAATATAATAATTTATTAGATTTATACAGCCTTAACTGTCTTGGTTCTGACTTTAGTCTCCAAAATGGAGCCCTAGGTCGAACCGACGCCTACTGTTCCCTCGACGGGGAACGCGTCCTCACCTACTCCTCTCGGGAGAATTTACCTGATGCCAACAGTTCCTCTGGTTGGACTTTTGCCTGACGGTCCTTTGTCAGGTCTTGTAAACTGGTAGTCCTTCGCCAGTTGCCTAGCAGTCCTTCGCTAGGGCTTCAGTCCCTGGCTGTCCTTCGCCTGGTGCCTAGCAGTCCTTCGCTAGGGCTTGATACTGGCAGTCCTTCGCCAGTTGCCTAGTAATCCTTTGCTAGGGCTTTCTTTCCTGGCATTCCTTTGCCAGTGCCTAGCAGTCCTTCGCTAGGGCTTTTCCTGCACACTAGATTAACTTGTTAGAAAACAAGGACTTAACTTTTGACCTATGTTGCCATTATCAAAACACGGGTTTGACTTAGGTGCATTCTGCACCAACAATCTCCCCCTTTTTGATTTATGGCAACCCTAGTTCAAAATGTTAAGTTTAAGCAAAACATGAAAAACTTTTGTTCCCTCCCCCTGGAAGGCATCTCCCCCTAGATTTTTCAAAAATTCGTGGGGTTAAAAAAAACTTTACTTGTATTTTGAAAACCCCCTTTTTTTTTTGAAAATGTTAGCTTAAGTAAGAATTTCAGTTTTAATACAATTTTGAAAAACTTAAGCTTTAGAGTGCCTAAAAAATTTTGACAAGCTTAAATAAGAAACTTTTGAAAGGCTAGAATACTTAGCAAAATTTTGAAAGCTTTGAATAAAAATTTTGAGGCTAGAGTACTTAGCAATATTTTGAAAGCTTGGATAAAAATTTTGAAGCTAGAGTACTTAGCAATATTTTGAAAGCTTGAAAAATTTTGAAGCTAGAGTACTTAGCAATATTTTGAAAGCTTGAAAAATTTTGAAGCTAGAGTACTTAGCAATATTTTGAAAGCCTGAAAAATTTTGAAGCTAGAGTACTTAGCAATATTTTGAAAGCCTGAAAAATTTTGAAGCTAGAGTACTTAGCAATATTTTGAAAGCTTTAAGAAAAATTTTGAAGCTAGAGTACTTAGCAATATTTTGAAAGCCTGAAAAATTTTGAAGCTAGAGTACTTAGCAATATTTTGAAAGCCTGAAAAATTTTGAAGCTAGAGTACTTAGCAATATTTTGAAAGCTTTAAGAAAAATTTTGAAGCTAGAGTACTTAGCAATATTTTGAAAGCATTAAAAATTTTGAAGCTAGAGTACTTAGCAATATTTTGAAAGCTTTAAGAAAAATTTTGAAGCTAGAGTACTTAGCAATATTTTGAAAGCTTTAAGAAAAATTTTAAAGCTAGAGTACTTAGCAATATTTTGAAAGCTTTAAGAAATTTTAGGTATTTCTTCAAAAAGTTTAAGCTAAAGTATATTTTTAAGCTTTTGAATAAAGTATATTTTTAAATCTTTTTGAATAAAGGAAAAATTTAGAAAAAGTAATTTTTCTCTTTCCTATCTCTCCCCCTTTGCCATATATCAAAACAAGATAAATATGATTGCATAATAAGAATTTGCTGTACTGAACCAATTCATAATTAGATTTACACTTAATCAATCAATTTTCTCTGTAGGGACCTGTCTAACCCAATTAGCTACTTGCTAACTGTTATAAACAATAGTTTTTGCTAAGGTTAGTCAAGTTAAGTGTTTCTGTTCAAGTTAGATTTTCTAAACTTGACACTTAACTCGATTGCTGTTTAAGATGTATTTAGTGCCCCAATTACTGCAGATGCACTGACTTAAAGCATCTTGAATTAAGGCAAAGACCTAAGCATCTCAACCCTTTCTAGGTTATCAATCAAAAGTACCCTAAGGTGCTTGTGAGATGCTGGCTTCTAAGTCTATAGGTGCATGCAGTTCTAGGGTTAGGCCTAGGCTAAGTCCATTTTCGAAAAAACCCTAATTTTTAAAGGGGGTAGTTTTGCAATAAAACTAAGTAAAAAGTGAAAACTGATTTTGAAATTAAGTAAAATAGTTTTTCAAAATCTATTTTTAGAAAACTGATTTTTGAAATCAAGTAGAGCAGTAAAAAATTTGAGATACTCTATTCTACAGAGCACAATCCTAACTGCCTTCTTAGTGAGCTGAACTCAGACTCAGGTAAGGGCTTTGTGAATATATCAGCTAGGTTGGATTTAGAGTCAATATACTTGAGTACTATTTCACCCCTGGTTACATGATCTCTTACAAAATGATGTTTGACTTCTATATGTTTGGTTCTGGAGTGTTGGATTGGGTTCTTAGTTAAAATAATTGAACTTATATTGTCAATAAATACTTGAGTTTGGGTGTAGTTGAGCTGGAAATCTTTAAGTGTGTGCATCATCCATAAGAGTTGAGCCACACACTCTCCTAATGCCACATACTCAGCTTCAGTTGTGGATAGAGCTACACAGTGTTGTTTTCTGCTGCACCAACTAACTAGGGTCACTATATATTTTTATATTAGTGGCCATGGGGGTACTTATGCTTTTAGAGTTATCCATTTTAAATTTCTTTATTAACTCTTTAGCATATTTGAATTGATGAACATAGTTACCATCCTTAGTTTGTTTGATTTGTAGTCCTAGGAAAAATGTAAGCTCACCAACTAAGCTCATTTCAAATTCATCTTCCATTATCTTGACAAATTCTTTTAGAAAGTTGGTGTTGGTGGATCCAAAAATTATGTCATCTACGTAAATTTGGGCAATAAATATATCTTTTCCTAGGGTTTTAATAAATAATGTTGAGTCAATTTGGCCTTGTTTAAATTCTTTAGAAGTTAAATAGGTTGATAATCGTTCATACCAGGCCCTAGGTGCTTGTTTTAGCCCATATAATGCTTTGGTTAGTTTGTAAACATGGTTAGGTTTATCTAAGTCCTCAAACCCTGGGGGTTGTCCTACATAAACTTCTTCTTTAATGAATCCATTTAAGAAGGCTGACTTTACATCCATTTGATATAACTTAAAACCTTTATGGGATGCAAAGGCTAACAACATTCTGATTGACTCAAGTCTAGCTACTGGGGCATATGTTTCATCGTAATCTAATCCCACTACTTGGCTGAAACCTTTTGCTACTAAGCGGGCTTTATTTCTGACTATTTCTCCTTGATCATTCAGCTTATTCCTAAAGACCCACTTAGTGTCAATGATGGATTTGCCCTCAGGTTTAGGTACTAATTCTCAGACTTGGTTTCTCTCGAATTGAGCTAGTTCTTCTTGCATCGCTATGATCCAATCAGGATCAGGTAGGGCTTCTTCTATAGTTTTGGGTTCAATTTTTGATATCATAGCTATTTGGCTAAGGTTCCTATAGGAGGACCTAGTCCTGACTCCTAGAGTTGGATCACCCACAATTTGATCGGTTGGGTGACTAAGTCTGGGTTTCTTTGTTCTTCTAGTGCTTGGTTCAGCGTCAGGTCCAGCTGGTTGGTTTGATTCACTATTTGATTCGACTCTTTGGGCTGGTTCATTTGTTGGTTCGATTCTTGGTTCAGTTAATTCATTCATTGGTTCAATAGTTAGTTCGTGTAAAGGTTCAATTAATGGTTCAATAATTTGTTCATTATTTTCTTGGTCAGAGTTTGATGAAATTGGGTCTGGATTATTAGATGTTGAATTGATTTCTTCATCGAAAATTAAGTTTGTTGTTTCTTCAATTTTCTTAGTTTGTTTGTTGTAAGCTCTATAGGCTCTACTTGTGGTTGAATATCCTAGGAAAATACCTGAGTTTGACTTGGATTGAAATTTTCCTAAATAGTCTTTGGTGTTTAGGATATGGACTTTGCACCCAAAGACCCTTAGGTAATGTAGGTTTGGGAGTCTATGGTAGTACAGTTCATAGGGGGTTTTGTTGTGTCGTTTGTTAATCAAAACCCTATTTTGGATATAACAGGCTGTACTAGTTGCTTCTGCCCAAAATTGGTTTGCTAGTTTAAATTCGTTGAGCATAGCCCTAGCGGCTTCTTGTAATGTTCTATTTCTTCGCTCGACTATCCCATTTTGTTGGGGGGTTCTAGGACATGAATATTCATGTAAATACCCATTTACCTTACAGAATTCCTCAAACCGTTGATTTTCAAACTCTCCCCCGTGATCACTCCTAAGTCTTTTTATTTTAGTGTCGTTTTGATTTTCAATTAGTTTACAGAATTCAATAAATAGGTTTAGAGTTTCATCTTTGGTTTTTAGTAACTTAACCCAGGTAAACCTCGAGTAATCATCAACTATTACTAAGCAGTATCGGTTCCCGCTTAGTGACTTGGCTCCATGTGAATCAAATAGGTCAAGGTGCAGAAGCTCAAGTGTGGTTTGAGTTAAATCAGACTGGAGTTAAAATAGACTGGAACATGGTCCTAGGGGGCGCCCGGGAGCAGCGGGGGCGCCCGGGAGCAGCGGGGGCGCCCGGGAGCACGGGGGCGCCCGGCCCAGTATGTATTTGAACCATTTTTCTTGTTACTTGTTTTGTATGCACCTTGGGGGCGCCCGGGACGCTCCGGGCGCCCAACTCAGCTACTGCCTCTCTCCTTTGAGGCTTTCTGAGCTGCAGACACACGTTCCTTCGGTCCTACATCCAGGGTTAGTCCAAAACACAATAACATAATATTTTATTAGATTTATACAGCCTTAGCTGTCTTGGTTCTGACTTTGGTCTCTAAAATGGAGCCCTAGGTCGAACCGACGCCTACTGTTCCCTCGACGGGAAACGCGTCCTCACCTACTCCTCTCGGGAGAATTTACCTAATGCCAACCGTTCCTCTGGTTGGACTTTTGCCTGACGGTCCTTTGTCAGGTCTTGTAAACTGGCAGTCCTTCGCCAGTTGCCTAGCAGTCCTTCGCTAGGGCTTCAGTCCCAGGCTGTCCTTCGCCTGGTGCCTAGCAGTCCTTCGCCTGGTGCCTAGCAGTCCTTCGCTAGGGCTTGATACTGGCAGTCCTTCGCCAGTTGCCTAGTAATCCTTTGCTAGGGCTTTCTTTCCTGGCATTCCTTTGCCAGTGCCTAGCAGTCCTTCGCTAGGGCTTTTCCTGCACACTAGATTAACTTGTTAGAAAACAAGAAGGACTTAACTTTTGACCTATGTTGCCATTATCAAAACACGGGTTTGACTTAGGTGCATTCTGCACCAACACTAAGAAGGGATCTGCTATTAAGGCAACTTCAAAATATTCAAATGAAATAAGGTGAAACGATAAGTAACCTGCATAGCCGCATTAGATAAATAATGAACAACATCCATGCAATCAGTGAACAAGTCGACAACCGCTACTTGATCAGGTATGCGCTTAAGACATTTCCAAGAACCATCTTATGCGCATCAATGATTGATGCATACAAAATATTCAAGGATATGTCTATTATTAAGTTAGATAAATTCTTTTATGATTTTAAACTTCATGAACAGACTAATCTTGATCGAAAAGTGAAGGCCATATCTTTGATTGTAGGTAAATGCAAGCCAAGAACCAAACTAGAAGAAGAGATTGAGACAAAATCCAAGTTTGGATCAACATCTAACGAAGATGATCTCTTTTCAGAAGTCAAACACCTGGTTAAAAGGATGAACCGACGGAAGAAGTTCACTTGAAGATTCGTGAAAAATGAGATTTCCAAAAAGGATCTAGCAAATGTTCGCTGCTTTGAATGCAAGAAAAAAGGATACTTTAGAACCGACTAACCTTACTAGAAGAAAATGAGAACGAACTTGAAAAGAAGAAGAAGAAGAAAAAGAAAAATCTAAAGATGACTTGAGACGAATAATCATCAGAATATGAATCAGACCAAGTCAACCTGTTGTCATTGATAGCAATCAAAGAAGATTCAAGTTTAGAGTCCAAATCAGAATACAACTCAACATTAGAGTCAAGTCAGGTCAATGACTTAGACAAGTTAGCTAACAAAGTAACAAATCCTTTAATCGGAAAATTATATATTACAGTTGCTTATTTGACTAAGAATGTAGCTAAAAACAAGTCTAAAGTTTACTTTACTTAAAGGTGGTCAAAACCCTTAAAGAAAAAACTATCTTAGATTCACTGACTCAGGTTAGTCAGGAACCTAACTCAGGTGTCAAAACCTGATGAAGAGAATTCTAATTTGAAAAACTAAGTTAATGAGTTTCATTCTACGTTGATCAAGTTCACATCTAGGTCAAGATACTTAGATATGATGCTTCGAACTAGATGGGATGTATACAACAAGAATGGACTTGGGTTTAGCTCGAGTTAGAATCATGCTTCTTATCTTACATTAGTCAAAAGGAAATGCTAGAAATAAGATTGTTTAGGTTCCTAAATTATACTTTGTCAACCAAGTAGAAAATAATAATTGGGTACTCATGGAGGGAGAACTCGAAGAGCGAGATGAGGAGCATGGAGGCGACTCTCATGCTGGACATGAAGTTGCTGGAGGTGGCATTCTTGCAATTCTTGGTACCTCTGTCACAAAGCCTTAGGTTCAGGACATTTTGGCTCGGGATGCTCAGGAAGATAGACACCTTCATGAAGGAGGGCCTCAGAGATCACGTCGACATCCTCCCGAAGATCATGCCAGCGCTGCTGAAGAAGATGATAGTAGAAATGAAAGAGGAGGTGTTGGTACAGGTTGAAGAAGCAAAACCACCCCACCAACAACTGCAGCTTTTGGAAGATGACGAAGAACACCAGAACCAACATGTCCACCGCCACCGTGAAATGCCAATGGATTGAGAAATATACTTTCAATTACTTCAATTTACGGTCATGCAGTGGCAATAATTTCATAGTTCTCGTCTTCTTGTACTATGAAATACTACGAAATGAGTAGTTTTTGACTTCTTGAACAAGGATAGTACTGTTAAACTGGGTTACATACTAAAATAAAATCTCATCAAATAAAATTAGGTTATATTTTATTCTCCATAATTTTGATTATGGTGTAGTGGAAGGGTGACTAATTGTTTCCTAATCACTCACAGTTCAATCCCCAGCTATGGCATATTTTACAGAAACATTTCCTCCAATAGGTCATGCAACTATGTGATACTGGGCTTCTAAACCATTCGTTGCGAGCGTTTCTCGATTTACCCTGATGGCTGGTGGGGAACTTCCATAGAGTTGGGCCAGTTGGCACAAGTTTTATTGTTACCTGGTATATATTTATTTTATTCCTCATAACTTTAGTTATGTGACTACCAGATAATCACATAATCAAAATTATATATGATAATTTAAATTAAAATGCTCTTAGAGGAGAGAAATACTTCTTAGGCTTCTTAATTACACTCGAAAAATTAGCAGACTATTATACAACAAAATTTTGAATACAAGAAAGAAATATTTTAACCAACAGGAGATTTAGTAAAATTAATTAAAGAAATGGTTAAAACCATCTCAGTTATAACTCTTCCACTAGACACTTCTATACATGGTAATAGAAATAGGTGATTGTGAATCAAGATGAGAAATTTTACTTATAAAAATCTCAAAATATGATTCAAGAGATTAGAAACATTATGTAGATATGAAAGAACAAGGTCATTTAATTTCCCTACGCTACAAAATCATAATAATAATCTATTATCTTGATGTATTCATGCTTTTTATACATAACAAGCAAGAAACTATCATTAGAATTTACTAGAAAGCAATTGTTAAATATAGTCAATAGATAAAGGAGTTAAGAAAGAATTTAAGAAAAAAATGGCTTAAGTTTACTGACACTAATATAAAAAAAATCCCGTAGAAACCTATTAAAAGGGTAAATAATTCTCTAGTAAATATTTTATCTAGACTTTTATATTAACTTATATTACATGGCATATGGGTCTACAAAATAAGGTGAAAACTTTGGCCAGGAAAACAATGAAATTTGAGAATCAGGCCACGTGGGCATGTCTCCTTAGGCGCATAGACAGCTGCCCTCGTGGCATACAAACACGAGAAACTACCCAAAACCCTCATATACTCTTCTCGCGTCCTGACTCCTCTCCCACCGACCTCTCTCTTTCTCTAAAGCAAGCCCGCAGCCTAACCGTCGCCGACTCCTCTCCCGCCGACCTCTCTCTTTCGCCGAAGCAAGCCCGCAGCCTAACCCCCGCCGACTCCTCTCCCCGCCTCCCTCTCTTTCTCGCGTCCTCCTCACCCGCCTCCCTCCCTCTCTCGCGTCCGGCGCGGACTCCTCTCCTGCCTCCATCCCTCGGCGAAGAAGGTCCGGATCTCTCTCGCGCCGACTCCTATCCCCGCCTCCCCCCTAGCCGAACGCAGGTCAGGCTCTCTATCTCGCGCCGACTCCTCTCCCAGCCTCCCCCCTCGCCGAATGCAGGTCAGGCTCTCTCTCTCTCTCTCGCCGACTCCTCTCCCCGCCTCCCCTGTCACGACCCCAGAGGCACATGCTTACTCGAAAATCGGGCAACATCTCCCCTGTACGGAGGACAAATTGGGACAAATAATACATACACTCTCACCCATATAACTTAGCCACAAGCGGCTAGCATCACAATATGTAGGACCTGTGCCGTCGATAGAGGGGGGGTGAATATCGACCTTTAAAAATCTTCGCGGTAAATCAAAATCTTTTCAGACTACATTCTAGACTCAGAGCGTTAGTAGCACAGCGGAAAACAGAAAAATAAAGAAGAAAACAAACGACAGATTGCACGCGAGATTTATTTGGTTCCCAACCCCCCAGGTTCAGTACATCCAAGGCCTAAGCACGGGAACGCCCGTCCATTATGGTCTCCTTTCCGGACTTTTCGGAGGTGGAGAAACCCATCATACAGTGCAATAATTACCATCAAAAATATAGGAAATTCAGTGCAGAATAATAAAAGCAAACCAAAACAAGATGGTCGAAGACTCGGCCGATCTGGACCTCCGAAATGCTGCGCACTTCCTCATGGAGCCTCCTAGTCGTAGAGCCTCGTCTTTAGCGCTTTGTCGCTAGTCAGAAAGCTCAGAATGGATCTTGGAAGTTGTGTTCGAAGCCTTGGGGTCGAAGGCCCTTTTATAGGCTTCATTGGGGCGCCTGTGTTGATGGGGGCGTCCCAAAGGGCTTGGTCAAAGCTTATCTCCGCGCCGACCTCGTCAGAGCCGATAAGGCTTTTGACCAGGGCGCCTTGGATAGAAGCATCGGCCGATCACAAAGATAGATTAAAAATGATTGCGGAAAATAAATTCAAACCAAAAGAGTCAAAGACTCGGCCGATCTGGATCTCCGAAGTGCCGCGCACTTCCACCCGGAGCCTCCTTGGTCGCAGAGCTTCATCGTTAGTGCGTTTCTTCTATTTGGAGTGCTCAAAATAATTCTAGAAGTAGTGTACTGAGCCTTGGGGTCGAAGCCCCTTTTATAGGCTTCATTAAGGCGCCTGTGATCACCGAGGCGCCTCAATGGGCTTGGTCAAACCTTATCTCCGCGCTGAACTCGTCGCAGCAGCTAATCCCTTTGACCAGGGGGCCCTGGACCTCCCAGGTGCTTCAATGACCCCAGTCAAAGCTTATCTCTGCTTCGAACTCGCAGCAACAAATACAGCTTTGAACCAGGGCGCCTGTATCGATGGGGGCGCCTGAATGGAAGTCTGTTCTGCCTTCTTTGACTAAACCTGCTCTGCCTTCTTTGACTAAGGCACCCCAGTTGATGGGGGCGCCTGGCTTCTTTAGGGCGCCCCCTTCAATGGGGGCGCCTAGCTGGCTGGGTTCCAGCCCCGTTGTTTGCCTGCTTTGTCTTCCATTCTAGGTACCTGCAAGATACACAAATACAAAGCAAATATATACACAACTTAACCTTAAGGACTTGGTTCTGACTTCGGATTTCCACGAAACCCTAGGTCGAACCGACGCAAGTTCCCACCCCCGGCAACGCGCCTTTCACCTACTCCTTTCAAGAGGCGGTTGCCACCCAGTCCATTCGGGTGGACTTTTGCTTAGCTTCCGATACTCTCGGATCTCGAGATGTCCGAACCTCAACCCGTCTCTACTTCTGTCCTTAGTCATCACTCAGCTAAGTTGCTCAATCCCTCGGACCAAGACTTCGTGCCCAAACCCTAGGTCCAAGAGTTCGGTGCCCAACCCTCGGCCAGGACTTAGTGCCCAATTCCTCGAACCAGGTATTCGTGCCCAACCCTCGATCAGGTCTTAGGTGCCCAGCCCTCGGCCAGGACTTAGTGCCCAATTCATGATCAGGACTTCATGCCCAATTCTTTGAACCAGGACTTCGTGCCTAGGTTAACTAGAACTTTGGTTCACCTTGGTCCAGTTTTCTTCACTCACCCTTCCCTTGTTCAATATATCACTGACTTAAGCTTATTATCAAACATTGAAACACTGAGAGGAGGACATCCCTAATGTAACTTGCACCAACAGCTAGCATCACAATATATAGAAAATAAACACAACCACGCATTTATTAAATAAGATAGCGGGTGGCTCAACCACCTTAAACGTAAAAGAAACCACAACTCAAAGAGAACTCAAATGTCTCTGTAATAACGACAAAATCAGTTTGATACCTGGTAAACAAATAAAATGTGAAACTCACCAAGTGTCGAAAATAAAACAACTAAACCAAATTCGAAAACAACTCAACACCGGGGACTGGCAACTGGATCCTCTCCTAACTCCAAGAAATGCAACTACCTGCTATCTGAAACAAAAAGAGAAAGCAGGGGTGGTGAGTCCGGGCGGACTCTGCGGGTATATGAGTCGACAATAGCATGGCATAATAAAAGATATCCAAGTAGAGAATCAACAGGGTACAATCCATAAGGAATATAAGAATACCTAAACATGCATAATATATATAAAACAACATGTTATAAAACCGAATAACAACTAAGCATGTATAAAACAACGCGACAATAATAAAACCAACATATACATGCATGTCAACCAAATGCAGCAACCATAGCTCATATTAATGCAACAAGAACAAGAAAATACATTAATGCAATAAATGCATATGATGCAATGACATGTGTCACCCCTGACGCCAGTCAAGCCGCTAACACATCCCATATGTGTGACCGAGTGGTAGGGTTGTGACAACTGTACGCACTCCAATGAATACCACAGAAAGGTGTGGTTGAGTGGACAGGATGCTAGAGAGCCAACACTCCAAATCCCGATATCTAGGGGGAGTTATCAACAGCTCTAGTATCCCTCGAAAAAACAATGGTGAGGGTGTCACTGCTTGCCTACAACTGCAACATGTGTGGCTAACAAGACAGTTGCTCGCACTCTAGCAACTACCACGACAACAAGTGGTTGAGTGAACTAAGCAACTAAATGACTAATGACTGCTTAACCATATGGAAGCCCAACAGTCGTTAGTATGCAACGTGCAGATATGGTGCATGCTACAAGATACACGAACAACCGGAGAAACAACGATGCAATAAAATCCAACAAGTATCAACGATGCATCGATACAACCAACCAGGAATCGAAAACCAACGATTATGCATCTACACTACTAGTTAGGATATTTCTAATGTCAAATAAACCTAATTGTGTTTAATGGACTTATAAGTACACGCGTACAAGCGGCACTTTACAGAACAGAAAACAACTGGAGACTGCACGGATACGAATTTTGAATACTCGAAGATCAACGAAGAAAGTATCAACGGCGATGTTAAAATAACAAAACAACAAGAAATAAGGTCAAGCAACCTATTAGACATAAAATAGTCATGCTTTAAGGTAAAAGGAACTACACGAGTACAAAGGAGAAGTACCCTCCTTTTATTGAAGAATTTCGTAAACGAGGACCTTCTACGATCAACCGAACGAGTCCCACTCAAGGTCCTGTATCAAAGGACAATGCTTAACTATCATAAGTGATACCAAAAAATGAAATACCACATCATATTGAAATTAACCCAACTATCAAAATTAAGTTAAATCCTACAGAGCTAAACCCAAACCTAATCCATAATCGAACCACACTATGATCCAAGATGTACACGGCAAGATCCCAACCGTATGAAATAGCTTTACATTAACCTATCTAAGAGCAGGGTTGTTCTTAGACTTACAACCAAGTCAAGTTTCCCCAAGGAAACTCACGACAGATGAAATCAAACGCTCAAACCGATCAATCCGCCAAAATATCTCAATCTCAAGATCAGCTACAAAATTTGAAACCGAGAACCTCAACACAGCCTAGCTATTCAATTCCAAAACTAATCCCAATCCGAAAATAGAGAATCTCAACCCAATTTAACTACCAATTCCCAAGAACAAAACCTAACAATACTAAAGAACGGTCATGCGACACACATACTAAAGAATGGTCATGCGACACACACGCACACAGAGCCAAAGAAAAAACTCACGGCAACCACAAAAATCAAAACATCCACAGAAAAAGCTATACAAATCCCTAACCAAACCTTACCTACTGTGAAGTCCGTCTGACAGGATCAAGAAGAGGAGAGAACGATCATCGACGGCTCACTTGTGCGAAGAGGAGATGCCACCAGTGCTAAGCGACGCTACTCGCCGACACACAGCAAGAATCGGTCGGAGAACAGGTCCACGGCGTCGGCTGTCTCGCACGAGGGCAGCGGCACGATAAGGGAAACGGCCGCTCGTCGTCTCGTTCGGCCGAAGAAGACGAAGAGAAGAAAGAGGAGGAAGAAGAAGAGAGGTTTCGGGCGGCGCCCGCTCGCTGGGAACCGTTGCGGCGGCGCGGCGTCGGGCAGAGGAGGGGAATTGGGAGAAAGAAACAAAAGAAAACTGATTCGGGAGAAGAAGTTAGAGTATATAAGGATTTTTGGACTTTTGCAAAAAGGCCCTCCAAGTTTGTTTAATTCCAACCACACCCTTAGGTTTCGAATTTTCCATTCTAACCCCTAAAGTTCGGTAATTAACATCCCCCCTTGCGGAACGCAGGTCAGGCCCTAACCCCAACCCTAACATTTTTAGTATTTTTGTTGTAGATAATTTTGTTCACACACAAAATTTTAATCATGTTTAAACATCCTGTTTCTTCCAGCCAAATATGATAGATGGAAGCATTTTCAGAATTTTTGTTGTAGAAAATTGATCCTCTCTCGCGTCCGAACCCTAACCCTGCGACGCCGACTCCTCTCCCGCCTCCACCCTCGCCGAAGCAAGTCCAGCCCTAACCCTAACCCTGGCGCATTGTTCAATTATTATTCCTGATAAAAATTTTGTTCCTGATAAGCAATGTACAAATTTTGTTTGTAGCCACTAAAAATTTTATTCTTCTGTACATGTTTGTTTTTTTACATGATTTGGCTTAAATTCTAGTAAGTAGTTCAATTCTAGGCAAATTTATTATCCTTAAAATTCACTTTACTTGCAATTTATTTTAGTTTATAAGCGGTGTTTGTTATTGCTATTTTTTTACTTATCTATTGTCTAATATTATGTGAGGGCGTCCAGAAATGGAAGGAAATATAGTTGACGATCAAGAATACATTCCGCAAGTTACAGATGATCGAAAGCCAAAAATCGGAATGGAATTCTCATCACTAGAGGAGGCATATGCATTCTATAACCAATATGCATGAGAAGCCGGATTTAGTTCAAGGATGCACACGAGCAAGAAAAATAAGATAACAAATGAAGTGACATGGAAACAAATGGTATGCTTTAAAGAAGGACATACAGATCTTCGGATTAAATATGCAAAAGTTGATCAACTGACAAGGGAAAGAGCACGTGGCACAGTTAGAACAGGTTGCAAGTCAAATATTACATTTGTCAAAAAACAGACTAGACCTAATTAGATTATCAGTAACTTCACGGAAACCCATAATCATCCACTCTCGACTCCATCAAAAGTACATTTACTACGCTCACATCGTAATGTTTCAGTAGCAAAAAAAACATTGGCAAAACAGTTTTCTGAGGCAAATGTACCAACTTGTCAACAAATGAGATTATTGGAGATAGAGTATGGGGTCCTGAGGGGGTAGGTTGAACATAAAAAGATATTAGAAATTTTGAAAGAAATCTAAGGGAGGAACAAAAGGGTATTGATGCCGAAACACTTATCGAGTTTTTCACATCTAAAAAAAAGAAGAATTCAATTTTTTTTCTTTGATTATGAGACTGATTCGGATAATAGATTTAGTAGATATTTTTGGACAGATCATATATTAAGGAGGGCATACAGTATATTTGGTGATATTGTTGTATTTGATACGACATATAACACCAATAAATATGGCTTAATTTTTGCACCATTTGTGGGAGTTAATCATCATCATCAGACAATTATTTTTGGTTGCGGGTTTCTAAGTGATGAGAAAATTGATTCCTTTGTTTGGTTGCTTAACAAATTCATAGAAGTCATGCCTAAAGGAGCACCAAATGTTATAATTACTGATCAGGATCCTACTATGGCAAAAGTCATTGCACAAATTTTCCCTCAAACAGTGCATCGATATTGTTTGTGGCACATATTAAATAAATTCCCCGAAAAATTACCTCCTTTGACTTTTCGAGACCACTATCAAAGCATAAAGAATGTCATTGCAAATTCTACAACACCTGCTGATTTTGAGAAGTCATGGGAAGAGACTATTAAGTGTGCTAATTTGGATAACAATGATTGGTTGTCCTTGATGTATGAATTACAACATAGATGGGTGCCAGTATATTTTAGTAATATATTTTGTGCTGGAATGACTAGTAGCCAAAGATCTGAAGACTCACATGCATTTGTTTAAGAGATATGTCTCAAATAAGATTTCATTGATTGATTTTATCACCCGTTTTAATAGAGCACTGAGACATCAAAGACACAATGAATTAGTTACGGACCATATTGATATGAATGAGATTCCTAAAATTTAGACAATTTTTTCAATGGAAACCCAAATGGTTAAGTTGTACATAAAAAAAATGGCTGGAGTTTCAAAGTGAAATGAGCGAGAGTCATGGTTATTATGTGCAATCGATATTTACAGGAGTTGACTCAGTGATTTATCATGTGATGAAATTTGATAGTTCTCCTTCCTCCAAACCAAGGGTGCTCACACATGACAAACAAAAGGATTTCATTTCATGTAGCTGCACGAAATTTGAGTTTGAGGGGATTCCATGCAGGCATATGTTAGCTTTTTTCGCATCAACCAAGTGTTTTATTTACCTGATAAATATATACTCATAAGATGGAGACGAGATGCAAAAGTTGGAGCAATATATGCTTTGGGAGAGCAAAATGTCATCAATGATTCAAATCCAGAAAAGTTGTTAATGTCGAGGCACTCGAGGTTATCCTATAAAGCTTCAGTATTAGTTGATGATGCATCTTTGACTGATAAGAGGACAACATACTAGGATGAGCAATTTGATTGTATCTATAAGAAACTTCAAGAGATAAACAATAGTAGAACATGCAGTGAAAAAAGTCAAAGGAGGAAATCCATGGATGAGGGCCTTGGTATTCTTGATCCTTCTTCGGTTAGAACAAAAGGATGTGGGAAGAGATTCAAATCATCGAAGGAGAAATCAATATCAAATTCTAGGTTATGTCATAGATGTGGGCATCGAGGAGTATCACATGACAAGCGCAATTGTCCAAATTTGCAACAAAGGTATGTGTGCAATAAGAATTCATATCTATTATAATTTTACTTGCATATACAAACTTATTTGATTACATTTTGTTAATGTGTTAATCATCAGATCAATTGAAGGTAATAATTATAACAGTGTTGACACATATGAACTAGATTTGGCATCGGTAGCAGGTATTGTCATAGTTTAATTTATTAAATTATAGTGTTTCATTGAGAAAATACAATCAATAATTGGCTTTATTGTTGCAAGTTCTAATAACATGCGCTAGGATTTTAATAATTGGCTTTATTGTTGAAGTTCTGATTTGATGCTGCAGTCTCTTCTTTGTGATCCAAATCCAACTCTCCTGCGTTACTATGTTTTCAATGTTTTGGATAACTATCATACTGTGCTTTGGAAAACTATCATACTATGTTTTGAAGTGGATCATTTAGTATATTGTAATGTAATGATTTGTATTCTATGTTTTCAATTCGACGTCATGTAATCATTCAGTACATTTGCTACCAGTATGTTTTCGATATGATTTGTAATGTAAACGGCTTACACTTTCTGCACTGCTGCTCCTACTCACTTTCTGAATATCAAAAGAAAGTTTTGCTATCTGAGGATTGCTATCTAAAGTTAGGGAGATGTGGACTGAGGTATTGCAACTTTATAAACGCACATGATTCATCATCTTTTTTCATGCATGGTTCCTTATGGAATTTACCCTGATCACAGATACCCAAGACGGGCAAGGGGAAGAAGAAAGCTCTTCCAGTCAACAAGGATAGATTCATCAGCAAGATGTTTTCTTTGTGAGCTCATGCCATGTCGTTGTGAGTCTTTGAAGTCGGTAAATTGTTATATATATTTCTCACCACTGACATCTATTGTGCTCAATTATAAAGTGATGTTTAGTGCGAGTCAAATGCTTTTTTTGTTTCCCTTTTCTTGAGATTGTCTAATTTGATTTTTGTCTTCTTACTATATTTTGGATTGATAGTGCTCTTCAATGCTAGAATACACATTTATCATTTTCCAGTGAATAAATGTTCTCTGATTGATTAACTAGAATACTTCAGCTGCTCATCTTGTATCTCGGCTTGTTTGATTCTCCTTTTCAAACATTAAATTGGCTTATTAACTTGATGTTAGAACAGTTAACTAATCTACTTGATTGACTACCATCTTCAGAGTAATTGTACAGGGTTTGCTCCAGCCTTTATTTCCTTAAAATGGTTGGTATGATTACTTTTTTTTAACCCCCTTTGATTGTTTAGGTATGTGCACCATCTTGCCATGACTGCTCCACCATGCGTGCTTGGTGGGAGGAAGATGAAGAAAGGAGACGCCGATTTTACAGAGACGTTGTTGGTTGTAATGATATTCCTCCTCCTCATTGCTTTGTTAGGGCATATTGGCACTAAAAGATGAATACACAACTAGACCAGCAGTAGAGCAGACCATAAATGATCCAACGAACCCAAAGCATTATTGGCGATATCGCAAGTGCAACTTCAGACTGGACAAACTATTCGCAGTTTCCATTCTAATTCAAAATGTGAGTTATTCTCTAAAAACTAGAACAAGTACTCAGATAAACCCAGTAATGAAGAATTATGTTTTTTTATCATCTTGTCAAAAATCCTCCTATAAAATTAATGTTTATGGATTGAAAATTCATCTATTTCACACTATGGACATCTTATAAATAATCAGTATGTTTCAGTGTCTTGGCACTACTATGTTAATTTTTAGCAAAATTTTAACGAAAATCCTTATTAATTTGCATACAGAAACAAACTTGTTAAACTAAAAATTGTCAATTTCACAACATATTTGAGTGTCTTGGGGCCGTCTAGGTTGTTTGAAACAACCGAGAAAGAATATTTTGGTACAATATGTTGGAGAATGCCTGGATAGGTATTTTGGTTTACATTCATACTTATTCAATGCAGTTTGGTTTTTAGGAAAAAATTACGGTAATTTATCAAAAGGTGTATCCAACAATTGGTATTTACCAAAAGACATATCATGGATTTATTTTTACTAAAGGGCGCACCTATTTTTATGAACTTCCTCTTATACCCCTCCTGCCAAGTACTGTCTTTGTCTTTTTCTTTCTCTATCTCAGTAACGAATTCCGACACAACTGAATATGTTTTTTCAAAAATAATATATTATGTAATCGGCTAAAAAAAGTAAGGTAAAGAAAATAAAAAAATTTCAGTTAAAAAAATATCTCTTCCGACTTATTTTAAAAATATAAAGAGATGATTTTTTATATTTGATTAATATAAATTAATATATTTAATAATATTTAATAAATATATTAATATATAAAAAGCCCTGAAATTAGAAATGCCTGAAATTTTTTGATTTCAGGCCCAGCGTGGGTCTGAAATTAAAAGATTTTAGGCCCAACGTGGGCCTGAAATAAAAGATTTCAGACCCAGCGTGGGCCTGAAATATTTATTTCAGGCCCAACGTGGGCTGAAACAAAAGATTTCCGACCCTACTATAAAAAATCACTTTATCGTTTTATCAAGCTCAGATTCAGACTTAGATTAGTTCTCGATTGACAAAAACGAACTTAAATAGAAAAGTAATGCATTGAAGTTACTTTTTCTTCGTGTGTGTGTCTATATATATATATATATATATAGACACACACACGTTCGTTTTTAATATAATACTAGTTTTATATTAATTAAAATGTTTCACGTAAGGTAGTCTTTCTCAGCAATTTTTATTGTGATTTCAGAAATATAAAGAGATATTTATTTACGTTTCAGACCTACGTAAAAAAACCTATCATAACAAATGATTTCAGGCCGACGCATGGCCTAAAATCATTTGAATTCAGGCCCTGAGTGTTGGCCCTGAAATTAGATAACTTCAGGCCCGACGTGGACTCAAATTTTTTTCTATTTTAAAAATATAGTAATATATAAAAAATACCTATCAAAACACGTAATTTCATATTCAAATGCAAGGTTTAAAGTCAAGCTAAGAGGGCCTGAACACAGATGTGTTCAGGCCGAAGGAGGGCCTGAACACATTTGCGTTCAGGCCCAAGGAGGTGGTATTTTAAAAAAAAATTATTTAAAAAATATTTTTTATAATATTTAATCATAATTTATTAAATTAAATAAATAAATCAATAGTTTTAGGAGATGATATTTTTGGTATTCAAACTTTTAATGATTATAAATTATGTTGCAATAGGAGTTTTTAAGGTCTATTAGTGGGTTTTGGAAAAAATGATAAAGTGATTTTTTACAGAGGGCCTGAAATCAAAAATTTCAGGCCCACACTGGGCCTGAAATATTTTTATTTTAGGCCCATGCTGGGTCTGAAATCTTTTGTTTCAGGCCCACACTGAGCCTGAAATATTTTTATTTCAAATCCATGCTAGGCCTAAAATCTTTTGTTTCAGGCCCACGCTGGGCCTGAAATCTTTTAATTTCAGGCCCATGTTGGGCCTGAAATCAAAAAATTTCAGGCCTTTCTAATTTCAAGACTTTTTTGTATATTAATATATTTATTAAATATTATTTAATATATCAATTTATATTAATCAAATATAAAAAATCATCTCTTTATATTTTTGAAATCACTTCAGAAAAGATATTTTTTTAACTGAAATATTTTTGTTTTCTTTACCTTATTTTTTTTAGCCGATTACATAATATATTATTTTAAAATAAAATGTCTGAAAAAAACATGTTCAGTTGTCTCGGAATTCGTTACTGAAAAAGACAAAGACAAAGACAATACTTGGCAGGAGGGGTATAAGAGGAAGTTCATAAAGATGGGTGCGCTCTTTGGTAAAAATGAAATCATGGTATGCCTTTTGGTAAATATCAATTCTTGGATACGCCCTTTGGTAAATTGCCGAAAAAATTATTATAGAAAGTCCGTTTAACAACCGATGATTTTGATTTGGTCTCAATTCAGACTTACATCCTTATTCAGTTTACTTTGCACCAACAAGTATCTTGATGTTTGTTATTTCACATCTACAGGATTACATGTCACCCTAGATTCAATGCTAGCTAATGGAAGTATAGAATGGAGTGTGTGAAGGTTGCCACTCTGGTGTCTAGTGAAATCGATTGCACAGATTTTAAAGTTTAGTTCAGAACAAGGAGAAGCCAGCCATTATCAACATCAACATTGGTAAATCTTCTTATTTCTATATATTTGTTGTTGTTTTACTTAACAGAAGTGAAATTACTTATTACGGTAATTTACCAAAGGGCGTACCTAACAATTGAAAATTACCAATTCGCGTACCATGATTTCTATTTTACCAAAGAACGCAGGCCTTTAAGTGAACTTCCTCTTATACCCCTCCTTCTAACTACTGTCTTTCTCTCTCTCTCAGTAACAAATTTCGAGACGTCTGCACATGCTTTTTCAGACTTTTATTTTAAAATAATATATTATGGAATCGGCGCTAAAAACGTAAGGTAAAAATCAAAAAAAATATTTCAGTTAAAAAATATTTCATCTAACATGATTTATAAATATAAATAAATGATTTTTTTATATTTAATTAATATAAACTAATATATTTAATAATATTATTAAATATATTAATATATAAAAAAATAAAAAAACTGAAGTCTTTTCATTTCAGACTATAAATAAATAATTTTTTATATTTAATTAATATAAATTAATATATTTAATAATATATTAATATATAAAAAAAACTTGAAGTCTTTTGATTTCAGGCAGCGTGGGCCTGAAATCCACGTTGGGCCTGAAATTTTTTATTTCAGGCTCATGTTGGGCCTGAAATCAATAGATTTCAGGCCCACGTTGGGCTTGAAATTTTTTATTTCAGGCCCACGTTGGGCCTGAAATCTTTTGATTTCAGGTCCGACGTGGACTCAAATTTTTTTTTTCTATTTAAAAATATATTAATATATAAAAAAGTGTTAATTGGTGAAAACTCCCCAATCCTAAACTGGCCTTTGCATGCACTTCCCACTTAATAAATTTTTTACATTCACTCCCTAATAGATTGAGTATAAAAAACTGAAAACTCAGTATACATTGTAAAGATTTGAGTATAAATTGTTTGAGATTGAGTACTAATTTAAGAAATTTGAATACAAAGTTTCGGTGACCCCTCATGTAAAAATCTTGATGTCGTGAGTATAAAAGAGTGAAAACTCAGTATACATTATAAAGATTTGAGTATAAATTGTTTGAGGTTGAGTACTAATTTAAGAAATTTGAGTATAAAATTTCGACGACCCCTCATGTGAAAATCTTGATGTGGTGGATGCAACCTCACATACTCAAATTTCTAAATTTTATACTCAAATTTTTTTCAAATAATACTCAATATAAATCAATTCATACTTAAATTTTGATAATGTATACTGAAATTTTTACTATATACTGAAACAATGTATACTCAAATTTTTTCAAATAATACTCAAATTTCTTAAATTAGTACTCAATCTCAAACAAAATATACTCAAATCTTTACGATTTATACTGAATTTTTACTCTTTTATACTGATAAAAAAATTACACACAAAACTGTCTTGTCAATCCCATCAGGGAGTGCATGCAAAGACATTTTTGGTTGGGGAGTGCATGCAAAGCCCACTTTGATGTTGGGGAGTTTTCTCAAATTTTCCCTATAAAAAAACCTATCAAAACACATAATTTCAGATTAAAATACAGGGTCTGAAGTCACACTACGAGGGCCTGAAATTATGTGTTATGAATACCCTCCTAGTGTGAATATATCTGTATTCAGACCCTCTTAGTGCGATTTTACCCTACGTTTGAATATGAAATTACGTGTTTTGATAGGTCCTACGTCGGCTTGAAATCATGTGTTATGATAGGGTTTTTTACGTAAGTCTGAAACGTAAAGAAACATCTCTTTATATTTCTGAAATCAAATAAAAATCGCTGAGAAAGACATAAAAATTACCCTGTTTATATTAATTTACATTAATCTAAATTTAGATTAATCCAAAAATTGTCCTATCATTTAATTGTCATATATTTTAAATTAAAAAAAGATCCTGATACGGTTATATTTATATCTAAATTTACAGTCATATTTATACATCTTTGTGTGCCAATTGATACGGTTAGAGAACATAACTGAAAATTATTGGTACTAAGTTTGTACATCAGAAATAACATCTCCTAAGTAAATTCTGAATAGAGATATTAAGTATGGAGAAATCCAAGTATCTTAGGTCCATCAGTGAGTTTTCATCGAAACCTACTGATTCATTGTAGAAAACTCCTATTGCAACATAATTTATAATCATTAAGAGTTTGGACACCAAAAATATCATCTCCTAGCTCAACTCTAACTAGAACTATTGATATTTTTATTTAATTTATTTACATTTATCCAAGATGTGTTCAGGCCCTCCTTGGGCCCGGAGGGCCTGAACACATCTGTGTTCAAACCCTCCTAGCGTGACTTCAGACCCTGCATTTTAATCTGAAATTACGTGTTTTCATAGGTTTTTTATATATTAATATATTTTTAAAATTGAAAAAAAATTGAGTCCACGTCGGACCTGAAACAAAAGATTTCAGGCCCAACGTGGGCCTGAAATAAAAAATTTCAGACCCACGCTGGGCCTGAAATGTTTTGATTTCAAGCCCATATTGGGCCTGAAATCAAAAGATTTCAGGCCCAGCGTGGGCCTGAAATCAATAAATTTCAGGCCCAGCGTAGGCCTGAAATATTAAGATTTCATGCTCACGCTGTCTGAAATCAAAACAGAATTGTTTTTTATATATTAATATATTTATTAAATATTATTTAATATATTAATTTATATTAATCAAATATAAAAAATTATTTATTTATATTTTTAAATCTTGTTGGATGAGATATTTTTTAACTGAAATAATTTTTCGATTTTTTCCTTATGTTTTTTAGCGCCGATTTCATATTATATTATTTTAAAATAAAAAGTCTGAAAAAGCCTGTGCAGACATCTCGAAATTTGTTACTGAGAGAGAAAGAGAAAGGCAATAATTAGTGGGAGTGGTATAAGAGGAAGTTCACTAAAATTAGTGTGCCCTTTGGTGAAAAAGAAATCATGATACACCTTTTGGTAAATATTAATTCTTAGATACGTCTTTTGATAAAAAGTTGTACTTATTATTATCTTACATAGGATCCACTGTCATCATCGTCCTTCGCGAAGATCGCACGGCGTATAGTGTATGCATGGAGGATTTTGATATGTGCCTGTGGTTGGAGTACCTTTTTTCGCTTCAAATGCAAATGAGACCGACTTGTTAATTTGTTTCACGGCTAGCTGGATGTTATAGTCGTGATGTTATGTGCTGAGCATTGTTGTTAATGTAAAAAAACATGGGTCTAAGTTATGTGTAGCTTAGGTGTGATCTTAAACTTTCGTAGATCTATTTATCTATTTTGGTCTCTTCTTCGTTTCATTCGAATTCATAGACTATATAAAAATATTCTAGATCTTTGTTTGAAGTGATAGGAACAAAAAACATTGTGTATTTTTTTTAAATTCTAGATGGATTGTCCAACAAAAACATTAGAAAAAGAAGAATGTGTACGCCCTTCATTTTCTCTTCCCTAACCATCCAAGAGCTTGTATAGGTGGAATTGTCATGGAAAACAAATAAACTGCTGTTGTTCATGGAAAAAAAAAATAACGAACAAATAAAAATATAGAAAGCCTTGATTAGATGAATTCACATGTGCACGAGTTTGTATACATGTCTCAACCAACATTTCAGATAACATCATTGTTTCAACTTAAACTTAGATAAAACAAGTGTTTGAATTTCAACACCAACAAGAATTTGAAATAACCTAACATGTCTAATCACTATCACTAATTGCTAAAGAATCCAAAAAATGCACTATCTGTTTCATTGTATCCTTAAACTTAGTGTTTTTTTCGGAATTTGAAAGTTTGCTATCAGAATTTGGATTTAATCTCGAAGTCGAACTTGAAGTTGTATAAGATAAAATAAAAGCTGATGCACATTTTATATCCAAGTACGCCTGATAAGTTTTTTCTACCTCCTCTCTACTTTTATAAGATTTATGTATGTTACCACTAAAGTCATCAACTTGACTTGATGCTTCTATCCACGAATCATAAATGCTCGGGTTATATCCGACAAATACAACATAAGTTTTTCCCTACATTAACAACAACATTCATAATTTTGTATAACCATAATATGAAAACTTAAAATGAAAATGTACAACATATCATTTTTTATAAAAGGAAATGCTATCTTGCAAATTTCTTGAAAAAAAACAAACGCTGCATATAACCTAAAATAGCAATAAAAATTGAACAAACACTACTTATACTGCAAAATAAATAGTGATCTGACTAGTAAAAACTACAAATACTAAAAATATTGCAAATACTAGTAGATCCTCTCAGCTCTCTTTGTGGCATCTCATTGTCATCATGTCTATTATTTAGTTTCTTTTTTGTTAATTCTGAATTAAATGCCATTGACTTTGCTTAAGAAATCATGATTTGGAATTGCTCAGAATGAATCAAAGCAAAGTGATCTTTATGCCAACTCAACTAAGACTAAGCGTTGAGGGAAGTTAGCTCCATGAAAATGCACACAAGTACAGTGTGCAGCTATGACACCACAAGCACAAGCTACCACACTATGATTTTTGTGACTAACTCCACGAAAAAACCCTTCTAGAAGGATTGAAGATAAACTATGAAGAATAATTCCATCTATCATATTATAAGGGAAGGCTACCAATTTTGGACCGATTGCAAAAATAGTGAATAATGCATTTATTTTGCTTCCACTTTGTGGCCTTATAGCAGAGTCCATCAATTGTCTATCATCTGAGTGCAACTGCAGAAGGAAAATTGGATGCAGATACTTGAATTAGACAAACTATTTCATACGCCCGAACATTGGACCAAGTGCCCCGGGACTATGGTGCAGCGGTAAGGTCGCTAGTAGTCCAGTCACCTCAGGTTCAATTTGTCTGCTGCCTGATTCATCATTTATTTTTTCAAGTAGTTGGTAATATGGCAGAATGATCATCTATGGGAACACAGCCAGCGGATACATATTCAGTCTATCCTTAAATGCTTCCATCTATCATATTTGGCTGGAAGAAACAGGATCTTTAAACAAGATTAAAATTTTATGTGTAAATAAAATTATCTACAACAAAAATACTAAAAATGTTAGGGTTAGGGTTAGAGTTAGGGCCTGACCTACGTTCACCGCGAGAGGGGAGGCGACGAGAGGAGTCGGCGCAAGAGAGAGAGTCTGACCTACGTTCGGCAATGGGGGAGGCGGGGAGAGTAGTCGGTGCGAGATCAAGATCCGGATATGCTTCGCCGAGGGATGGAGGCGGGGAGGAGTCCGCGTTGGACGGGAGAGAGGGAGGGAGGCGGGAGAAGAGGACATGAGAAAGAGAGGAGTCAGCGGGGGTTAGGCTGCGGGCTTGCTTCGGTGAAAGAGAGGTCGGCGGGAGAGGAGTCGGGGCACGAGAAGAAAATATGAGGGTTATGGGTGGTTTCTTGCGTTTGTATGCCACGAGGGCAGCGGTCCGCAACAAGTCCGCACACGAAGTCCGTAGCAGATCGTCTATATATATATATATATATATATATATATATAATTCTGATCTCTTGCGGATCGCCTATGCGGACCAGAGGGCGTGATCGATCAAGGACTTCTCTGATCGGTCACCTCCTGATCGGTCATGCCCCTCTGATCCGGACAGTACGATCCACATAAGATCATATATATATATATATATATATATATATATATATATATATATATATATATATATATATATATATATATATATATATATATATATATATATATATATATATACCTCCTGATCGGTCATGCCCCTCTGATCCGGACAGTACGATCCACATAAGATCATATATATATATATATATTATATATATATATATATATATATATATATATACCTCCTGATCGGTCATGCCCCTCTGATCCGGACAGTACGATCCACATAAGATTATATATATATATATATATATATATATATATATATATATATATATATATATATATATATATATATATATATATATATTTTGAGAGGTGGTGAGAGGCCGAGAGCACTATAGATGCTGGATGGCCACAAGGCCCACAACCGTTGCCTCATTGGTGCATGTGAAAGATATTGCGACCGAATTGGTCAGCGTCACTCATGGGGGATGGGCGCATGAGACTTTGGAGATGCACGATGAGCACACGTCTGACTGTTCGCAGAGAATCCAGTGTAGTACTGTCACGGCCCCTGGCAATTGGCATCAGGCTATAGAGCTGCGGGCAGAGATTATGTGCGTCGGTTTGTCAGATGGCTGCCGATGTGAATGGTATATGAGAGCTGTGTTATATATATATATATATATATATATATATATATAATGGAAGAGTGAAAATCATAATGAATGATGTAACACCTTACATGTACGATCTCCGATGGTTTCACCGTGCCCCCCAAAGTGTAGTTTGATTCGGGACGACGGCCGAATGTTGTCGATGGTGTCCAAACGATAATCAGACGTATGTATATAAAATGTTACGTCATACTACATCATTCATTATGATTCACTCTCCTATTTTTATTCTCCCTATCATTATGCAAGATGGATAATTTGATATTTCACAAGAAACGAATAGCTGGGCACATATTTTATTGTACCATCTTATGATATATTTATCTTTCATTATATATATATATATATATATATATATATATATATATATATATAGTAATGATAGGGAGAGTGAAAATGAAAGAGTGAACCATAATGAATGATGTGACATGATGTGGCATGACGACGTTCAATTATCGTTTAGACACCAGCGACAGCCTTCAGCCGCCGCCCCGAATCAAACTATACTCTTGGGAGGCACGATAAACCAGTCGGAGATCGTGCATGTAAAGTATTACATCATTCACTATGATTTTCACTCTCTCATATTCACTTTCTCAATATATATATATATATATATATATATATAATCTGAATAAATATTCAGATCAGCATTTAGAAAAATAATAATAAAGGAACAAATCCACTATAATCATTATTAATAAAATTCAAGCACTGAGATGTGTACTAGGTTCTTTGCAAGTGTTCAGAAAAATTCAAGTTTTTTTGCTGTGGATACGTGTTGAAATTAAGGAAGCTAAAAAGTAGACAATTCCGGGGCAAACACTTTATACTGTTACTTGTCTTGGATACATCCTATATAGAACATACATCACATCAAAGTGATCATCAACTTGAAACTTCCAGGAATTACTAGGAATTTTTCACACCCATCCTAAACAGTATATGCTTAAATCAGAAATTACTAGTTGTTTATGGATCCTTGTCACTATATAAGCTTATATCTACATTAATTTAAATTGATGGCAAGCTTCCACTTGTACTGGGTCAAATGCTCTCAAGGACCTTCAATACAGTTTGCATATGAGGTCGACAATTGCCATCGTAGCTAGTACACGCTGCACATAGTTTTGCTAATCTAAAAGCATGTTTCAATCGATATTGGTTGTCAAGTGTTGGATCCATGAATTCAAGCAACTTATTCTCATCAGTTTTGATTATGAAGTCAGAAGCATACGAGACCAAGTGTTGTTTTTTACGTGGTCGGCTACGATCAAACGCCTTCTGACCAGAAAGCAGTTGGAGCATTACTATCCCAAGTGCATAGACATCAGTTTTTGCATCCAGATGACCTGATCAAGAATATTATAAATATCCAAATATAATCAGCAGATTAGAAGAAAACAAAATCAGGTACTCAACAAACTAGGCGATATTAACACATCAAATCTAGTTGAATAATTAATACCCCAAAGGTGTTCACTTATATAAAGCATGACCTTTGATGTGTACAGTGAAGGATCCATATAAGCATTAGGATAAGAAGTTATTACTTTGAAGATTATTACTCAAGCTGAAGAGTGTTATCAATCAATTAGCTATACAGTTTTATCTTCTGAAAAAAGAAGATTGTAGAATAACATAACGTACCCGTCATGGCGTACTCGGGATCTACATATCCAGCCGTGCCCATGAGTTGAGTTGACACTCCATTTGCTCCATCAGTTGGGCCTTCCCTCGAACACCCCAAGCCAGAAAGCTTTACATTGAACTCCTAGGTAGAGAAATGAAAACAGCTTATTTGTGCCACTTTTTCCCCAAGAAGTAATTAGCTGGGTTAAAGGGGGCTCAGGCGTACACACCCGGTCAAGAAGTATGACGGACGGTTTGATGACGCGATGAATGATGTTGTTCTCTGGTGTATGCAGAAATGCAAGAGCTCTAGCAACACCAGTTGCTATTTGAATCCTTTGCCCCCACGAGAGTGATTTATCAGCTGTCGAAACATACAAAACAGTCATTTTACTTTCCTTATTACCTCTAATTCGTCACGTCTATAGGGCCATTATGCCAAGAAAATCAATATACATTCTTGCATAAAATATAAGATTTAACATGGCATTTAGGTTCAGACAAAAAAGAAGTTTTTTGTCTTGGCACTTCTACCCGAACACTACAAGCGTGCATGTACGCCCCCATCATTTCTAAGTTCATAAAAAGGCATATACCACATAAGTAATGCCAATTAAAACATTTCAAAGCTCATTGGGTACATATTTAATAGGAGGATGAAGAGGACCTACCAATGACTTTCCAGAATGATGCAATGAAAATCCACGCCCCCGAGGCAATGATGCAACGGCAAGACGCCTTTTTAGTTTCTTATGCATATAAGGATCGAGTCTCAGCTTCGACGAAATAATAGATGAATTTCTCTTAATGGGTAGTTGACCTAAGAACGTTGGGTTGATGAGCCACCCACTGTGAATGCATCCCGATTTACCCTAGTGGTTAATGGAAACTTCCATGGGCTAGACCAGTCACCCCAAGATTAGTCGGCGTAAGTTGGATACCTGATGCCAACTAATAAAAAAAGAAAATCGATCTCCACGTTGGAGCCTACACGGTTCCGCTACATGTGAGCAGATCCAACCCACGTGGCTCTACACTAGTTCCAAACTCAGCTCGAACTCTCAGGCGCCCTATACGACTTGGCACCTCGAGGCCCCCATACAATTCGACATCTCAAATTCCTCATGAGACTTGGCCACCCTGTGTGACTTGATATCCGAGTCCCTGAAGTACTCCACTCAAGGTTATTCTCGAGCTTCATACTCAACTCTCCCCTTCAAACATTCCGGACTCCCCTGAGTCTCCTATGCTGGCTTGACCTCTTGATGAACCACAAGTATGGGCCATAACTGGAGATGGTCCGTGCAAGGATGGGTTATAACTGGAAATGGACCTTGCAAGGATAAGCCATAACTAGATGCAGTCCTGACAAGTATAGGCTGTTAGAGGACATGGTCCCTTCATGATCCGTAAGGTTGCAAACTAATGACCCCTAGGGCCAAAGAGCCCTATGATTTATGGTACAGACCCCCTATAAGTGGTTGGCGACAATATACATATAAGGAAAACCTACACGACCTACACCTACAAGGGAAAGGTAAGGACAAGTGGATGCCTAAAGGCTCCTCGGATAACAATCAAGCCATTTTTCAACATGTAAATGTGATACATTACCCAGAGGAATTTGGGTATCCTATGATCTTAATGTTGTGTGCTTCGATTCTATCAAGACATCAATAATCAACTATTTCATAGGTCTAGCATTAATCAATTCAAGTATTAGCTACCCATGCTAGATATTTTTTTTCTCCTTTTCCTTTTTCTGGGTGGGAGATTAGAGTCCAGAGATTGAATGCTTCCCTAGGAAAGAAAGAAACACCTTATAGGTTGGTAACCATGACACAACAACAATAGAGCCAACACAATGCATCCCGATTTGGCACCAAAGTTAGACACATGTCAAGTAGATCAAGGCTGATTGGATCCTTGACATTAGTTGAAGTCCAAGTGAGGCACGATTGGCTAAACACTTGGCAAGCAGGAAAATCCAACAGTTGTTGACATTTGAAAGGTCTTAACAGGACAAATTGACTAGAGCAAGCAATCAACTCAACCTGAATTGCCAAAGAATTAAAATTTTCTATCCAAGGGTTCATCAACTCGGATGACTTTTACTATTAGAACAACAGGAATATAAAAAGAGTCATTGATCTAGCGAGATGACTCAGTATAGAAGAGCAATGGATGGATAATTAGTCGACACAAGTAGTCATTGGGAGCCACACAATTGACTATATGCAAGTTTATCAACTCAACTGAGATAAGTTGGTATAGCACATAATTGTACGCGCTAGCCTAGTAGCCCTTGTGATTTACCTCCTCCGTGTTGGTCATGGGACGGGTTGGCGGGGGCACTAGGG
>JAGFNQ010004887.1:0-53736 GCA_024364735.1 Boesenbergia rotunda | reverse complement strand
CCACAAGGAGCAACAGATCTAGCCGGATTTTATCCGGGGGTTGATCCACCGAAGGATTGTTGGATTAGTCACCCGGCCGGGGTGGATACCAACTAAATACGGTTTGTTAGCATTGTATTTATTATTTTATTTGTATTTCCGCTGTGCTAACAATCTTGTAGGAAGAAGGGGTTTGAAAAATCGCTATTCACCCCCCCCTCTAGCGGACACAAACGACCATACATGTAAAACATGCTATGCACATACATGCTCATATCCATAAGTAATCATGCTAGGCTCATACTAAAATACATATCATAGAATATCATGGCATATAACTGAGACATGGCACATACTAAATTAAAACTGAAAAGTAAGTTATAGCATGACATACATATCTGAACTGGAACTGAAACTAACATAAAACTAACTATTAAATTCACCACATGCTAATATGAATTTCTGAAAACTAAATACATATAGTAGGTGAAAGTAATAATCAACTGCTGTGGGTCCGTCAATGTACCAACTGTGCGCGCATCCCTAATAAATCCGAGGTAGCAAATCCCGAATCCATTAGGGTTCTACTAAGTTATTTGAACCTAGGGGCAACTAGGAGCCCATCCCATACTAGGTTATCTGAACCTAGGGGCAACTTGGAGCCCATCCCTGGACCGAGGTCCGGTACAATGCCAACTGAAAATAAAATAGTCCTTTTATATTTTTCTTTTCCTTTCTGATTCTTGCTTTTAATAGGTTATCTAAACCTAGGGGCAACTAGGAGCCCATCCCACTGGACCTTGGTCCCAATCATAACTGAAGCAAGAATTTCTATTCTTTAATGCTTTCTATAGCATTAACTGACTAACAATTTAACAAACACCTTGTGACTTAACCCTTTCTTTTCTTTTAAAGTCGCTCCCTAGGCACTCGAACGTGCTCCTTAACCCGAAACTGAAGGGTAAGTGCACTCAAGCCCATCCAGGGACACCTTCAGACTCTAAAACTAATCTGAAGGGTTAATACAACGTGCTTGTTCATAATCCACGATTTCTAATCGTAGGACATACATATAAGGAAATAAAGCATACGAAATGTCAACCGAAACTACTTATACTGCAGGTGAGGGATACTTACATCCTGCGCTTGCTCTTACGACTCTAAAGCGTAGGTTTTTGGGAAAAGGAACGATCCTTAGAGTTTCGGAGAGCTTCTAACGGAGAATTCTTCCACAGAGAGATTCCCTAACGTAGCCTCCTCCTTAAATCCTTTGGATCTTCCCTTGGTTCGCGTGCGCGGGAGAGAGGGCGAGAGGAGAGGTCCTGTGCATGAGGGAGGGCGTCGGCGTCGCTGGGTTGGGAGAAAATTAATGTAAAACTCGTAACTCCCTCTTTTATACTAATGGGGGCGAATTTAACTAATTCTACCTTATCTATTGTTTCCCTTAATCTATTTCAACAAAACCAAATCGCTCTCTTGGTAAGTCTATTCCTCTCTCAAACCTTAGGTTAGGGATCAAATCCCATTTGAACCTTTTTTTCTTTTTATCCCTTTTTGCCACTTTCGTTTATGGAAAAATTCTATAAAAATATTCATAAATTCGGAATAAATTCTAAGATATTTCTAAAATTAGTTTTGAAATTTTCGGGCGTTACACCAAAGGGGGTAAATCACGGTTTTACTCGTGGGGTAAGGTACCTGGGGCCGAGAGGATTTAAGCCAGCAGACCAGGTTTTTACCCCGTGTGCGACTGGCGACTCTCAAACCTGAGACCTCCGATGCAAGCAGTCAGACGTCTTACCAACTGAGCCAACCCGTGGGGGCAGACTCAAACATGTGGATTGTTGATAGCGGTTGCTCAAGACACATGACCGATGATGTGAGCAAGTTCTCCACAATTAGCTACTTAAAGGAGGGAACGATGTCTTTTGGAAATAGTGGAAAGCTCAAGATTATAGGTAGAGGCACAATTGAGGTATCACCTACAATCATCATTCATAAAGTGCTTCTAATAAAGGACATGGAATTCAACTTGCTTAGTGTTAGTTAATTATGTGATGCCGGGTATAGAGTTGAGTTTCATGCAAATAAATGTTTGGTTAGACACAATAGCTCAAAAAATATTATGTTGGAAGGATATAGGGAAGCAAATCTTTATTATCTTAATCTCTCCTATGCTTCTAACATTTCTACTAAGTGTCTCTTATCAAAAGAAGAAGAAGGATAACTATGGCATAGAAGACTTGGATATATCAACATGAAGAACATAGCAAGAGTGGCCAAGATATATTTGGTAAAAGGACTACCGATGATCAAGTATGCCAAGAATAAAATATGTGATGCATGTCAAGAGGATAAACAATCAAAGTCATCACATAAAGGTAAAACTCTAACTAGTACTTCTCTACCATTGGAATTATTGCATTTAGATCTATTTTATTGTCATAGTACTCCTTCATTAGTAGGAAATAAATATTACTTAGTAATTGTTGATGATTTTTTTAGATTTACTTGGGTTTATTTCATCAGACATAAGGATGAAACTCTAGAAATATTCATAGGATTTAGCAAAAGGGTTAAAAATGAGAAACATCTCAAAATCAACCGAATTAGGAGTAATCATGGTGGAGAGTTTGAAAATTCAAACTTCTCTAGTTTTTGTCTAGGAAATGGGTATAAACATGAATTTTTATGTCTAAGAACTGTTGGTGCAGGAAGCACCATATCGAACCTTGTTTTGATATTGGCAAAGGATTCAAAGTTAAGTTTATTTGTGATCTAATAAAGTTACTTGAGTGTGCAGGGTAAAAAGTCCTAGCGAAGGACTGCTAGGCACTGGCGAAGGAATGCCAGGGTACTAAAGTCCTAGCGAAGGACCGCTAGGCACTGGCGAAGGAATGCCAGAGTACTGAAGCCCTAGCGAAGGACTGCTAGGAACCAGGCGAAGGACAGCTTGGGACTAAAGCCCTAGCGAAGGACTGCTAGGCACCAGGCGAAGGACAGCTTGGGACTGAAGTCCTGGCGAAGGAATGCTAGGCACCAGGCGAGGGACAGCTTGGTATCCAAGACCTGGTGAAGGACCGCTAGGCAAAAGTCCAACCGGAGGAGCCGGTTGGCATCAGGTAAATTCTCCCGAGAGGAGTAGGTGAGGGCGCGTTCCCCGTCGAGGGAACAGTAGGCGTCGGTTCGACCTAGGGCTCCATTTTGGAGGCCCAAAGTCAGAACCAAGACAGCTAAGGCTGTATAAACTAACATATTACTGCTTTATGTTGTTTTGGACTAACCCTGGATGCAGGACCGAAAGAACGAGTATCTGCAGCTTAGAGAGCCTCAAAGGAGTGAGGCAGCAGCTGACCAGGGCTCCCGGAGTGTCCCGGGCGCCCCCAAGGTGAACACAAAACACATGAAGCGAAGGAACTGCTTCTGCAGCTCATGGGCGGGGCGCCCCCGTGCTCCCGGGCGCCCCCGCTGCTCCTGGGCGCCCCCAGCGTCCCGGGCGCCCCCTGTGCATGCCATCGAAGCAGAAGCCAGCGAAGCCAAGGGATAAGGTCTCACCCGGTCAACCCGGGCGCCCCCAGCGTCCCGGGCGCCCCGGTTAAGATCTGATCCCGAGTTTGAAGGGATCAGAAGTTGACCGAGTGAAAGTCGGATCAGCCGACACGTGGGGGGGTGCCCCCGACGTTCCGGGCGCCCCCAGGGCCTATAAAAGGGCCCTCGATCCCAAGGCTTCGAACAATACTTCATTCAAGGCAATCACGCTCTTCTGCTCCCGCGCTCTGCTCCAGAAACCTCCCGACTCGAGATACAAGCGCCGACGACGTCCCTCTGCTCCGAGAAACATTCCACATCGGACGTCAGTAATGAAGAGCAATCTTTTACTTTTGTGTTTACTATACTGCAATTGTAACATCTATTTGTAAACCGTTTTGCGCACTTATAGAATTGCCCGCAGAAAACGGTCAACGACCGTGGGCCTTGGAGTAGGAGTCGACCTAGGCTCCGAACCAAGTAAAAACACCTGTGTTCGCGATTTTTTTATTCCGATGCGTAATTTCTCTAATTCTAAAATCTGAACGTTTTCTGATATTCACCCCCCCTCTATCGGTTCTATCGATCCAACAAGAACACCACAACAAAATGGGGTTGTAGAAAGAAAGAATCGGGCTTTGCAAGAAACAGCTAAGACTATGCTTAATGCTTATTCTTTACCTAGCTATTTTTGGGCGGAAACGGTAAATACCGCTTGTTACATCTAAAACCGAGTTTTAATTCATAGATATTTAGGAAAAACACCTTTTGAATTGTGGAATGGAAAAATTCCTCAAATTCACTATTTTAGAGTGTTTGGTTGCAAGGCCTATATTTTAAATACTAAGGATGACTTAAGAAAATTTGAGTTTAAGGCAGATGAAGGGATTTTAGTTGGGTACTCATCTACTAGTAGAGGGTACAGAGTATATAACAAAAGGACTAGAATGATTGAGGAGTCATCTAATGTGAATTTTGATGAGTCTACTAGCACTTACCCTAGGGAATCCTCCATTGATAAGGATATAGGACAAAATCAAAACATTACCTAAGCAATTCAAGACTTGCATTTAGGGGGCATTGATCAAGGGGGAGGAAAAAGTGCATCGGAGGATGAAAGAGGCAATGATAATCATGAAGTGGATGAGCCCATAACCTCTAGGACTTTAAGACAATATCAAGATCATTCTATTGACCAAGTAGTTGGAGATGTTACACAAGGAGTAAGGACTAGATCCTACTTTAGAGAACATGCTAGTCAAATTGCTTTAATTTCACAACTTGAGCCAAAGTCAATTGATGAAGCCTTAGGTGACGCGGATTGGATTCTAGCAATGCAAGAAGAGTTGAACCAATATGAAAGAAGTGAAGTATGGGAGTTAGTTCCAAGACCCAATGATAGTACAATTGTCACAATAAGATGGGTCTTTAGGAACAAATTGGATGATCAAGGGAGAATCACTAGGAACAAGGCTAGGTTAGTAGCTAGGAGTTTCAATCAAGTTGAGGGCCTTGACTATGATGAAACTTATGCTCCCGTAGCTCGATTAGAGTCCATCCGGATCTTATTAGGATATGTCGCTCACATGGGTTTTAAATATCATCAAATGGATGTGAAATCGGCATTTCTTAATGGGGTTATTAAGGAGGAAGTGTATGTAGAACAACCACCCGATTTTGAAAACATAGACTACCCTAATCATGTTTATAAATTGAGGAAAGCCTTATATGGGTTGAAACAAGCTCCCCGAGCTTGGTATGAAAGACTCTCATCTTTCTTAGTTTCCAAGGGTTTTAGAAGAGGAACAATTGATCCAACTCTATTTCTAAAATCTAAGGATAAGGACATTTTTGTGGCCCAAGTTTATGTTGATGACATCATTTTTAGGTCAACAAATAATGAGTTTCTTCATGAATTTATCAAGCACATGGAAAATGAGTTTGAAATGAGTCTTGTTGGGGAGTTGACTTTCTTTTTAGGATTGCAAGTCAAGCAAACAAATGAAGGAACTCATGTCTATCAAACAAAGTATTCTAGGGAAATTATCAAGAAATTTGGATTGGAAAATGCTAAAGTAGCATCTACTCCTATTGGAACAAATGTCAAGATGGATAGTGATCATGAGGGGAAGGTAGTAATCCAAAACAATATAGGAGCATGATTGGTAGTTTGTTGTATCTCACCGCTAGTAGACCGGATATACTATTTACGGTAGGCATGTGTGCAAGATATCAATCTTGTACCAAAGAGTCTCACTTATTAGTGGTAAAAAAGATTTTAAGGTATATTAAGGACACTCTTAATGTCGGTCTTTGGTGCCTTAGAACTCCAAACATTGATTTATTTGGGTACACCGACTCCGATTATGCGGGTTGCAAATTGGATAGAAAGAGTACTAGTGGTGGGTGTCAATTTCTTGGATCATTCCTAGTTAGTTGGAGTAGTAGAAAACAACCATGTGTTGTCTTATCAACAACCGAGGCCGAATATGTGGCAATGGGTGGTTGTGTAGCTCAATTACTTTGGATCATGCATACCTTAGAGGATTATGAGCTTCATTACTCCAAGGTCAAAGTTTTATGTGATAATGTGAGCACTATTAATTTGACCAAAAATCCGGTGTATCACTCTAAGACAAAACACATTGAAGTGAAGCATCACTTCATTAGGGATCATGTGGCAAGGGGTAACATTGAATTACATTATGTTGAATCAAAGTCCAACCTTGTCGACATATTTACCAAGTCTCTACCCGAAGCGGAGTTCACATCTCTAAGAAGAGGACTTGGTATGTATTTTATAGAAGTGTAAATCTGGCCTTGGGGTAATGCAATAATAAGGTAGTGCATGAGATGTTAGGATGATACAAATAACTCACTTATAATTGTGGCATATTGTTGGGTTATTGGATGTATCACATTATTGAAAATAGACCAACTATGAGAAAAGAAAATATTTAATTAATGGACATCTTACCTATAGATCATAGTTGGACATTTCAAATAATTTGAAAATATTTCTGTGTTTTATTTGCTATAGCATAAGTTTGCAAAACACATGATTTCAAAACTAAGGTGTAAGTTTGATACAAAGTTGGATATTTTCAATGAATTTGAGCTTTAGTCAAAAAGTCAAATATGTTTAGATTTTTCATGGAAATATATTTTTCTCTGATAGAATACATCATAAGAAACATGTTTACAAAATTTCATAATTTTTCAAATTTTATGGAATTTATTATGGATTTCTGAATTTCAGCTCAGAAGTTGAAGTTTCAGACTGATATGTATCAGCCAACTGCCCCTTGGGGGCAATTGACTGAACTTTCTGTGGGTTTGCAGTTCGAAGGCACCAGTCGACTGGTGCTTATGTTTTCTGATTTCTGGGGGTTTTCAGAAAAAGAAAGGTATTCCTATTTGATACCAATGGTTAATATTGCTTGGAGCAATCCTTTTGATGGTGTCAAAGGGGGAGAATCGGGAGGTTTAAGTTAGTTTTGTAACTTAACTTATGAATATGCAAAAAATTAAAAATTATGTGTGAAGGTATAGGTTAAGGGGGAGGATACATGGTTATGCTTCTTAATTTGCTATGTCTGTAATTTTCAATTGTTATTGTTGTACTTAACTTAAACATATTGTCACACATCAAAAATGGGGAGATTGTTAGTGCAATCGACCCAAGTGTGATCGAGTAGATCATGGGTTTTGATGTCTGTGTCAATATGATTAAGTTAGGGTGTCATGTTGGTTTGATATGTGTGTTTGAGTCATGCAGGACTTGGTGAATCACACATGAGGTACACATCCGAGGGACGAGAGCCGAATAAAGAGGACTTTAAGGGTAAGCCAGGGAAGTAGACTTCAAAGGCATACATGAAAGATGACATGGAGGCAAGCCGTGGGCTGTTGGTGTAAGAAACATCAGTGATGTCCTCCTCGAGTGTTTCAATGTTTAACAATATGCTTAAGTTAGTGATACATTAGAACGAGGAAGGGTTAGTTAAGAAAGGAGTACCAAAGTGAAGGAAAGTCCTAGTTAACCTAGGCAATAAGTCATGGTTCAAAGAATTGGGCACTAAGTCCTGATCATGGATTGGGCACTAAGTTCTGGCCGCGGGCTGGGCACTGAAGTCCTGATTCGAGGAATTAGGCAATAAGTCCTGACCGAGGGCTGGGCACCGAAGTCCTGACATAGGGTTGGGCAATAAGTCCTGGTCGTGGACTGGGCACGAAGTCCTAGTGAGTGAAGCTGGGCAAAAGTCCTGGTAAGTGAAGCTGGGCAATAAGTCCTGGTCGTGGACTGGGCACGAAGTCCTGGTCATAAGATTGGGCAAAAGTCCTGGTGAGTGAAGCTGGGCAAAAGCCCAACCAGATGGGCCGCGTGGCAACCTTCTCCTAAGAGGAGTAAGCGAAAGGCACGTTCCCCGGGATGGGAACATAGGCGTCGATTCGACCTAGGGTTTCGCGGAAATCCGAAGTCCGAACCAATATTTAAGGCTAAGGATATATACTTGTTTGTCTTGTGTTTGTGTATCTTGTAGGTACCTAGAATTGGAGGCAAGGCAGGCAAACAAACACAAAAGAGGCTGAAACCCAGCTTCCTGGCCGCCCCTATTGATACAGGCGCCCCCATTAAGTCAAGCACCTGAATGAATCAGGCGCCCCTTCAACACAGGCGCCCAATAAGGCAGGTTTTATCAGCTTCGCGAAGTTCGCGATTTGGATGAATTTTTGACCGCAACTGAGGCGCCCTAGAGGCTCTAGGCCGCCCGATAAGAAGCTATATGAAGGGGTTCGACCCCTCAACTCAGAACACCAATTCCGAGATCGTTCTAAGCTTTCTAGACAAAAGAAAAGTGCTAGAGACGAAGCCCTGCGACTAAGGAGGCTCCAGGAGGAAGTGCGCAACACTTCGGAGTTCCAGATCGGTCGGGATCGTCGATTCTTTGTTTGGTTTGATTTACTTTACGCATTTAATTTGCTTAATATTTTTGATTGTAAATCGTGCACTGTAAGACATGTTTCTCGGCCTCCGAAATGTCCGGAAAGGAGACTATTAGTGGATGGGCGTTTCCCGTGTTTAGGCCTTGGACGTATTGACCCTGGGGGTTGGGAACCAAGTAAAATCCCGTGTGCACTCTGTCGATTGTTTTTTGTTCTGTCTATTTTTCCGTTGTGCTACTAACTCTGAATAAAACGAATGATCAAAAGTTTACGACACACTTTCCGAAGAAATTTTTACAAGTCGATATTCACCTCCGCCTCTATCGACGGCACCGATCCCCACATGGGCTTGTGTGCCCATCTGAGGGCCGAAAGCCGAGGGAAGAGAACTTCAAGGGGCGAGCCAAGGGAGTGGACTTCAAGGCATATGCGAAGGATGGACTTCGGAGTGAGTTTAAGTGAAAATGTAAGCTGAGCAGTCGACTGCAAGGGAAGCCAGTCGACTGCTAGCTCAAAACAAAAACTCACAGAAATATCAGTCGAGTGATCCAGGCACTAGTCGACTGGTTTGTTCGAAAATATAGCCATTGGCTGGGCATCAGTCGACTGCCCCTTGGGGCAGTCGACTGGTGTTGAGGACTGAACTATTTAAGGAACAGTTTTCTCCTCTATTTAAGGGGAGGCTTTGGAGCAGAATAGGGTTACAGTTCTTAAGTGTAAGATTCTGTTCTAAGTGCTCAAAGTCTCCTTAGCTTACTCTCTTCCTCACACTCTAAATTCCATCTTGTAAAAGAGGAAGAGAGCATCTTGTGAAGGTTTCTCCATCTTCAAGGAGAAGATCATAGTGAAGCTTGCTTGCGTGGTGTAGATCCTTGTATTAGTCACCTCTCGGAGGTGGATACCAAGTAAATTAGAGAGTTAGCATTGTTTCTTTTGTTGATTGATTTTGTTCTTGTGCTTTCCTTCTAGCTAAACGCCAAGGTCCCAACACTCCCTTCTTATGACCATTCACGGACAAAAGAGGATCAGGAACTACTTAGGGTACACATGGACGAAACAGTTCCATTCAGAGACCCTGCTTGCCTCTTACAATCAACTCACATTTGAGAATAAAGATGAATTACAAAATACAAATGGTAGAGAAGGGGGAGCAGCAACTACAACTCCTCTTCGAATGACAAACTACTCCAAACTCGACTGAGGGACGATGCCCAAAACTCGGGGAAGTGAGCGATCCGGCAGGGGAGAGCACCCGGAGATGGACAGAAGATGAACCACCAGGAGATACTCCTGGGTGAAATAAATGATATCATCTTTGGTATGCTCCCCGGCGAAGCATGTGATGTCTTTTTTGGACTCTTCGGTAAACCATGTGGTTCCATCTCCGCCATGCTCTCTCGGGAAAGGTGCAATATCATCTCTGCTATGCTCCCCAGTGATGCAGAAAACCCCTGTTAGAAGGGGGGATAATGGAGGACGTACCGGAAGGTCGATGAAACATGTGGTTCTATCTCCGCCGTGCTCTCCCGGGAAAGGTGCGATATCATTTCTGCTATGCTCCCCAGTGATGCAGAAAACCCCTATTAGAAGGGGGGACGATGAAGGATGTACCAGAAGGTTGTGCGCTTCGTAGGAGATTCTGGGAGCACCTGACTTAGCTTGGGCAGACAAGGCTTCACACCCCTCTGGGCGGTGAACCTCCTCCCTTGTCGGGTTCCTCTCCAGGCTGCAACCTCTTTTCCCTTCCTAGTCCATGAGAATGGGAAGGAAAGATGGAGGAGAGTGAACGCGTTGGCCTTTCGCCTTTATAGAGATGGCTGCCCATCCGTATTTAATGAGGGCACGATGCTGGAGCAGTAATGGATGCTAATCCTGAAGCATCGCGTCTTTTCAGTTACCATCGATTGGCATGCCCCTGCGGCGTCTGGGAATTCACAAGCCTTTATGGGTCAATTCAATGGATTGCCTGGGCCCGGAGATGACGGTTCGGAGGCTGCAAACACTCAATAGAGAAAGTAGACAACATGGATCCCACAGATGAACAGTTGCGGGCCTGACAGTTGGGCTTTTAGGGCTACCTTAGGGAGATTCACACCCAAACCCCAAAAGACACCTGGTGTCACAGGGGGTTCTGGGTCCCTAAAACCAACCCAAGAGGATGCAGGGAACGAGCAGTGGCTCCCTGACACCCTTACCCCTGGGGCTGAGAGGGAATGCCCATTTCTCAAGAAGGTTAATCGTCAATCTGGCTCCTGGAATCAGAGAAACACCGATCCTTCTACGCTCTTGGTCCTCACGACGAAGACAAATATTACAGGAGACAAATGCAAAAGCATACTCAGGACAGTAAGAAAAAAAAATATTTTCATTATAATCAAAAGGGGTACATCGGGGCCAAGCTCCTGGGTAGCAAATAACTCTACAGCACTCTGTCCTTGGGCGGGAGCTCTTCCCAAATATTGATGCAGTCTGACCCTGATTGTTGTTTTAGTGTTTGACACGGATTTAAGTTTGATTCAAGTTTGGCTGAATTTAGATTAAGTCCAGGTGGATCGGGAGATCGCACGCTGGCATGTGAAAAGTCCTAGCTTGGAGGGCTAGGTGGGAAAAGTCCTAGCTTGGAGGATTAGGTGGGGAAAAGTCCTAACTCGGAGGGTTAGGTGATTGAAATCCCGGTGAGTGAAGCTGGGTCCTAGTGAGTGAAGCCAGGTGATGGAAATCCCGGTGAGTGAAGTCGGGTCCTGGTGAGTGAAGCCAGGTGATTGAAATCCCGGTGAGTGAAGCCGGGTCCTAGTGAGTGAAGCCAGGTGATGGAAATCCCGGTGAGTGAAGTCGGGTCCTGGTGAGTGAAGCCGGGTCCTGGTGAGTGAAGCCAGGTGATGGAAATCCTAGTGAGTGAAGCTAGGTTGAAACCCTGGTGAGTGAAGCCAGGCCCTAGTGAGTGAAGCTAGGTTGAAGTCCCGATGAGTGAAACTGGGCATGGAGTCTTGATTTGGGGGACTGAGCACGAGTCAGAGAAGGCTGGGAGCCCGTTCTCTTGACTTGGAGTGGATTTGGCCTTGCCTGGATCGGTCTGGTGACCGATCAGGGAAGTTGGCACGGTGTTCCCTCGTGGATCGGTCTGGCGACCGATCCAGCTATGTTTGATCGGTCTGGTGACCGATCAGGGAGAGAAGACAGAAACTTGGATTGGCTACTGTTCGACTCCTGATCGGTCTGGTGACCGATCTGGAACACTGTTCAGATCGTTCTGGTGAACGATCAAATGTCGCGAGCTCCTCTCTATGTTCGATCAGGTTGGAACCTGATTGGTCAGGAAGTTTCCTGATCGGTCCCCAAACCGATCAGGCCACAACCTGATCGGTCTGGTGACCGATCAGGGGGAGTTGGCTGCGAAAGCTGGGAATCCCATCAACCATGTGGATCGGTCCGGTGACCGATCCTGATCTACCATGATTTCCCAGTTTCCTACTGTGGACCGATCAGGCTGGAGCCAGATCGGTCGGGGGTGACTCTGATCGGTCTGGTGACCGATCAGGGTTCACTCTGATCACTGTCAGACGCTCTGATTGCGTCTATTTTCTCTGCGCTTTTTCTGATACACTGTCGATTCTTTGTGATATGTTTTGCTAAGCCTCTGTTGAAGTGTGCAGGTGATAGCAGGTGATTCAAACACTCAAGGAGGGTCAATGGGAGGCTTTCCGTTAAGCAGGTTTGGCTATTTCTCCTTCTCAGGTTTCAACGGCAACTAGCGCAGCTGGCGACTGACGGAGGCTCAGCTGGAGAGGAGGTCTTCAGTGGACTGAGTGCTCAGGGAGGTCAGTGGGTTCAGGCTGGCTCAGTGGATGCTGATAAAGCTTGCGATGGTGAGAGGAAGCTTAAGATAAAGCTGGAAGTAGAGGAGCGGGGAACGAACAGATAGAAACTTGGGGAGTTTGGCTGGGCTGTGTGGAGAGCTCTCTATTGCTTTTGTGCTTAAGTGTTCTTGTTGCATTCCTGTGAGATCTGTGTGAGCGTTCCTTCTTGTGTGATCTCTTGTACTCAAGTTCAATCATCCGTGAGATCTGTGGAGAGGTTTCTCCACCGAAAAGGAGGCTCTATCTTATCCAGTGTTCACCGGGGCTGGATCTGTCGACGATCAAGGGATCACCCACCTTAAGGGCACGCCAAGGAGTAGGGGCAAGTTATCCCCGAACCTTGTAAACGATCCTTGTTAGCGTTTTGGTTTGTCCTTAGTTTCTGCACTTTGTTTTTGCTGTTATACTTTGTATTTCTTCCGCTGCGACTAATCTTCAAGTGCAGAAGTTCAGAAGTGAAAGATTTAGTGTCTGGCTATATTCACCCCCCCCCCCTCTCTAGCCATCCAAGAACCAACACCAAACTCGACCGATGCTCATGAAACCCAGGTCAGCATCCGGAGGCAAAAATTAGGCCTTCCTCAACTGGTCGATGGCCCCATGGAAGCCTTGCTTCAAGCGCTTCATTACCTGACTGGCAATGATATCGCCGAATTCATCCAACTCTAGGAACTTAGCATTGAAGTCTGCCTCGACCTCTTTAATACGGGAAGCCTCAGCAGCCCGAAGGTTACACAGTTCGGCCTCGGCTGCCCCCTTGTCACGCTTTAGATGCTCCATCTCAGCAGGCATTTTGTCTTGGTCCGCCAGAGCCTCCTTGAGCCTGTCCAAGGTGGCCCATACTTTCGACTGTGCCTGGGCCAAATCTTCCTTGAAGTCATACAAGCGGTCAATCGCCATCATGAGGTTGGACTCCTTCTGGACGAGCTGGCGCGCTTAGTCTTTGGCACAGTCATTCAATCTCCCGGTCGAGGCCCAGAAGGCGAATAACCCCCGAGAAGTTGATCCCGCTCTTGAGTCACCCGGAGCAAGTCGTTGGTGATGGCCACAGCCCTCTCGGACGCCAAACATTCTCGATGCCTGGAACGCTGTAGGGAGGACTCCACGGCTATCAATGTGTCTAGCTGATGCTCCACCTTCGCTCGGAGAGCTCTGTTGACCCCCACTTGCATAAGTCCCGCTCTGTGCTCGTGGTCAACCGCGACCTCTGCTCTCAGTGCCCGACGGGTTAAGGCCTCAATCTCTAGCCAAGCGAACAAGCCACGACCAGCTATCAAGCAGTCTTCAACTGCCTATCATTGCACCAAGGAATTATAAAGCATACAAAAAAATAACCTATGTACCTGGAACACGCACCTTCAAAAGGGACTCACGGAGGGTAGTGAGAGAGGCCCCATAGAGACTCGCACAGCTCCCCCCTCCCCTTGAGACCTCGGAGTGTCAACCCGGCTCCCTAAAGGCAATGAACCCCTGCGCGGGGGAAGTGACTGGACAGCGGGAGCTCCAGGTGGCAATGTAGAAGGGTCAGAGGCGCCCTCCTCGATCTGAAAGTCCCCTAGGAAGAAAGGCCCTCGGCAGGGACCTCCTTCAACTACACCGAGGGGAAAGATTGCATGGAAGCCTCCAATGCCACATCTAGCCTTTTGCGAAGGCGGTCAAGCTGCATTCGATGTTGGGTGTACAATGCTTGCTTACCCTTCGTGACCTCGGCAGGGTCGACCAAAGAAGAGCCGGAGGCCTAACCACCTGCCTCTGGAGTGGCCGTTGACGGAAAAGGTGGAGATAGAGGAATAACTTCCTCACCATCGGAAGGTGGAACATCCGCCTCAAGAATAGATGGAAGTGTGCTGAGGCCACTAGGGCGCAGCCTTTTCTGTCTAGGGCCTAAGCCTTCCGGGACCTTCCTCTTCTGCCGACTAGAGAATTGGGATGTTGATGGGGCAGCGGGGGCGACGATCGACTCCTCTGTGACCCCCTCTGGATGGACAACAACCGAGGGTGGATCATCCCTCGAAGGGACGCCCATCTCCGGGTCAACTGACGCGAACTTGAAGTCCCCTGGTCAGCAAATGGCGGAGGCGCTGTAGGAGCCTCTGCTCGCTCTGACGTGGCCTACTCACTGGACGATTCAACAATCCCCTCCGAGGACTTGACTGAAGCAGAGGGCGCACCAGGAGTGGCTGGGGGAGGTTCCAGAGCCTCCTTGTTGGCTTCCTCCCACTTGATAAGTCAGTACATCGCCCTCGAAAACATGATTTCCTCTACAATAACCAGGCAAGAGAATATTAGTTAGAACTAACAGGCATTTAGGGAGAAGATGAACTCACCGAGGTGGGGCTAATCTGGGTCACTTTAGAGCTAAGGCTCGCTCGGTACATGAGCTCCTCACTCTGCACTAGACCTGGGTCACTGAACTCCATGCCGGAGAGTATGTTCCTGGCGCGCTGATAGGCTGGACTCTAGAGGAAATTCCTAGTGAGGGAGGAGTCGACAGATCCTCCGTCCAGCGGAGAGGACTGAAGGGTCGCGCAGGCAGTCGAATAAAGAAAAACTTCTCCTTCCACCCTTTATGCAAGGAAGGGAACCCTCCTAAGAACCTATGGCTGGGACACGCCGAAAAGCTAAAAGCCCCACGCGAGCCGATCGGAACGAAGAAGGAATGGAAAAGGCGAGGGCCAGGGGATGTCAAAGAGCTTGAAGATAATGTACCCGCCCATCTAAGCAAAGGCGTTGGGAGCCCTCTGGTGAAGGGGAATATTAAAATAGGAGGTCACATTCATAAAAAAAAAGGAATGGGGAAGCAGAGCCCCGACTCTACTTGCCTCAGAAAGAAGGTAAAGAAACCTACGGGAGGCTCTACCGGCGTCCGGTCTACTTTAGGGATCACCACCGCCATCTCAGTCGGAATGTCGTAGGCCTCAATGGCCGCCTGCAAAGCCTCCGGCCTCACTCTCGAAGAGGCAGACACATACCACTCCGCTCGATAACCTTCCATGTTTCTAGGAAAAAGTCGAGAAGGAGGCAGAAGACTTACGCGAAAAGAATCCTTAGGGAAGAAGACGAAGATGAGGTTCACCAAACAACGAAGCCAAAAGGTGGCCGAACGTCATTACCTTCCCTTCTTATACGGAGGAAGTGCCAGCATATGCGCAATAGGGGCAAGGCACGTGGACAGCAAGAAACCGCCATATCAGGGTAGCGCCATGGAACAGCGGTTTGACACGACCTGCTACAGCTGCGCACGTCAGTAAGAGATCGCGAGGAGAGCAGTTGGGGCACATGGAGATGAGGAATTCACGAAGGGGCTTTGTCACTATTAAAGTGCGCCATGCACCTTCATGAAGGATGGACGGGTATCATTGCGGTACCTCGAAAATCATAGAAACCTTTTTGGGGAAGACAAAACCAAAAAGGGACTGTCTCAAGACTCGAGGCAAATTCAACAATTCTCGGACCCAGTATAACTGTCAGGGAAGCAGTAACGGGTGCAAGGACCCATTGTGACATAGCTTCTTCAGTGCAAATACTAGTCTAATCAGTCAGCAACACTTCCTTCGATCAGACTTGAAGGGAGGGGCTTGTGATGGGGTTGAGCACCCCGTGGCTGACACGTGGATTGAAGAAGCTATATGGCAAGATATAGCGAGTCTGAACGACTCTCTTTTCGGAGCTCCCGAGACCGTCTCGGGAAGGGGATCCCTCGAGACCCCCCGCGGGTAGACACGCCCCAGAGATCAAATCAGAGGACGCACTCCCAAGATCACCTCGAGAAGCCAGGTTCCAGAAACCACCTCGGAAAGGCAAAATGCCCGCCCCCCTCCCCCCCCCCCCCCCCCGGGCCAGAAGACTCCGAGATCACCTCGGGGAAGCGGAGACCTCAAGGAACGGTCCCCCTTTCTTCGGATCTACGGATAACCATCACCCATTATCGCGGAGTCATTATGACCCATAATTATCGTAACGGTCCGAACTTAATGACGGCATGGACTGTTGCAAAGGTTATCCTGTAACCGAGAATTAGGGGGTGTGGCAAAGATCATGGAGACTCATGAGACAGCCACCGTAGGTATAAAAAGTACTCCAACCCCTCCGGTAAAGGTGTTACGCTCTCTACTTCACGCATACTTTTTTTGCCTTCTTTTTATCTCTTGGATCAAGGCACTGACTTAAGCGTCGGAGTGGGCTCCGTCGGACAACCTCTGGCGTGTTCCCCTAACGCTCGTGTTAACTCGCAGGGTGTGAGTTATTTCTCTCATATTAGCGTCCGCGTGGGCTGAACCCTGGTGACTGACCGTCGACATCGATTTCTTCCAGAACAGTGAGTTTAAGGAGATATTAGTATATGATAAATTATTATTTATGTAAGCATAGATTAGACTTTTAATTTATTATTATTTATTTATTTATATCTCATTTTTCTTTATAAAATGATCCTGTCGACAAGCGAAGATCGGTTCTCTCGCGGATGACTCGGTCTAACCAAGCCGACCCGGTCTGCTGTAGTTTGGGAGGTCGGACCGAAATAGAGCTCTCAATGGGGTGGAGTGGTTACAAAATGGCAACGATCCCTTCTTTGAAGCCCCAAGGGGGGTTTATATAGGGGAGAGGCGACTCTCTCCTGTGTCAGGGCTGGCAAATCTCATTAAGGGATGGTCAGTTGACAGATGGTGATATTGACGGCCGCATTTAATGCTGTGAAACTGCCATAGCCGCCTGACCCTCATAAACGCCTGACACATTGCCTAATATGTCTCTTCTGTTCCCCTTTTATTATTGGCGGCTTTGCCAGGTAATGATCATGTCAGAGGGGATTATCTCTTGAGTATCTGATAAGAAAAGCTCATGCGATAGGAAAGATTCGCAATTATTCGATCGTCTCCGTATGATCATGAGTACCTGGCCTCGGACGACTGACCTTGGTGATCCCGACCCCGGGCGTCCGACCTTGAAGGTCTTGACCCCGGCCGAATGACTTCGAGGGTTGCGACCTCAGGCGTCCGACCTTGAAGGTCTTGATCCCGGCCGGATGACTTCGAGGGTTCCGACCTCGGGCGTCCGACCTTGAAAGTCTTGATCCCGGCCGGATGACTTCGAGGGTTCCGACCTCGGGCGTCCGACCTTGAAGGTCTTGACCTCGGACGGATGACCTCGAGGGTCCCGACCTCGAATGATCGACCCCAAGGGCCCCGACCCCGGGGTGATCTTTGATCGGACCTATTAACTGCCGGTTCAGATCAGCAATCAGACCCGACCGGGCCCTCAATCCTTCTAAAAATCATATGCCCGGATCACAAGCCTCCCTCTCAAGTCTAGTCGAAGGAGGAGCGAGATCCGACTGACTAGGCTCCTTGCTCGGTCCGCTTGCCTCTTTTTTTTGTCTTCTCACGCGTCACCTCGTACGGCTGATCCTTCCTTTTAATGTCGTATCCCCCATCAAATCCTCATTAATATGAGGACGCGTGTCGCTTCCCGACTGGACATCTCGAGTAACGAAACGTCATCGGCGTGGCCTAGACGTCGTGCGAATAAAGCTTCGAGGTCTGGGAAATGATAAGGATCAGACGGCTAGGAGTCTGCCCCGTCATTTTCTTTCTCTCCATCGGACGGTCCCCCTGGATTCACCCGTGGTATAAATAGGTTTGCCCCCCTCATTTCACCCCCTTTTATCCCGATCTTCGCTTTCTATTCGACTTCTGTCCGATCTCCGCCGCCCGACCTCCTCGACCCCGACGAATAAGATAACCATATATTTCTTCTCGAATTCACCAGTAAGGTGCCTCTTCACAAATGTTGTTTTCCCTGTATCACACCATAGGAATAAGATAACCATAGGTGCAGAGGTACAAAATCAAACGATCAATTTTCTTCACAAAAAGTCGACGGGAAGCAAACTAGATGCAATTTGAGTACAGTATTGTGTTGCCCTAAAACGAACCGAAAATACATGGACATATATTAATCCCACAGACGGCGCCAAATTTGATCCTGTCGACAAGCGAAGATCGGTTCTCTCGCGGATGACTCGGTCTAACCAAGCCGACCCGGTCTGCTGTAGTTTGGGAGGTCGGACCGAAATAGAGCTCTCAATGGGGTGGAGTGGTTACAAAATGGCAGCGATCCCTTCTTTGAAGCCCCAAGGGGGGTTTATATAGGGGAGAGGCGACTCTCTGCTGTGTCAGGGCTGGCAAATCTCATTAAGGGATCGTCAGTTGACAGATAGTGATATTGACGGCCGCATTTAATGCTGTGAAACTGTCATAGCCGCCTGACCCTCATAAACGCCTGACACATTGCCTAATATGTCTCTTCTGTTCCCCTTTTATTATTGGCGGCTTTGCCAGGTAATGATCATGTCAGAGGGGATTATCTCTTGAGTATCTGATAAGAAAAGCTCATGCGATAGGAAAGATTCGCAATTATTCGATCGTCTCCGTATGATCATGAGTACCTGGCCTCGGACGACTGACCTTGGTGATCCCGACCCCGGGCGTCCGACCTTGAAGGTCTTGACCCCGGCCGAATGACTTCGAGGGTTGCGACCTCAGGCGTCCGACCTTGAAGGTCTTGATCCCGGCCGGATGACTTCGAGGGTTCCGACCTCGGGCGTCCGACCTTGAAAGTCTTGATCCCGGCCGAATGATTTCGAGGGTTCCGACCTCGGGCGTCCGACCTTGAAGGTCTTGACCTCGGACGGATGACCTCGAGGGTCCCGACCTCGGATGATCGACCCCAAGGGCCCCGACCCCGGGGTGATCTTTGATCGGACCTATTAACTGCCGGTTCAGATCAGCAATCAGACTCGACCGGGCCCTCAATCTTTCTAAAAATCATATGCCCGGATCATAAAACTTGAATTTGATGAATATAAATATTTAGTCGCATTTTCTTCATTCTCTCATCTCTTTCTCATTCTGTTTACATTATCTTTTAATTTACATGATATTTGTATTGCTGACATAGTGAATAACAGGCAAAGATCTCAGTAACTATTTTGTTTCTCTACTTCTCTTATTTCTTCTTTCTTCCAATATTGTTATAAACAAGCCCTATAGAAGATAGAGCTCCTCTTTGACGATAATCAAATGGAACATCACTTTGATACGTAAGTAAAGATACAGAAATTCTTTTGATTTTTACCCTACTTTTTCTATATATATATATATATATATATATATAATTAAGTAGATTGCCAACTCACATGCATAAAAGTGCTATAATTCGGATATCTTTTAAGTACAACAATCCTTATCCCCCTTGCAAGCTTGGAGGCTTGTACATTTCTTCTCATTTTCCATTCCACAAGTCGCCAAACCATTATGAGTATGATATCTTTAGTCCTCTTAAGCGAAGTTCTTCGATTAATACACAGTACCATGCATGATGTATTTGTATTTGAATCATTTAATCACTTGGATATCTTTTGGACGAAGGATGATTAAAATTTGCTGCAATTGCATTAATTAATTCCGTCATTATCTGTACATTTAATTGATTTTAATCAACAGTGGCAGACCACTTTCATGACTATGAGCTATCACATTTCTAAATTTTGACCTCCAGTTTCTGTTTTTATGTATCGTCTCCCTGATGGTCCCAAATTGTTCCCATAATTAATTTTTGCCCATCTCTAGATTTTATTCAGTATACAATATCATTAATTAGTTTCTGGCTTTCTCAATAATTAAAAAATTATTTTCAAAAAAAATAGATCCGCTACCTTAACGGTCTCTCTAGAGCCGATCACACTATACGGATATGGAAGGAGATTCGTACAGGTACACAGATAACAAACGCATAGTAAGATCAAAAATGCAAATCATTATCTCTTAAGGATCGATCCCTGGCCATTACGTTAAAAATATCATGTGCCCAGCTGCGTTATGCCCTGCGGTGAAATAAAAAAATTATTTTCAGAGCATTTAAAGCAGGAGGCCTGTTTCTGTGGATCGGATTAGTTTAGTTGCAAACCAGGTGCTCAAAATTTATCCACATTTACAACACATTACACATTCGTGCTTATCTTTCCTTCTCTGATCTCACCTAGCCCAAAGCAGGCACCTAACAGCGACCCACTCGTTAAAACAAATCAACAACTAGCTTTCTTCGCTAAAAAGACAATTTTAATTTGTTCTATAAGAAAGAAAGAAAGGAAAAAAAACAATTCATTGCTTAAATCGGTTGCTCCCTCATGCTATATATTGGGTTTCTTCCTTGTCCCAGTTCCAATATCTCATCTTTCCTATTCCTATTCCTTAACAACAAGACATGGATTCCCTTTCTTTTTCTTCTTCTTCTTCGTCTGAGGAAAGAGAGAGTTTAATTAGTTACAGAAGGATGGTCTCCGAGGTGTTTGCAAGAGTGATGTATATCACTCTCACTTGTGTCGTCGCACTCGGTCAGTTCCTCCTCTTCTTCTCCTTCTCCGTAATCACTATTTGGGATTGAATTATTGTTTATCAAAATTAGTGTGTTTTGGTGCAGTTGGATCAATGGCAGGGGCCATCACCGGAGCTCTGACAGGCTTTGCCACCGAGAGTGGGCTTGTGAGAAGCTCTGGAATTGGAGCCATTTCAGGTGCCGTCTTCTCCATGGAAGTGGTCGAGTCCTCTCTTGACTTGTGGAACTCCAAGGAATCAGGCATTTGGACCTTTCTCTATCTGGTATTCATTCCTTCTTAAACAATTACAATCTTGAATCATATTAATTCTGATTAGTTTTGTGCATGATTTACAGCTTGACATAGTTTCTAGCCTCGCGAGAGGAAGACTAGTCAGGGAAAAGGTTGGACCAGCAGTGCGGAGTGTAATCCTGAGTCAGGTACGTATGCTCCTCCATCTGTTTCTTTCGATCGGAAAAACACCAACTGAAATATGGACTGTGGTGTTTATTTCAGACGAGTGCTCTGAGTTTTGAGAGTGTCGATTTGTTTGAGTTTGGTGGAACAATGGGCTTGTCCCTCGAAGAGGTTGAGAAGTTGCCAAAGTGTAAAACTAGTGCTAAAGACACTAGTGTTGATGCATCAGGGGAGAAGATTAGTTGCTCAGTGTGCCTGCAGGTATTAAAATTGGCTAGGAAGCTGTCAATTGTGATATGATAAAGCAAAAGATTCAAAATTGATCTTACTTTCAATTTTCAGGAACTGGAAGTGGGAGAAATGGCTAGAAGATTGCCAATGTGTCAACACATGTTTCATCTGCCATGCATCGACAGTTGGCTCGTAAGGCATGCCTCTTGTCCCTTGTGCAGAAGGGATATTTGAAGAAGGTTTTGGTGTCACTGAAAAAAATTGAGTATCTCTTCTTCTTTTTGGTAGGCTCGATCGTTTATGTTTTTCTGGATTCTTGTGTTCTTGAATTTCAAAGAAAGAAAGAAAGAAAAGAAAGAAAATGTCTTGTGGAAGGTGAAATGTAAGTTTGAAGCTCGAGCAGTGGCACCAGCGCTGAATTGTTAAATAGAATGCTTGAGCGCCAATTTGATCTAAATGTTTGTTATTCTGACAAGTTACTTCAAGTGTTAGTTATATAGTATAGGATTAATATTTAATATGGTTAGTTATTTTTATTATGGTGTTATATCTCATCCTCAGGTTATGCGAAGTAAAATAAATTACGGAGTTATTTTCTAATCAACCGCTAAATGGTTGGAGGGTGAAATAGTTTTTCTCCGAGGATATACACTTATCGAAAATTGATTTTTGTCTTGTTATAATAAATCGGTTATCTTTTAACTAATTGAATACCATGTAAAAACTTATTACGGGAATTATTATTAATAAGCATACAAAATTGATTTTCATATGAATTCTAAAAACTTTGTCATCTTCCATACCATTATAAATAAATAAATTAGAAAATTGACATTAATCAACCTATGAGAAGGTACAAGATCGACAGTGTGAGGATTCAATTATAATACAACGATTTAACAACATTTGGCCCTAAATTCTTTTTGCACAATGCCATCTATTCAATACCTAGTATTAAATTGAGCCTCTAATATTTTGTGATACAGTGAAGGGGTTGAAATGAATTGAAAAAAAAAATGAAAGAAGGAAAGATAAAAAAAAAAACTGGCATTGGATTCAAAAGGAATCTAATTAGAGGGATAAAATGACCCCGCTCGAACGTGGATTTTCTCTCTTGGGAAAGTCGGCATGGGGCTATGGTGCATGGATAGTAGACCAGATTACGGTTAAGAATCGACGATTTGACCATTCAATGATTTATGGGAAGTCGACCTTTGACCTCAACCATCCAAGACGGTTACAGTTCACGGTTCACGGTTCATCACTATTCGCGACGGTTCGAAATTATTATATTAAAATAATTTAAAATTTAAAATTTATTAAAAAAGACTGACACTTGTTTAAGTTGCCTACATTTTTCCTTAGGGTATAGGGGAATTATAAAGTTCACGTAGTTCTTTTACATTTTTATCCTTTTACAATTTACATCACTCACTTTCATTTCCTCCTGTCCCCATTGTATTAGTTCATTCGATATCAAATTCTTCGACTTTGTCTTCTGAAAATTACATTCCTTGGATTATTTTCTAAGCTCTAATCCAATCGTCTAGTAATGCTTGAGCTTCTAATTAGTCGAGAAATATAGTGGATTGTCGTTCATCTAATATATTGTCGTCGACGCTGAATATCTATTCCACAATAATAGTTGATACTGGATAATTTAAAATTTCTTTGGTAATCACGAATAGAACAGGAAAGCATTGAGTCTTCTGTGACCACCATTTTAAGATATTGAAATCATCACTATATGCTTCATTAAAATTATAATAAGTTGTAAAATAATTCTCAAATTTATGTGTGGAACTTGAGGATCCTAGTGGATGTTTCGTCCGTTCTTTTAATAAAAATTACACTTTTGTAAGTTTTAAATTAGTACTAATAGTCTGTTGTGTTTCAGAAATATTAATTTTTATTCCATATTTTATATAATATTCATTATAAATATGATATAAATAATTTCTAATATTATATATAATATTAACTAGATTAGGAGAAGAAGAATATTTTATAATAATTAAAGTGTCATAATATAAAGTTAACATTTCTTATAAAATTTCTAATTTAAATCAAAGATCTAAAGTAAATATAATTAAATAAATTTTAAAAATAAAATAAAAATATTTTTTCATTTAGTTTGTATAGCTAATATGCAAGTTAAAATCTAATTATTAATATGTTCATTAATACTAATACTATATTAAAAAAAATTCATTAAAACTAAATGAGCAATGAGATAATAAATACCGAAAAATTAAACATAAATATTCCGTTGTTGTGAAAATAAATATATATTAGTATTACTATTTGTACAAAAAATAAGCATAATAAATTTTTATATTAAAATAAATTTTGTAATAATTGATATGTTGAATTCCAACGTGTTGGAACATCACGTGGAAATTTTGTAGGTCTCATTCAATTATCTTTACAAAGCTTACCTCATTGTTCATCATAAATGGATGCGACCATAAATATGAAATATGATTCTAATTGGTTTAATATAATTTTCTGAAAGTTTTAATCAATATTGAATACATAAATTTAAAACATGACATATACAACGAATATGAAAAAATAGACTACCAATAACAATTTGGCAAACATATTTTAGTTTATCTATATAAACGGTATTAGAACTAGTATTATCTAATGATATTGAAAATATTTTATGAGTCAATTCATATTTTTATTAAAATTAAATATAATAATTATGCAATGTTATGAGCAATATATGATTCATCAAAAACTCTATGGGTGCGTTTGGTTCAAATTATCATATATAACCTTAGTTATGTGATTACCAAGTAATCACATAACTAAGGTAATACGGAATGAAACATAACCTGAAATTGTTTGGTTCAATTTACGTAATTAAATAAAATCTTGTTTGTTTGGTGGTAATAGTCTATAACATAATATAATATTTTACCATTTGCTCATTTTGAATTTATTTAAATTTTATTAAAATATTAAATTAAAAAAATATTCGTTGACGTCGATCGTCGGTGTTCGTGTAGGTAGTCGATGTGCAACACCAATGGTCGGCTGTCAGCGCCGAACGCCGGCGATCGATGTAGATCGCTGGTGGTTGCCAGCCGGCCATCGACGTCGACCGCCAATGAACGATGCCTACCGCCGATCATCTGCGGTGGTCGTCGGTCGCCGGGCGCCGGTGGTGATCGCCGATCACTGGTCGCCGGTCGCCGACGGGGGTCACCGACCGTCGACGGTGGTTGTCGGTCATCGGTCGTCGGCCGCCGGCGGTGGTTGTCGGTCGCCGGCGGTAGTCGTCGGTTGCCGACGGTGGTTGTCGGTCGTCGGCGGTTGTCACCGGTCACCGATGGGGGTCATCGACCACCGACAATGGTCGCCAGTCACCGGTCGTCGCCCGTAGGTGGTGGTCGCCAGTTGCCGACTGTCAACCACTGGTGGTGGTCGTCGACCGCCGACGGTGATCGCTGGCCGTCGTTGTCGGTCGTTAACCGCGAATAATACTTTCGGAAGTTAATAAATTGTAATAGTTTTTTTTTCTTAAATGTAAATATTGGAGGATAATTTTGAAAAGATAAGTTTCATAACACTGAAATCAAGAAAAACCTTAGGGGGCGTTTGGTTTGAAAAATATTTTCTATTTTCTATTTTCCATTTTCTGTTTTCTGTTTTTTATTTTCTGATCTAGTTTTCAGAAAACGGAAAATGCGTTTGGTATGATATACTGTAACTCTATTTTCTAGAAATGAAAATTAGAAAATGCGTTTGGTATGATATACTGTTACTCTATTTTCTAAAAAAGAAAATTAAAAAAATATGTTTGTTATGTTAATATTAAAAATTATAAATAAAATAATTGTTTAAAAAATAAAAATCGGTGCAATATTATAATTCTTTTTAAAAATAATATTTTTTAATAAAAATATTTTAAATATTTTTTTAATCAACATTTCCATTTTTTAATCAATAATTTTCATCTATAGGGAACAGTATATCGAAGCACTTAACAAACAATCTTACTACTTAATAAATATAATTCTCGGAGAAAATTACCATAGGGAACACAAGAATTTACATCTATACAGACGTCCAAAAAATCAAAGCACATTCAGTATCAAATATAAAAAAATCAATATATGTTACTTTTACAGACTTCAGTTAAACTATTTGACTTAATTTTCTCATAACAACAATTTTTACCAACCCCCTGCAGATATATATGCTACTTCCATTGGACAAACACATCCCAAACTTTATCATAGCCTCATCATGCCTAAATTAAAATATACACATTATAGAGCCTAATATGCCATTTTCTTCAATTTGCAAAGACCAAGCACCATTGGCATCTTGATTCTTTCACTTGAACAAACAGTTGGACAAAGATGCCTAAACATTCACCATCATTGACTGATAAAAAGATTTTACTAAGATTAAACCATAACCAAGACCTGGTAGATGCAAATTCGTCTAATAGCCAAAAGTTGGATGGGCACAAACCAGTAGCATTTCATGAAGCTCGAAGTATGGCATTAATCTAGTTCTCATTGTTTATCTCACCGCATCTCGCCGGGATATAGAGAATATACCAAAATCGAATATTGAAAATTTAACATTAAGATATCTTAACTTTGATAAATACTACGAAAATTTGGCAAAACCTATTAAGTGCCATCGCTAACCTTCAATAAACACATGAAAATTTGAAAATTTTGGAGATGGAACTCAAACCCTAGCCCAGCAGGGGAGATCATAGATACCACATGAAGCTCCCAAACTCCATTAACTCTGGCGTGTCTCAAGCACAGATGGTGATACAGAAGGATGCTTTCCGCGTCATTCATTCAAACATTCTACGGGACAGACAAACTGAATAAGGAATCAAGCTCCACCGTCCCCACGGACAAGAAACTAGACAAAAGATTGCACGACGGAAACAATAAACGAGCGGATCAAATTGGGAATGAGAAGATCTGGAGCGGAGATTGAGACGGCCTGCCTAACCCGATAACGGAACCCATGAGATGAGAGCACCGGCTGCGGAATCAACAGAGAAGCCCAACCCGAACGTTTGTTCTTCGACCTTGGGAATCTATCGCTGCCATAACATCCCCCTTCTTCTTCGCCGTCGTTAGTCTCGGCCTCCGGTGGATATCGCGCCGCCGCTTTCATCTCTCTCCACGGCTCTCGTTATCGGCAATTGGTGCCCGAGTTCCGCATTTTCTGTTTTCTCACCGCGTTTTCCATTTTCTATCACCGTATTCTCTCTTTTCTCAGAAAATGACATTTTGGCATTTTTCATTTTCTTAGAAAATAACATCTCCTTTTCCAGAAAATGAGAATAGAAAACACAAACCAAACAACATTTTCTAGAAAATAAGAAAATAAAAACGAAAAATGTCTAAACCAAACGCCCCCTTACTTTCCTAAAGTTTTCCGATTTCTAGTTGCATGACCCTTTTGCTGACGTGTCGGGCATCGATCATTACTTGGGAATCGTTAATTATCTAAACCAAATAAGATTTTTATTGATAACCTTGGATGGATAACCAAGGTTATCAAGGATAACCTCCAACCAAACGCACTCTATAAGCTATCAATCTTTTTTGGAGGATGCAAGAGTTATCAATCTAATGACAAGTCACACCCCACACCCATATAAGAATGAGTTTACCAATGATCACTCTAAATATCAGAACATAAACAAACTTTATTATTTAATTTATTAAATTCATTAATTAAATTCTTTTTTCCTTATTTTATTAATTTTTTAATTGTACGAGTTAGTGTAATGTAGAAATACGTTTAGCACATGGATTAAGAAATTCTTTACAAAAATCTTCTAATGTGCATTTAGATCTAAAACTAAAAGAAAGATATTCTATGGAAATAAATTTACCTAATAATTCTCTTAATTTATTATCAGAATATAAAAATAAATCAGAATCAGTACTACTACCGTTTGAAAATCTTGATAATTATACTTGAGAGTGGTCGAGTCCATATTCCGTCAGGTGCTTTGTTTTTATATATCGTTTCAACGATCCATAGCCGCCACCAACTTGGAATTTGTAGGAAGCATTGCAATATTTAATTTTGCACGCAATTCTTCCGACGGAAATGTGACTTTCTCAAAATGTTTAGTAAAAATAGAAGATTTTAGAGAAGAATTTTTCCGAACCTTAGAAGTAATTGCATTGGTACTTTCTTGTATTTTCGGGCATCGGAAGGTGTTGGGCTAGGCATCTGTCTCATCATCAGTGGATTGAATTTGAATGTCGAGATCCTCGTGTACTATTTCTTTTCCCCTCTGAGATCGAGATGATGAAACTCCATAGCCTCTTTCTATTGTCGTCGAAAGATAGAGTTGAAAACGCGCAGAGAATATGAAGTTGAGAATGAGAGTAGTGAAAATGTGTGTGAAAATGATGAAATGAACTCCCTATTCATAGAGTTTAGATCATAACGAGTACTAAATCATAGTCATTGATAAAAACATAATCAAATTATCTTAACCGTTGAAAAAAAAAAAATTCCAATGGCAGTTAGACTCGCGGTTCAACTGATGCCGGGCCACCTGATCTGGCCTGAGTTGGACCCGACCCTTGGTAGGGTCTATGGATGGGTAATTAATTATCTTATAAATATCCGACTGTTAGTTCCGATACATTTTGTTGGATTAATTGCAAGTCAACAATTCGAGTCCCAGGTTCCACAACCTGATTATTTTTTTTCCCTCTCCTTGAGAGTCATTCCTTCGTCTTTCTGAACTAGAGTTGGGGCCTCCTTCCCGTCCCCGTCGTCTCCTATGACGGAGGAGGACGACGACCGATGAGCCTCTTCTTGATTTCTCCTGCCATGACCGCTCAATCGCCGTTGCCGGACTCTGACTTCCCCTTCGCGGCTTGGTACGGCAACATCCAGTACCTCCTCAACATCTCCGCCGCCGGAGCCGTCTCCTGCGTCCTCCTATTCTTACTCGTTAAGCTCCGCTACGACCACCGCCGCTTCCCTGGCACCTCCGCGCTCGGTGCCAAGCTGATCGCCGTCTAGCACGCCACCCCCGCCCGAATCGCCCTCCACTGCGGCGCCGACACTGCCCAGTTCCTCATCGTCGAGCGTGCCAGCTTCTTCGTCCTCCTCGCCGTCTCCCTCATCGCTCTCCTCGCCGCTTTTCCCCTCAACCTCTCTGGCTCCGTCCCTCTCGCCGACCCCTTCGCCCGGACTACCATTTCCCACATCCGCTCCGGCTCTCCGATCCTATGGTTGCACTTCCTCCTCGCCGCCCTTATCGTTTTCGTTTCCCACCTTGGCATCTTGCAGATGGAGGAGGATGACCTGAGTGTTACCAGATTCCGTGATGGCAACGGCAACCCCAGCGAATCCAATTCAGGCTCCATTGCAATCTTTACTATGATGGTGCAGGGTGTTTCCAAATCCCTAGCTTCCGACAAGGCCCCGCTCGAAGAGTACTTCCAGCACCGGTATCCCGGTAATGTGCATCGTGTGAGCCCTTTGATCTATCACCCTCGAGTACCTCACCTTGAAATGGACCCACCTTCAGAATGAAATCTCATGGATGGAAGCTCACATGCACTCCCGATCACTATTGAACGACGACGATGATGGCCATGAAAGCAGCCAGATCTATGAGCATGCATGGTTGAGGAAGGCAAAAGAAATCTGGGCAATGACCTCTGTGAAATTAGGCTTCACGCAGGAAGAGAGATTCAGAAAGCTGCAAAGTTTGAAGTTGGTTCTGCATAAAAAACTTTCAGATTGCAAGGAAGGGCTCCTGGTGCTGGTATTGCATTTGTGGTCTTTAAGGTCGTGCACACTGCCGATAAGGCAGTGAGGGACTTGAGATTGGAGCGGAAGAGAAGATCCATTGGACAGTTCGTCCCTGTGATGGAGCTCCAGCTGGAGCAGAGCCGGTGCAGAGATGAGAGGGCTCCTCCTGCTGTTGACATCTATTGGAATCATTTGGGCTTGAACAAGCTCTCATTGCGATTGAGGAAGATTGCTGTCAATGCTTGTCTACTCCTAATGCTTCTCTTTTTCAGTTGGCCGCTAGCAATCATCAATGCAATGAGCAGCGCTGCAAGGATAATCAATGCAGGGGCTGTTGATCCTGCTAATTCATGGTTAAATTGACTTGGGGGATCGAGCTGGTTTGGAACTTTAATTCTTCAGTTCTTACCAAGTGTCCTCATCTTCATAAGCTTGTATATAGTTGTTCCATCTGCTTTTTCCTATCTTTCCAAATTTGAATGCCACCTTACTGTCTCTGATGGGGAAGATTGCAAGCAAATTGAACAGTATATGAGCGCTTCTTTCTTCACGAAATCATGCCTAGCCACCCCTGCATTTTTCATCACAAGTACCTTCCTGGGGATTTCCTTCGATTTGCTAGCTTCAGTGCCTTGAATGAAGAATATTTTGAAGAAGTTTAAGATGAATGACATGGTTCAATTAGTTCCAGAGCAATCTTGGGAGAGCACAGTAGACCAGAATGATGTAGGCGATAATTTGCGGATGCCTCTCATTTCCGAGAGGGAAGGTAGTTTGGATTTGAATGGTCTCGAGCTACACGATCTTTCCGTGTACCCGATAAGCAGGAGTTTCCGCACGCCAAAGCAGACATTTGACTTTGCGCAATATTATGCATTTAATCTCACAATACTTACTGTAGGTGCAATCTACTTTGCTACCGGTACATGGCGGACAAATACAACTTCTTATTTGTATACAGAACTCGAGGTTTCCCTGCTGGTAATGACGAAAAGCTAATGGACAGGGTCTCTTGCATTATGCATTTCTGTGTGGTGTTGTTCCTTCTCTCGATGGTATTTTTCTTCTCCGTCCAGGGTGACTTCACAAAGCTGCAAGCCACCTTTACACTAGGGTTGTTGTTCGTCTACAAAGTGTTCCCAACAAAAAAGTGGTGCATTCCGGCCAGCATTATTGGAAGGAATTCAGACAGTCGATAGCTTTGTAGTATCCACCTTGATTGGGTTATTCATGAATCACAATCATAATAATACTTGAATTCCAAGTTCATTTTACACAATCTACAGTTGGTTTGTATCATGTGCTTGGTTCCAATGTAACTACGGCTATAGTTTGGGCATTCTTTGTTTTTTACATTATGTACTAATTTTTGTTTTTTTTATTTGAGATGTTTGCAAAGCGTCGGCAATACCATTAAAAAAAATTGATGGATTCTGATTGTGAAAGTAACTGATGAAGTCTTACTTTGTCCATGCCATTTTTAATTGGTTCCTTTTTTCTACGACTGTTTGTCATAGAGCAATTTTATTCTTGTGATTCACAACTCTGTTTTTGTTAGTTTCTTGGTTTTAGTTGCAATTTCTATTCAGGTCATTGGGGTTTCTGTATTCCTTGTGGTTTTATTTTGCACGCTTCCAAAATGTGGAGGTCGACATTCTGATAATTACAACACTACTTGATTGCAAAAAATTTATGCGTTTGGTATGCTCCATTTTTTATTTTTATTTTCAAAAAATAATATTTTTTTTATTTTCTGAAAAATAACGGGGTGTTTGGTTTGTTCCATTTTCTATTTTTATTTTTCAAAAAAAATTATATTTTTTAGAAAATGTCTTTATTTCATTCTCTAATTTTCCAGAAAACGTTATATCTTTTTCTAGAAAACAAGGCTGGAAAATATATAAACCAATCAGATTTTTCAGAAAATCATATTTTCTACATAAAATAAAAATAAAAAATAAGCATACCAAACGCAGCCAGACTTTATTTCATTCTCTAGTTTTTCAGAAAACGTCTATATCTTGTTTTAGACAACAAGGCTGGAAAATACAAACCAAATACGTTTTCCAGAAAATCGCATTTTCTATAGAAAATGAAAATGAAAAATAAACATACCAATCGCATTGTCTAAACTTCGGGGGCGTTTGATATGCTCCATTTTCTATTTTCTCATTTTCAGAAAATCATATTTTCTCATTTTTTGAAAAATGACTTTATTTCATTCTCTAGTTTTTCAGAAAATATTATATCTTTTTCTAGAAAACAATGTTGGAAAATACAAATCAAATATATTTTTCAGAAAATCGCATTTTCTACCGAAAATGAAAATAGAAAATAAGCAGACCAAACGCTTCATGATTTATCTTTTTTTATTGGTCCGGGACGAATTGATTAGAATATTGAAAATGAACTAATAGAGTTAAATAGCCCGTGGCAGACACGTAGGATGAAGAAGCTTTGTGACGACATGCAACGAGTCTTAGTGACTCCTTTTTCAGAGCCCTCGAGACACTCTCGGGAAGGGGAGCTTCTAGGGTCCCCCTCGGGAGGTAAGTCCTGGGGAGTCAACCAGAAGATCCCTCCCGGGATCACCCCGGGAGGTGGGGTCCCGAGACCACCTCGGGAGCTATAACGCCCGCGATCACCCGGGCTAGAAGTCCCCGAGACCACCTCGGGGAAGTGGAGCCTAAGCTACCTTTGACATCAAATAACGGCTCTCCCCCTCCCTCACGGATCGACGGATAAGCATCCCCGCTGGCACGGAATTACCATGACCCTTAAATGTCGCAACGGGTCGAAATGTAATGACGGCTTAGACCGTTTCAAAGGCTATCCAGTAACCGCCGAAAGGGGAGGGGGGCATGGCATAAATCATGGGGACGTGGCAAGGCAGTGAAGGCCAGTATAAAAGGTACCCCAACCCCTCTGGTAAAGGGGGCTAAGCATTCTCTACTATTCGTACTTTCTTTCCCGTCTTACACCTTTCTACATCTCCATCAAGACACTGACTTGAGCGTCGGAGTGGGCTCCGCTGGACAACCTTCGGCGTGTTCCCCTAATGCTCGTGTTGACCTCGCAGGGCGCAGAGTTCCTCCCCCCTGTCAGCTTCCACGTATGCAGGACCTCGGTGCTTGGCCATCGTCGTCGATTCCTTTCGGAATAAATTTAGTGTCGTCTGTGGGAAACCAGCAAAGCACCTGAAGGAGCACCGATGGCAAGACCAGAAGAACAACCCATTGTCCTTACTAAGGAGAAACTTGATCGCTTGGTGGCCAACGCCGTCAAAGAAGCGCTTAAGTAACACCAAGTCGAACAAGCGACCTTGCAAAAAGGGGCTCTTGCAAGAGAGGAGATCCCCAGAGTCTCCGTTTCGCACTCGCGGAGATCCGTCACACCAGTGGGCCGAAGAAACGGAGCGGCCCCAGGTCCCCGAAGAGACTCTCCTGGAGATATCGAGAAGGTTCACTCTGTAGCCTCCAGCGCTTAGAGGCATGAAGAAGGACAAGGGAGAAGAGATGAACCTACGGCCTCTCACAAAATTCCCTCTACGCCCTTCTCATCGGAGATTGTTGAAGACCCCATACCGAATCAATTCCGTCGGCCCGGGATCCCCAAGTATGACGGGAAAACAGACCCGGAGAATCACGTCTGTAAGTTCGAGAATGCTGCACTCTTGCACCAATACACCGACGGTGTAAAGTGCCGGGTGTTCTTGAACACCCTGTCTGGAGCAGCCCAACGGTGGTTCCAAAGGCTACCACCAGGTTCCATCAACTCTTTTGCAAAGTTTAGAACCACCTTCTTCCACCATTTTGCCAATAATCATCGTTATCAGAAGACGACCCTTAACCTATTCGCCCTCAAGCAGAAGCCAAAGGAGTCGTTTAAGGAGTACATCCTGTTAGTAATATGAGAGAAGTGTCCTAAGACAATCGCCTTATGATTGTAATCATTTATTTTAATAAATGAATATTCACTATTTGAGTATACATGATTATTTGATTAAGATCTTAAGCTCATTTACTGAATGTCCGCAACACAATTCACAGCATGAGAGAATTTGTGATGAATTCACAACTAGTGATTATCTCTACATGTGCAATTGTGAAGTATTGAAATTGTCCCTAGTCGATGAATTGATAAATACGGACACTATCAATTCTGTTGAGACTAGCATGGGTTATTCTCTAATCAGCTGATTCTCACTGGCGGCTGACATTGAGATGTCCGGAGATAAACATGAATGCTAGTTAAGGGAACTAGTTCATTGGAGTGACTGCCTGTAAAACTTCATATGGTAGTCTACATATAGATATGTCAGTGAAGTTCTTACTGCAGCTTAAGTGCGATGTTCCCTTGACTTGCGGTGTTCAAGTCATCTTGGTCATGGAGACTTATACTTTGACATATTAAGCAAGCATCTCCAAGGAGGTGTTAACCCAGGATGATTAGGTATAAGCCGAAGTGCCCGAAGATGTTTGAACAGCCTACAAAGGATTCACCACTCCTTGAGAGGAGATGTATACCCGAGGCCTATCGTCGGATTGTTACTCGAAGCCTCTGGTCAGAGCATGACATGTTCAGAGTATGAATCTCTTAAATACATGAGAGTAATTAGAATCCATAGGATGAGGAAACGTTACTTGGGCTAGGTGTGACGTAGTCAGCCTAGTGGGGACTGACACACATAGACCATGTCCTGAACCAAGTGGGTATAAGATGGTGAAGGGAATGGGGCACAATTCATTATAGCTGCTGAAGGGTTTCAGAATCATTTCTGAGGTCAACCGTTGATCTTTCAATTAATTGGGGATCATGATGTACTACTAGGTGCCACTCATGATCGTTCTATAATTAATTAGTTAATTATGGATGACCAACATATATTGAAAGCATATTTGGTCACACGTATAACGAGTAATTCGAAGGATTTAAAATGAGTTGAGAATTGGATTCTCCAATCGAGATAGACTATTTTTGGTAAGTCCAAACAATAGTCAAAACTGAATTTATTTTAGACGCATCGAAAGCATAGAATGGCTAAGTCTTTTAAAGACTTAATGGGTGAATTAAATAAGTTTAATTCATTAAGGGATTTGATCCAATTGGGGTTAGATGGGCCGGCCAAGGAAGGGGGCCTCCTCTCTTCTTGTCATGGCCGGCCACCACCATAAGAGGATAAGGCTATTTTGGTTTGTTTTATAAAATAGATCAAAGGTTGGTTTATTTTATAAAAGGTTATATAAATTTTATATAAATTTTTATATAATGAACCATGAGTTGGTTTGTTTAATAAAATTTATATAATGAACCAATGGTTGGTTTGTTTTATAAATTTTTATATAATGAACCAATGGTTGGTTTGTTTTATAAATTTTATATAATCATGCCAAAAGAAAGAGAGCCTTGATTATGGATTGATCGAGAAATTATTTCATAATCAAGAAGAAGAAGCTTGATCATGAGAGCCATGATTATGGATTGATTGAGAAATTATTCCATAATCAAGGAGAGGTTTGCTTGGGAATTAAGAAACCTCTCCCTATATAAAGGACCCAAGGGGTGCCATGGAAGAGGATCATCCAAGAATTACATGGGCTCTCTCCTCTTCTTCTCTCCCTCTCTCTTGGCCGGCCATAGGCCTTCCTTCTTTCTTCTTGCCGTGAGCACAAGGAGAAGCATCAAGGCGACGAAGTTCTTCCTTGTGACGATCTTCCTCTTTGGCCAACCTTGGTGGCGAGTCTTTCGATTTGATTACTCTCTCGGTTTTCGTCGTGTTCACGGAGAATCTAGTAGTTCTCGTAAACACGAAACTCGTGGCTTAGCGAAGTCATCCCGACGATACTCGGCGTGGATACGAATAGAGACGGAGCTTTCAAGGGACGCTAACGGTTGGTTCTCGTCCATTCTTCCAAGTTACGCAAGGTAATTCGTAGAGTAATCTCCTTTTCTAAAAAATTTTATATTACGATTATGTGAACACATTGCATGCTTAGGATATGTGTTAGAATAATTTAGGAAATTATTCATGCTTTTGTTTCCGCTGCATGTAATTAAATAACAATTACAATACGTGTTCGCGTCGGCATGCACCCGGTCCCAACAGTGGTATCAGAGCCGGTTAGTGTTTGAAATAATCATATAATTGTTTTGCGGAAAACTGTCATGATCTCAATTTTGAAAAATTTTCCAATTATGAAAACTTTCCAATTATGGTAAATTTTAGATTTAGGAATTTCAAAGTTTGGAAATCCTCATGAAATTTCGTAAACTTTTAAAATATCTCTGTTTCTGAAATTTTATGATAATTGTGAAAACTTTTCATTTTTGGAAACTTTTCAATTTTGGAAATTTCCTAATTTTGGAAATTTTCCAATTTTGGAAATACGTAAGTTTTCTTTATACCAGAAACTTACAATAATTCTGAAAACCTTTTAATTTTGGAAACTTTTCATTTATGGAAAGCTCGTAATTTTGGACACTTTCTTTTCATGAAAATCTTGACATTTTATGGAAACATTAATTGACAATTAAATTCAAATTGATTTTTAAATTATTAATAAAATTCTTTACTTTGGGGAGTGCCTCGGGGAGCCACCCAAATTAAAGTTAGTTGTTATAATTTAATTTCCTATTTTGAATATCAATTGTTAAAATTGATTTGGGTAGGCCTCGGGGAGCCATCCAAATTATATTATTAATAAGTTCTTTAATTGTCAAGTTTAATTTGGTTATGCCTCGGGAAGCAGGCCAAATTAGATTTACAACAAATTTCTTTTCTTTGGGGAGTGCCTCGAGGAGCCACCCAAAGTAAATAATTTGTTGTAATTAATTATCCATAAATAAAATATGTGATCAAATCTTGGAAATTTTTGAGGTGATTCTCAAATGATAATTTCCTTATTTGATTTATGAGGTGATGCTCTTACATATTGTTGTCTCCAAAATTAATTAGGAAAAATTGTTTCCTATAGAGTTTATTTCCTTAAATAAGATTTTCATGAAAATAATATGTGGTTGAATTAAGGAAATCTGTCTCTTAATTTAATAAGATTTGATTTAGAGAAATCAAAGTCTTAAACATATTATTTCCGAAATTGATTATGACAATTTAGGAAATTATTTCCCAAAACAATTCCTTGAATAAAGTGTGAAATTAGAATTAGGAAATCCAGTTCCTAATTCAATTAATGAGACTTGATAAATTAGGTCACATACATACTTTATTAAGGAAATCGTTAGAACATGACATAATTATATGTCATGAATGTGCTTAAAAGAAAAAGGATGAGACCCAAAACCCCTTACAAAATATTAAGGCCAACACCTTCCATTAATATGGTTAGAACCGGAGTTTTGTTTCTCGTTTGGGTTGATGGACACATCCATGCCCGGCTTGAACCTCAACATATTCAAACCATGGAATACCATGGAATTAGTTTATGATTAATATAGTTGGAGTCAGAGGTCAATCCTTAGTTTTGGTTGTTGGACACATCCAAGCCTGACTAAACGGTTGAATGAACTCCAACCATATTAAAACTATTTCTTGATTAATGGGTCAGCCTTAAGCTTGGAGCATCGATTTGTTGTGCCACAGCCAAGGTCGATGTAAAGAGAGGTGCAGTTGGGTGCTATGTATATTGTTGCATACTTGTTAATGAGTTAACAACCCAATGATTTATGCAAATATTCAATTAGTTGATAGCATAATGTGATAGTTACATATGTGTAATATGTAATCGGTATAATTATCTACCTTCATAGCTAAGAATAACTTGATGGACTCTATCCATGGGTGTTCTTATCTATGGTTGGATATCAACCTATTTGGAGATGTTCCTACGATCTCCCGGATTGATAAAAGGGTTATTCAATTCAAAAAATAAATACGATATAATTAATGTATATTGATGCATTCTTTATTATTCTTCTCACATAAGCTCAATTTGTATTTCTAGGATAATCACTTGATCATGTCTTCTCTGAATTTGCGTTCCATTTTGGACACCAATAAGCTGACTGGGCCAAACTTCATGGACTGGCTTCGAAACCTGAGGATAGTCCTCAAGGCAGAAAAACTTGCTTATGTCCTTGAAGAACAGAATAAGGGAAAGAAGAAAAAGGCCAAAAAGACTGAAAAGGCACCAAAAGGCACTTGCCATCACTGCGGCAAGGAGGGTCACTGGCGAAGAAACTGCAAGGTTTATCTTGAGTCCTTGAAGAAGAAGGCATCCGATGCCCCATCCTCTTCAGGTATCTTCGTTATTGAATGTCACTCTATTTCCTCGTCTACCTGGGTACTTGATACTGGGTGTAGCTCACATATATGTAATAACATACAGGGCTAAGGAATAGAAGAAGACTCGTCAAGGGAGAAGCGAATTTGCGAGTTGGAAATGGAGCAAAGATTGCTGCTGTTGCCATCGGAACATATTTGCTAAAGCTCCCTACTAGACTTGTCTTAGAATTGGATAATTGTTATTTTGTTCCTTCGTTAATAAAGAATATTGTATCTATTTCATGCTTGAATGAAAAGGGTTACCATTTAACTTTTAGTAACAATTGATGTTACATAACTTTAAATGGTGTTCTTTATGGGACCGGAACTTTATACAATGGTATCTACACGTTAGATTTATTCGGTGACGTTTTCAATATCGAAGTTAGCAACAAACGTGCTCGAATAGATAATCAAATAGACTCCTATACGTGGCATTGCCGTCTTGGCCATATAAGTAAGAAACGCATGACCAAATTACACCAATGTGGAATTCTAGAATCATTTGAACCCGGTTCATTTGATACATGCGAATCATGCTTAAAAGGCAAGATGACCAAATTACCCTTTTCCGGAAATGGTAAACCAGTGGGAGAATTGCTTGGTCTAATACATACTGATGTATGTGGACCAATGTCAACTCTTGCATAAGGAGGTTATAGCTACTTCATTACCTTTATCGATGATCACTCACGATTCGGGTATGCGTCCTTATTGAAACACAAATCTGAAGCTTTTGAAAAATTCAAATAGTTCAGAAGTGAAGTAGAGAAACAGCTTGGCAAAAGTATTAAGATACTTCGATCTGATCGGGGTGGTGAATGATGGTGCAGAAAGCACCCAAGTCGAACCTGTGTTTTGATAAATGGCAAAGGGTTCAAAAGTTAAGTCTTATTTGTTATCTAACATGCTGCTTGAGTGTGCAGATTGAAGTCCTAGCAAGGGAATGCTAGGCACCTAGCAAAGGATTGCTAGGCACTGAAACCCTAAGTCCTGGCGAAGGACAGTTGGGCACCTGGCGAAGGGCTGCGAGGATACGAAGACCTAGCGAAGGACTGCTAGGCACCTGGCGAAGGACTGCCAGGATCCAAAAACCTAGCGAAGGACTGCTAGGCACCTAGCGAAGGACTGCTAGGCACCTGGAGAAGGACTGCCAGGATCCAAAGACCTAGCGAAGGACTGCTAGGCACCTGGCAAAGAACTGCCAGGATCCAAAGACCTAGCGAAGGACTGCTAGGCACCGGCCGAAGGACAGCTTGGTATCCAAGACCTAGAGAAGGACTGCTAGGCAACGGGCGAAGGACAGCTTGGTATCCAAGACCTGGCGAAGGACCGCTAGGCGAAAGTCCAACCGGAGGAGTCGGTTGGCATCAGGTAAATTCTCCTGAGAGGAGTAGGTGAGGACGCGTTCCCCGTCGAGGGAACAGTAGGCGTCAGTTCGACCTAGGGCTCCATTTTGGAGACCCAAAGTCAGAACCAAGACAGCTAAGGCTGTATAAACCTAATACCTTATTGTTTTATATTGTTTTGGACTAACCCTGGATGCAGGACTGAAGGAACGTGTGTCTGCAGCTCAGATTGCCCAAAGGAGAGAGGCAAGTAGCTGAGCAGGGCGCCCCCAGTGCCCCGGGCGCCCCCAAGGCCAGTACAAAACAAGTTAAGCAAAGAAGTGCTTCGGGAGCTTACTGGGCGGGGCGCCCTCGTGCTCCCGGGCGCCCCTAGTCCCCAGGGCGCCCCTCACTCAAGCCAACGAAGAGGATAGGACTTATCCAGCCGAGAAACCAACAGATCGGGTCAACCAGGGCGCCCCCGACGTCCAGGGAGCCCCGAAGTGCTATAAATAGCACCCAACGCCAAGGCTTCTCAATAATCAATTCTTCCAACGCACTCACGCTCTTCTACTCCCGCGCTCTGCTCCGGAAACCTCCCGACTCGAGATACAAGCGCCGACGACGTCCCTCTGCTCCGAAAATACAATCTACACCGGACGTCGGTAACGAAGAGCTGTTTGTTTTGTTTACTATACTACAATTATCATATCTGTCTGTAAACTATTTTGCGCACATATAGAATTACCCACAGTAAACGGTCAACGACCATGGGCTTAGAGTAGGAGCCGACCGCGACTCCGAACCAAGTAAAAGATCTTGTGTTCGCGTTTTGTGTTTAATTCTTCCGCTGCGTAATTTCTCTAACTCTAATCCGAACGATTAACGATATTCACCCCCTCTATCGTTTCTCTCGATCCAACAGTGAATACTTGAGTCAAGAGTTTCAAGATTATCTTAGGAACAATTGGATATTGTCTCAATGGACTCCGCCATATACACCATAGCATAATGGTGTATCTGAGAGGCGTAACCGAACCTTGATGGACATGGTTAGATCTATGATGAATCATGCAACTCTTCCAAAATCCTTTTGGGGCTATGCGCTTAAGACAGCTGTTTACTTACTAAACAGAGTCCCGACCAAGGTAGTCTCTACTACTCCATATGAGACGTGGAATAGTAAGAAACCTCATTTAACTCACGTAAAATATGGGGTTGTCCTGCTTATGTAAAGCGGACTGTATCAGACAAATTGGATGCTAAGTCTGATAAATGTCTATTTATTGGATACCCTAAGGAAACGAAGGGTTACCAATTCTATCATCCCTTGGAACAAAAGGTGTTTGTTTCAAGGCATGCTGTATTTCTGGAAAAAGAATTTCTTTTACAAGAAAACAGTGGGAGTAGCATTGAACTTGAAGAAGTTCAAGAAACTCCAATAGACATTACAGAGACACCTAGTCTAGACCCACAACCAATAACTCATAATGATGACCTATCAGTTGAACCTAAAACAACACCACTTCTTCGTAGGTCTGATAGGACACGCAATATTCCAGAGAGATACGGATTTCTCATAAGTGAATCGAACGACGTGTTACTCATTAACAATGACGAACCTATCAGTTATGAAGATGTTCTGATAAATTCAGAAAGGGATAAATGGCTTGAAGCCATGAAGTCGGAAATGGATTCCATGTACGAAAATCAAGTATGGGACTTGGTTAACCCGCCTGAAGGGATTAGGCCCATAGGGTGCAAGTGGGTTTTCAAGAAGAAACCCGACATGGAAGGTAATGTTGTTACCTTTAAGGCTAGATTAGTGGCAAAAGGATATCGTCAGAAACAAGTAATTGATTATGACGAAACCTATTCGCCAGTAGCTATGCTCAAATCCATTCGGATGCTCCTGGCCATAGCAGCTCATTATGATTATGAGATATGGCAAATGGATGTGAAAACAGCTTTCCTTAATAGAAACCTGCTTGAGGATGTATACATGATACAACCTGAAGGTTTCACATCGGTTAATAAAACCAAAGTATGCAAGCTTCGACGATCCATATATGGACTAAAGCAAGCATCCAGGAGCTGGAACATCCAGTTTGATGAGACAATCAAAGAGTTTGATTTCTCACAAAATCCTGACGAACCTTGTGTATACAAGAAGGTTAGTGGGAGTGCAGTCGTATTCCTAGTGTTATATGTCGATGACATTTTACTTATAGGAAACGATATATCAGTCTTACAGTCAGTTAAAATTTGGTTGTCCAAAACTTTCTCCATGAAAGACCTGGGAGAAGCAACCTATATCCTTGGGATTAGAATCTATAGAGATAGATCAAAACGGTTGCTTGGTCTTTCGCAGTCTACATATATAAACCGAGTGCTAGAAAGGTTTAGCATGTCGGAATCCAAGAAAGGTTACCTTCCCATCAGGCATGGGATCAACCTTTCAAAGTCTATGTGTCCGCGCACAGAAGACGAGAGGATTTGCATGAATAAGATTCCTTATGCATCCGCGATAGGATCTATCATGTATGCTATGTTATGTACTAGGCCCGATGTATCATATGCTCTGAGCGTCACAAGCAGATACCAGTCTGATCCAGGAATGGATCATTGGGCAGCTGTCAAGACAATCCTCAAGTACTTAAGAAGAACTAAGGATGTATTCCTAATATATGGAGAAGGTGATATGATAATACGTGGATATACAGATGTCAGTTTCCAGACAGATAAGGATGACTCCAAATCTCAGTCCGGATACGTATTTATTTTGAATGGAGGCGCAGTAAGCTGGAAAAGTTCCAAGCAAGACACCGTAGCGGATTCTACCACGGAAGTGGAATATATTGCAGCTTCGGAAGCAGCAAAGGAAGCAGTCTGGATCAAGAAGTTTGTCTCAGAACTTGGTGTGGTTCCAACTATTGATGAAGCAATACCGATTTACTGGGACAACAATGGAGCTATTGCACAAGCAAAGGAACCAAGGTCTCATCAGCGATCCAAACATGTGTTTCGCCGCTATCATCTAATCAGAGAGATTATAAGTAGGAATGATATACAAATTGAGAAAATTCTCAATGAAAGGAATTTAGCGGATTCTTTAACTAAGGTCTTGCCTCAAAGTAAGTTTGAGGGTCATGTTAGAGCCTGTGGTATTGGGTACCGTAGCGATTGGCATTAGGCCAAGTGGGAGTTTGTTAGTAATATGAGAGAAGTGTCCTAAGGCAATCGCCTTATGATTGTAATCATTTATTTTAATAAATGAATATTCACTATTTGAGTATACATGATTATTTGATTAAGATCTTAAGCTCATTTACTGAATGTCCGCAACACAATTCACAGCATGAGAGAATTTGTGATGAATTCACAACTAGTGATTATCTCTACATGTGCAATTGTGAAGTATTGAAATTGTCCCTAGTCGATGAATTGATAAATACGGACACTATCAATTCTGTTGAGACTAGCATGGGTTATTCTCTAATCAGCTGATTCTCACTGGCTGGTGACATTGAGATGTCCGAAGATAAACATGAATGCTAGTTAAGGGAACTAGTTCATTGGAGTGACTGGCTGTAAAACATCATATGGTAGTTTACATATAGATATGTCAGTAAAGTTCTTACTGCAGCTTAAGTGCGATGTTCCTTTGACTTGCGGTGTTCAAGTCATCTTGGTCATGGAGACTTATACTTTGACATCTTAAGCAAGCATCTCCAAGGAGGTGTGGACCCAGGATGATTGGGTATAAGCCGAAGTGCCCGAAGATGTTTGAACAGCCTACAAAGGATTCACCACTCCTTGCGAGGAGATGTATACCCGAGGCCTATCATCGGATTGTTACTCGAAACCTCTGGCCAGAGCATGACATGTTCAGAGTATGAATCTCTTAAATACATGAGAGTAATTAGAATCCATAGGATGAGGAAACGTTACTTGGGCTAGGTGTGACGTAGTCAGCCTAGTGGGGACTGACACACATAGACCATGTCCTGAACCAAGTGGGTATAAGATGGTGAAGGGAATGGGGCACGATTCATTATTGCTGCTGAAGGGTTTCAGAATCATTTCTGAGGTCAACCGTTGATCTTTCAATTAATTGGGGATCATGATGTACTACTAGGTATCACTCATGATTATTCTATAATTAATTAGTTAATTATGGACGACCAACATAAATTGAAAGCCTATTTGGTTACACGCATAACGAATAATTCGAAGGATTTAAAATGAGTTGAGAATTGGATTCTCCAATCGAGATAGACTATTTTTGGTAAGTCCAAACAATAGTCAAAACTGAATTTATTTCAGACGCATCGGAAGCATAGAATGGCTAAGTCTTTTAAAGACTTAATGGGTGAATTAAATAAGTTTAATTCATTAAGGGATTTGATCCAATTTGGGTTAGATGGGCCGGCCAAGGAAGGGGGCCTCCTCTCTTCTTATCATGGCCGGCCACCACCATAAGAGGATAAGACTATTTTGGTTTGTTTTATAAAATAGACCAAAGGTTGATTTATTTTATAAAAGGTTATATAAATTTTATATAAATTTTTATATAATGAACAATGAGTTGGTTTGTTTAATAAAATTTATATAATGAACCAATGGTTGGTTTGTTTTATAAATTTTTATATAATGAACCAATGGTTGGTTTGTTTTATAAATTTTTATATAATGAACCAATGGTTAGTTTGTTTTATAAATTTTATATAATCATGCCAAAAGAAAGAGAGCCTTGATTATGGATTGATTGAGAAATTATTCCATAATCAAGAAGAAGAAGCTTGATCATGAGAGCCATGATTATGGATTGATTGAGAAATTATTCCATAATCAAGGAGAGGTTTGCTTGGGAATTAAGAAACCTCTCCCTATATAAAGGACCCAAGGGGTGCCATGGAAGAGGATCATCCAAGAATTGCTTGGGCTCTCTCCTCTTCTTCTCTCCCTCTCTCTTGGCCGGCCATAGGCCTTCCTTCTTTCTTCTTACCGTGAGCACAAGGAGAAGCATCAAGGCGACGAAGTTCTTCCTTGCGACGATCTTCCTCTTTGGCCAACCTTGGTGGTGAGTCTTTCGATTTGATTACTCTCTCGGTTTTCGTCGTGTTCACGGAGAATCTACTAGTTCTCGTGAACATGAAACTCGTGGCTTAGCGAAGTCATCCCGACGATACTCGGCGTGGATACGAATAGAGGCGGAGCTTTCAAAGGACGCTAACGGTTGGTTCTAGTTCCTTCTTCCAAGTTACGCAAGGTAATTCGTAGAGTAATCTCCTTTTCTGAAAAATTTTATATTACGATTATGTGAGCACATTGCATGCTTAGGATATGTGTTAGAATAATTTAAGAAATTATTCATGCTTTTGTTTCCGCTATATGTAATTAAATAACAAATACAATACGTGTTCGCGTCGGCATGCACCCGGTCCCAACACATCCAGCGGTTCAACAAGGTGACCCAAGACGTGCCCAGTACCACGTCTGAGATACTTGTCAGTGCTTGTACCCAAGTGTTAGTAATATGAGAGAAGTGTCCTAAGGCAATCACCTTATGATTGTAATCATTTACTTTAATAAATGAATATTCACTATTTGAGTATACATGTTCGTGTATTTGATTGAAATCTTAAACTCATTTACTGAATGTCCGCAATACAATTCACAGCATAAGAGAATTTGTGATGAATTCACAACTAGTGATTATCTCTACATGTGCAATTGTGAAGTATTGAAATTGTCCCTAGTCGATGAATTGATAAATACAGACACTATCAATTCTGTTGAGACTAGCATGGGTTATTCTCTAATCAACTGATTCTTACTGGCTGGTGACATTGGGATGTCCAGAGATAAACATGAATGCTAGTTAAGGGAACTAGTTCATTGGAGTGATTGGCTGTAAAACTTCATATGGTAATCTACATATAGATATGTCAATGAAGTTCTTACTGCAGCTTAAGTGCGATGTTCCTTTGACTTGCAGTGTTCAAGTCATCTTGGTCATGAAGTCTTATACTTTGACATCTTAAGCAAGCATCTCCAAGGAGGTGTGGACCCAGGATGATTGGGTATAAGCCGAAGTGCCCGAAGATATTTGAACAGCCTACAAAGGATTCACCACTCCTTGCGAGGAAATGTATATCCAAGGCCTATCGTCGGATTGTTACTCGAAGCCTCTGGCCAGAGCATCACATGTTCCGAGTATGAATCTCTCAGAAACATGAGAGTAATTAGAATCCGTTAGACGAGAAAGACATTACTTGGGCTAGGTGTGACGTAGTCAGCCTAGTGGGGACTGACACACATAGACCGTGTCCTGAACCAAGTGGGTATAAGATGGTGAAGGGAATGGGGCACGATTCATTAAAGCTGCTGAAGGGTTTCAGAATTATTTCTGAGGTCAACCGTTGATCTTTCGATTAATTGGGGATCATGATGTACTACTAGGTGCCACTCATGATCGTTCTATAATTGGTTGATTATAGACGACCAACATAAATCGAAAGCCTATTTAGTCACACGCACTGCGAGTGATCCGAGGGATTTAAAACGAGTTGAAAATTAGATTTTTCGATCAAGAGAGATAAGTCAAATCTGAATTTTTCAGAGACGCATCGGAAGCATAAAATGGCTAAGTCTTTTGAAGACTTATTGGACGAATTAAATGAGTTTAATTCGTATGGTTTTAGCTTGGGTTTGGCCGACCAAAGAGGGTCCCCACCCTCTTTGTTTGGTCGGCCACAACAAAAGGGGAAAACAGAATTTTTGGTTCAAATTATAAAATAAACCGAGCGTAGTTTGTTTTATAAAATTATGGATAAAGAAATTTATATAAAGAAATTTATATAAAGAGATTTATTTTTCGTGGAAATTAAAATGAACCATGGATTGGTTTATTTTATTTTATAAAATTAATAATGGATTGATTTACCATGATAAAGAAATTTGTATAAAGAAATTTATATAAAGAAATTTCTTTCCATAAGAAAAGGGAGACATGGTTGTTTTTATCTTAAATTAAATTATGATAAAAACTTGGCATGATAGAATAATTCATAGAAAAATTTATATGATAAATTTCTTATGAAAATTTATTCCATAAAAAGGAGACTTGGCGATTGAGAGGCTACTATATAAAGGAACCAAGGCAATGCTTGGAGATTAATCTAAGAGATCTAGACATAAACCCTCTCTCTCTCTCCTTCTCTCCCTCTCCCTCCTCTAGTGTCGCCGGCCCTAAAAGGAGGACCCCTTTGTTGTCGTGAGCTTCATCCACCAAGCAGCTGCCGAAGAAGAAGAAGAAGCGGGCGCAACTCCTTCCTTGCTCCCGGAATCTTGATTCCGTTCTTCGTTTGGTGGTTATTCTTCCCATCTCTCTCTTGGTATTCTTGTCGTGCCTTTGGAGAATCTAGTAGTTCTTGTCGGCACGAAACTCGTGGCTTTGCGAAGTCATCCCGAAGAAAACTCGGCGTGGACGCGAATAGAGGCGGAGCTTCCAAGGGACGCTTACGGTTGGATCTCGTCCCTTTCTTCGAGTTACGCGAGATATTAAGTAAATTAGTTTACTTTTTGCAAAATTTTAATATATGATCATGTCTACACAATATAAGGTTGCATGCTTAGATGTGTGGTTAAATAATTTGGGAAATTATTTATGCTAAATCTCCCGCTGCACGTAATAAATTTTAAAATTACGAACCCGCATCCATGTCAACATGCACCCGGTCCCAAAACCAAGGACTTGCGGAGGGGGACTTTTTCTGATCCTTGGTAAAGAAGCCTCCCGCCAGTTTCGACGGCCTGCTGGGACGTTCTGTCAAACACGTTAATGTGGAGGAGGTACAGTACGCCCGTCGCAAGGAACCATCCGGAGTCCTTCCTCCGGCCACTCCTCGAGCTGAAAGAAGAGAGCCTCTGGCTCTAACCCAGGGAAAGGATCTTCATATCGGGAAGGATCAGTGGGTCAGGAGATGCCGGCTGGTTGAGACCGTGGACACCGAGCAGCCAGAGCCTGGGCAGAAGTATTGCGGGTTTCATGGCAGTACCACACACTCCACCGAGGAGTGTCACGCGTTGAAAAAGAAATTTGGTGAGGAGACAAACACCAAAACTCGGAAAAAGTGGAATAAATCAAGTTATCGTCGAAAGTCCCACAGCGAAGCTTCTCACCTCGGCAGCAACAAGAGGGAGAAAACGAGGCACTACATCGGTCTCGATCACGATCGCGAGGAAGGAGTCGGGGACCCACGCTTAGAAGATCCCTCTCTTTAGAAAGGGATCCTCAAAAGGGCAAGGCCCCTATGCGTGCCCTCCCCTCGGGGCATGTGGGAGTCATCTCCAGAGGACCTACTGGAGGGGATTCTCACCTGGCAAGGAAGTCTCATACCCGTCGATTGAAAAATTACTCCATTGGGACAAGCCGGAGTCAAGAGCCCGACCCTACAATATCTTTGGGACCAGTTGACCTGGAAGAAGTGGAAGCTCCCCACGAAGACGCCTTAGTGATTGTAGTTCGTATTGCAAACTACGAGGTTAAGCGCATCTTCGTGGACACAGGGAGTTCCGTGAACATCTGTACAAGGCGGCTTTGGACCAGATACATATCGATGAGGATGAACTACTCCCGGTCTCGACCCCACTGTTCTGCTTCACTGGATATCGAGTGCAGCTAGTAGGGCAAATCACCCTATCACTCTCACTGGGCAGCGATAGGCTAGAAAGGACCAGGAGGACTCCCTTCCTAATCGTGGATGCTCCCTCCTCCTACAACACCATCCTGGGTCACCTGACACTCAGCGTTTTCCAGGCGGTGATCTCTGTCTACCACCAGAAGATAAAATTCCCCATAGGTGATCGAGTGGTTGAAGTCAAAGGAGACCAGCTGGTGTCTCAGTGGTGCTACAGCGGGGAAGTCAGAGCAGATTCCTGGAAGAACCTGAGGGGCCTTGAAGGCTAGCTGAAGGAGGCGGTCTTGCACAAAGTGAGAGGGATCAAAGGCTCGGGAGGCCAGGGCCTGGCAGCTGTCTCATTCTGTGTCTATTTGATGCCTTGCAGCAAATTTAAGGAATAAAGGAAGATGTCTTCTTCAAGCCGCTACACCCCACCAAGGATCAAAACCCTAATACCCCACGGTGCTGCAGATGCCCGGGGTACTTAGGCTTGGTCTGGGTTGCTACGCCCGACCAAGCACCTAAAATCCTAATACCTCGCGGTGCTGCGGATGCCCGGGGTACATAGGCTTGGTCTGGGCTGCTATGCCCTACTAAGGATAAAATCCCCTAATACCTCCGGTGCTGCGGATGCCCGGGGTACTTAGGTTTGGTCCGGTTGCTACGCCCGACCAAGTACCCAAAAACCTAATACCTCGCGGTGCTGCGGATGCCCGGGGTACTTAGGCTTGGTCTGGGCCGCTGCGCACCACTAAGAATCAAAACCCTAATACCTCGCGGTGCTGTAGATGCCCGGGGTACTTAGGCTTGGTATGGGTTGTTATGTCCGACCAAGTACCCAAAACCTTAATACCTCGCGGTGCTGCGGATGCCCGGGTACTTAGGCTAGGTCTGGGTTGCTACGCCCTATCAAGTAACCAAAACCCTAATACCTCACGGTGTTGCGGATACCCGGGGTACTTAGGCTTGGTCTGGGCTGCTACGCCCTACCAAGGATCAAAACCCTAATACCCCACGGTGCTGCGGATGCCGGGGTACTTAGGCTTGGTCTGGGTTGCTATGCCCGACCAAGTACCCAAAACCCTAATACCTCGCGGTGCTGCAGATGTCCGGGGTACTTAGGTTAGTCTGGGCTGTTACGCCCCACCAAGGATAAAAACCCTAATACCTCCGATGCTGCGGATGCCGGGGTACTTATGCTTAGTCCGGGTTGCTACGCCCGACCAAGTACCCAAAACCCTAATACCTCGCGGTGATGCGAATGCTCGAGGTACTTAGGCTTGGTCTGGGCCGCTACACCCACCAAGGATCAAAACCCTAATACCCCACGGTGCTGCGAATGCCCGGGGTACTTAAGCTTGGCCTTGGTTGCTATGCCCGACCAAGTACCCAAAACCCAATACCTCGCGGTGCTGCGGATGCCGGGGTACATAGGCCTGGTCTGGGTTGCTACGCCCTACCAAGTACCCAAAACCCTAATACCTGCGGTACTGTGGATGCCCGAGGTACTTAGGTTGGTCTGGGTGCTACGCCCCACCAACGATAAAAACCCTAATACCTCGCGGTGATGCGGATTCCCAGGGTACGTAGGCTTGGTCTGGTTTGCTACACCCTACCAAGTACCCAAAACCCTAATACCTCGCGGTGCTGCGGATGCCCGGGGTACTTAGGCTTGGTTTGGGCCGCTACGCCCCACCAAGGATTAAAACCCCTAATACCCCGCGGTGCTACGGATGTCCGAGGTATTTAGGCTTGGTCTGGGTTGCTACGCCCTACCAAGTACCAAAAACTCTAATACCTCGCGGTGCTGTGGATGCCCGGGGTACTTAGGCTTGGTCTGGGTTGTTACGCCCTACCAAGTGTCCAAAACCCTAATACCTCGCGGTACTGTAGATGCCCGAGGTACTTAGGCTTGGTCTGGACCGTTACGCCCTACCAAGTACCCAAAACCCTAATACCTCATGGTGCTGCGGATGCCCGGGGTACTTTAGCTTGGTCTGGGCCGCTACGCCCCACCAAGGATCAAAACCCTAATACCCCACGGTGCTGTGGATGCTCGGGGTACTTAGGTTTTGTCTGGGTTGTTACGCCCTACCATGTACCCAAAACCCTAATACCTCGCGGTACTGCTGAATCCCGGGGTACTTAAACTTGGTCTAGGTTGCCACGCCCCACCAAGGATAAAAACCCTAATGTCTCGCGGTGCTGCAGATGCCCGAGGTACTAAGACTTGGTATGGGCTGCTACGCACGACCAAGTACACAAAAACCAGGTGGCCTTGCGATCTATCGAGTGCCCGGGACACATAGACGCTACAGAAGCAATGATGACATGGCATACTTGACTAAAAGGGGAAAACAAGTGGAGCATCAAAATGCTAACGCAATACAGGCGTACACACACTCGAGGTAACAAAAAGTTTATTTTATTTATATGGGAAATACATGAATCCTAATATCTCAGAAAAATATCAAGATACAATCAGAATGTCTGGTAAGAGGAAGCGCTTCTCTACTTGGGTCTTTCTTCGCTACTGCGTCATTCCCGCAGGGTCGCTCGGCTCGGAACCGTCTTCCAGATATGTGGTGCGCGGGAGTCCGTCGATGTCCTCCTTGAATCTTCGACCATCATCTTGGTACTTCATCCGAGTAACCAGCGATAGACCAGGACGCCTGAGATAACATATAAGAGCACCAAGAGGCATCCGACACAACATTCAGAAGGAAGAAGAGAGGGGAGCAGTAACTGTAATTTCTCTCCGGCTATCGGCAAGACGCAAAGAAGAATTGCCTTAACAGAGGAAGCTCCCCTCTCGGTGACGCTGCCTCACCATCCGATCCCTAAAACTCGGGGAAAAGAGGATTCGGAAGAGGATGGCGTTTGAGGCAGACGGGGCCACCCACGGGGAGCCAACCATTAGGCTATGTCATCTCCGCTATGCCCCCTGGCGGGTCGTATAACGTCTATTCTGGACTCCTAGGATAATCCCGGAGTGCTACCTCCGCCAAGATCTTCAGCGAGACCCTGGACATCATCTCCGCCATGCTCCCCGGCAAGAAGTGTGTGGCATGAAGTTCCACCTTCACTGGGTCCCCGGCCAGAAATGCTACTGCATCTCCGCTACCCTCTCTGGCGGTGTCAAGGGCTCCAGCCGCAAAAAGGGGTGGAGGAGAAGTCACTGGCATCTCACCGCAAAAAGGGAAGAAGGCAGCATGAATGTGGAAGATGGTACATCCTTCCCCCTATTTATAGTGACTACTGTCTCTCTGCGCATTTAATACAGGCATGGCGTGGGAACAGCAACAGACACCAACTCTGAAGCGTCGCATCGGTCAACATACCTTCACCGCACCTAGGAACCTGCAACTCTTTATGAGTCCATTCAAAACGTTGCATGTGCGCAGAGGCGACGGTTCGAGAACCACCCTCCGCCAAAAGAAAAGGGTTGAAAGGGGCCCAACAGGGAAGTAAATGTGGGTCTGGCGCTGGGGGCTCGCAGAGTTATCACGGGAGATCCGTACCCAGGATTGACCTCGAGAAAAACTTCTATCTTCTTATTTCCTTGAGGCTTCGCTGCAAAGACACTCGACACGTGGAACCAGGTCCAAGAGCATGCATAAAACAGAAGAGTCATGTTAATCGAAATTGTTACAGTAGGGCCCAACTCCTTGGTAAACGGGTGATCCTACAACTCTGGGTCCTCGGGAGAGGGTCCCTCCTTGACTCGGCCGTCACTCACAAATTCGGGTCAGCATTGGGCGACAGAAATTGATCCCACTTCAACTGGTCGATCGCCCCATGGAAGCCTTGCTGCAAGCGCTTCATTACCTGGTCAGAGATGATGGCATGGAATTCATCCGACTCCAAGAACTTCGCCTTGAAGTCTGATTCAGTCTCCATAGAGAGAGAAGCTTTAGCAACACAAAGGGCATGAAGCTCAGCTTCAGCAACCTCATGGGAGCGCTGCAGCCGTCCTAACTCGGTAGACATCCTATCTATTAGTGTGTGCACTTATGTGCCAAGACACTTTTATGTATTTATGGATAATTATTTTAATAAAGGCAAGTATTTGGCGTTAATCATTTACTTTTCTGTACGTATATGATTAATGATAAAGTCCCACAGATTAATGGTTATATTATTATGAAAATCGTCCTTGATCGGATAGATATCTAGAGGGGACATAGATATCTAGATCAACGCTAAGTATGACTAGGTCAAGATAGACTAGAGGGATGGATATCCAAGTTGTACTTGGGGTGCCTTTAGTTTAGAGGTACACTGGACACGACCCGCTTAAGAGAACACCACATATTAAGCATCATTGATAGTTTGTCTTAATGAACGAGTGTAACTGATCTTTTGACTTGAGCCCTTCATATATTCTATGCGTGGAGTTATGTACTTTGATGCCATTAAAAGCAATCTTTAATCGGATTGTGATTAATACTGTAATTGGGTGTATGACAAAACATAGAGAGAATAGTGTTGAGTCAATAGAAGATTCATCGCTCTCTTGGATTTGGGAGTTAACATCCTGGCCGCTTGATAGAGATATTAGCGACTCGAAATCCATGGTCATGGGAGGAATGATTATTATTCAAGATGAGTCTATTATATCTTGGAAATCAAGTAAAATAATTAATTGGTGATGATGCATACTGCACCAAATTAATTGGGATGTAGGATAAAGATGAAGAGATTGAATTACACAGTAATCGGTTCATGGAGGTTTTAGTTTATAACTAATATTTTATCATGTTGGGTGGCTAAAAATTATTACTAGACGGTTACCATAGTCTGTGTATGGATTTACACTACCTTCGTGTATAGAACCTAGAGGGTCGCACGCATAGCACATAGACGCGAACAGTATCTGTAGTTGATTATTTTAGTGGATACTAAAATCATTCAATTTATTATTTCTGAATAAGAATTAATTGGATTATTAATTATTTCTGAAATATCGGAAGCGAGAACGGATCAAGATCAAATATGGATTTATTTGATGTAGAGAAGAGAGAGTAGATTTATCTCTTATTCTCTTTGGAGAATTTGAAGGGTCACAATTATTGTGGCAATAATGGAGAAGATGAAGAGTCTCTATTAATGATTATTAATAGAGAAGATGAAGAGTCTCTATTAATGATTATTAATGGAGAATTTCAAAAGTCGCAATTATGATAAATTAATGAAGAATATGAAGAGTCATGTCTCTTCATCTTCCTTGGAGGCTATATATATCCACCCTTGGAAGAAGAGGAGGACACACTTCTCCTTTGTCTCTCTCTTGTGCGATTTCTCTTCATCTCTCTCGGGAAGCCTTCGACTACTTCTTCTCTAGTTGGAGACGCATCTCCAGATTCGTAGTGCATCCGAAAGAATTCTGTCGATCCAAGTGGCTAGCACCTAACGGATCATCTAGTTTGTGATCTTGTGCGCGTGGATATCGCTAGAGGAGTCACACGTGGGGCTCTCATCTGTTCGTGATATTATTCACAAATAAGCAAAGGATTACAAGGTATGTTTTCAGTTTATGCTTGTTTTCGCATCATTTTGGTTAGAACTATATGTACCACGAAAAGATCCATGATTTAAGAGCAGATTTTTGCTTTATTATAAACATTCCGCTGCGCTCATAACCCAACAGTGGTATCAGAGCTAATCGTGGTTGGATCATATAGTTCAAAACCTCTTCTTCAAATTTTTTGAAGATTAGTGCTTCGAGAGATTTCGAAGAAATTTTTATTTATCTCATGTGTTATGATTTAACATTTCAAGATAGAAATGTAGAAATGAATTTTATCTATTAAACCTGTAGAGAAATATATGTTATGATTTAGATATGAGTTCCTTATGGTTGAAGTACATGACTACTTCAAGATTCATAGAGATAAATCTCGTAATGAGATTGTGTGGATGCACAAAATGTAAATTAATAGTGAGACATTTTAATAATTGTAAAATCCCTTAAATATATTAAGTCAAGATTTATTAAAAGCCCTCCATTAATAATTGTGATGATAGTTAGAGTTTTTACATGAGTCGGTACAGCTCAGCTGTGGGCTTGTGTCAAAACATCTATAATTTATCATAATTACTAGTGGGTCGACTTAAATCAAATTCGTTGACTTGTTTAGCTCAGCTAAGGTCAATTGATTTGAGGGGCAAGTGTTAAGAATATAAGGCTCGACAAAAGTATATCAAAAGTCACAGAGATTGGTGATTGGCAAGTTAAGGCCTACTTGATGAATATAGCATGCAGGTACATCTCAGCTGTGTGCATACTATATGATTCAGGATTTCGATCCTATTAGGAATT
>JAGFNQ010004886.1:0-53235 GCA_024364735.1 Boesenbergia rotunda | reverse complement strand
ACTCTTTTCTCAAAATGTTCTTATCGTGGAAAGCCTTGGTCTTTTCTTTATAAATGCGTGAACTCTCGTAGGCTTCCAATCTTAGCTCCTCAAGCTCTTGTAGGTGCAACTTCCTTTCTTGCCCAGATTTTTCTAAGTCCATGTTACAAGCTTTAACTGCCCAATAAGCCTGTGTTCCACCTCCACTGGTAGATGGGCAAGCCTTCCCAAAAAAAAATCCTATAGGGTGACATCCCAATGGGTGTCTTGTAGGCAGTTCGGTAGGCCCATAAACTTCATCAAGTCTCTTGCTCCAGTCTTACGGTCTAGCCTTACAGTTTTCTCCAAGATAAGGTTAATCTCCCTGTTTGATATTTCAGCTTGTCCATTTGTTTGAGGATGATACGGGGTGGACACTTTATGGATCACTCCATACTTGCTCAAAAGCGCTTCCATGTGCCTATTGGAAAAGTGAGACCCTTGATCACTGATGATCGCCCTGGGTACCCCAAACCTGCAAAATAGGTGAGTCCTGACAAAATCCACAACAGCAGATGAATCATTAGTTCTAGTGGGGATTGCCTCCACCCATTTAGACACATAATCCACAGCCAACAAGATATAAATAAATCCATATGAAACAGGAAAAGGACCCATGAAATCAATACCCCACACGTCAAAAATCTCGCAAAATATCATGGTTTACTGAGGCATTTCATTCCTACGTCCTAAGTTCCCAACTCGCTGGTAGCGCTCACAAGACTTATGGAAGGGGTAAGAATCTCTAAACAAGGTAGGCCAATACAACCCTGCATCCAAAACCTTCCTAGCAGTACGTTGAGGACCAAAATGACCCCCACATGCAAGTGTATGACAAAATGAAAGTACTGACTGGAACTCACAATCAGGAATACATCTCCTAACTACCTAGTCGCTGCAAAATTTCCAAAGGTAAGGGTCATCCCACACATAATACTTAGAATCGCTAGGTAATTTATCACGTTGAGCTCTAGAAAAATGTGTAGGAAAGACATGGGCAACCAAATAGTTGACGATATCGGCATACCATGGCATACTACCTTGCAGCTGCAGAAGATGCTCATGTGGGAATACATCTGCAATGGGTGTAGGATCTGTCGCCCCCTCAATCCTGCTCAGGTGGTCAGCTACTAGGTTCTCTTTACCACTCCTATCGCGTATCTCCACGTCGAATTCTTGAAGCAGAAGCATCCATCGAATCAGTCTTGGTTTCGAATCCGGCTTCTTTAAGAGATACCTAATAGCTGCGTGGTCAGAAAAAATAATCACATGTGAGCACAATAGATATGAGCGAAACTTATCCAAAGCAAAAAAACAATGGCTAAAAGCTCCTTTTCGGTTGTGGTATAATTGGCCTGAGCAGAATCCAGTGTCCGGGACGCATAACAAATGACGTGCGGCGCTCCCTCCACCCTCTGGCCTAGCACTGCTCCCACGGCATGATCTGATGCATCACACATCAGCTCGAATGGTAAACTCCAGTCTGGTGGTCGAATGATAGGGGTCGATGTGAGAGCCACCTTCAAGTGATCAAAGGCGTCATTACACTTCTGATCAAAATGAAACTCCACATCCTTCTGTAGCAAGGTCGAAAGAGGAAGGGCTATCCTGTTGAAATCTCTAATGAATCACCTGTAGAAACCTGCGTGGTCAAGAAAAGAGTGAACGCCCCACACGCATGCGGGGTAAGGCAGAGATGTAATACAATCAATTTTTGCAGGATCTACTTCGATACCCTTCCGAGAGACTATGTGACCTAAAACTATGCCATGCTCAACCATGAAATGCCATTTTTCATAATTAAGTATAAGGTCAGTCTCTATGCAACGATGCAAAACTCTAGATAAGCTATCCAAACATGCATCAAAAGAGGATCCATATATAGTAAAGTCATCCATAAATACCTCCATGCAATGCTCTAAAAGATCTGAAAAAATGCTTACCATGCATCACTGGAAGGTACCTGGGGCATTGCATAATCCGAATGCCATCCTCCTGTACACAAAAGTCCCAAATGGGCAGGTGAAAGTCGTCTTATCTTGATCCTCTGGAGCAATATGAACTGGAAGTATCCAGTAAAACCATCCAAGAAGCAATATCTGGTCGATAAATGGTAAGGGGTAGTGATCCTTCCTCGTAGCTTGATTCAGCTTCCGGTAGTCTATGCATACTCTCCATGAAATCTGGACTCTAGCAGGAATCAAAGCACTCTCCTTACCCTCCACCATTGTGATTCCGGACTTCTTCGGGACCACCTGCACTGGACTCACCCACTGACTGTCGGAGACAGGATATATAATGCCAACCTGTAGTAGCATGGTTACCTCCTTCTTGACCATATCTAGAATAAGTGGGTTGAGTCTGCGCTGTGGTTGTCTCACCGGCCTTGCACCCTCCTCTAAGAAAATCCGGTGCATGCAAATGGATAAGCTAATTGACGGCCCAGAAATACTAGGTTAAAGTTGTCACGAATTGTGGGACCATCAGATTTAGAATATGAATATAAAATGCTGGAAACCCTTTTTGCAATCAAAATATGAAAACATAGTAAAGGGGTCACAGGTCGTATTTTTCCTGGGGACTAGTTGAGATTTTATTCGATTCGTGCTTGTTTTTATGTGTCGTCAATGTTTTTAGGTTTCAAGTAAAATCTGGTGTTTGGTTTCAAATAGACAAGAAAATGCAATAAAAATGAAGGATCTTAGCTAGACGAATTCAACAAGGCATGACAATTTATGAACTTAACCAACAAACAACTCAATCAAAGCCACTTAAACAATCTAGGAAGACAACTCTGAGTTCACATGCAAAACAAATGCTAAACAAAGGAATAAGCGCAGTGATGGCAGATTTCGGAAACAAACAAGCTTAACACAAATCAATGCATACGAAATTCAAAAATCAAACAAGCAATTCAACTCAAACTATCTATAATGTTTGGGAGGCAACCAATGCAAAGAAACTCAAAAATATTCGAATGCAAACCCTAACTAATGTTCAACACCATGGCTCACTAGAAGATAGGTGAATTCCTGAAGAAAAACAATGCCAAATCAGCTTGGCACGCAAAAGGGAACCCTTGTGCCAAAGCTAAAATTTTAGTGCCAACTTGTACTTGAAACTAATCGATTTAAGCATGGAAAGCACAGCTGTGAACGCAGTGATATGCAGGGATAATTGAAGACATTCAGACCCTAATAGATTAATCAAAACAGATGTTGAAGAACTTGATACACCAATTCTGCAGAAAACTGCAGAAATACTACGTTAAGTTGCAGAAATTTCAGGAACTGCAGATAGGTATGCAGCTACAAGTTGGATACAAATTTAAACCAGTAGCTGGTGTGAAGCAAGTGGATGTGAAGTAAACAAATTAAGTGCAGATTTCAGTCATGCAAAAACTTAGCAAGACTGATATGCAGACTAAGGAAACTGCTGTGCCAAAACTGCTGCTGAATGAAGAAATCATGAACTGCCAATTCAGAAATGAATTGATCAGTGCAGCTGGAAGATGAAACTATAAATGGAATGCTCTGCGTGATTGAATGAAGAAAATCAGAGAATGAAACAGAATTATAAAACTACAGGATTGAATTTATGAAATAAAAACTGTATCAGATCTGCAAGTTCAGACCAAATGCAGAAATTCAGCAACCGAATTGGACACAAACCCAGAAAATGAGCTGAAATGGATGCACAATCCCAAAGATCAACAAGGCTTAAATAGAACTCACGTTTATTTGACACAAAAGCTCAGAAGCTACCAATTACCATTTGCTGATACAAAACTGAAATTGCAGAATTCTCCAAGTTTGATACGCATGAATTGAAATCAAATGCAAGAATTGAATTCGAATACCTGGTAAATGAGACAAGCTACAATCTGACTTCAGAAGATGAAACTAAATCTAGCTAGCTACGAAATTCAGAGCTGAGGTAAGAAACTGATACAAAAGGAAAAGAAATGATACGCAGAAAAACAGGGCTGAAATGGGACTGATACGCAAGCTGGAAACATGAAACAAATTGAAATTAAAAACAATTATCCACTAAACACATTCCCTAGCTATTAAACTTGAAAGATATAATCCTATTTAAGCAGAAACGATGCAAGAAAATAAACTAAACAATTGATAAGAAATTCAGAAACTGAAACAACATTCAGAAATCGAAATTACAGCATAAAACAATGAAATTAACTACGGAAATCTAAACCCCAATCACTCCATTAGCTCAAGATCTCCTTGTTCGTCACGCAAGGGCCGGCCTCGAACCCGCAAGCTCAGCAAATCACTGGGAATCAGCTCAGTCGGTCGAATCTGCTCTTGTCTGCGCGTAGCTGGAATTTTCCAGTCCAATCTCTTCTATCTCAAAGGATGGATTGCGATGATGATTTGGAGAACATCTGAGCTCACCTGAGAACCCCTACAAGCAGCTCAAATGGTCGGAAATGGCTTGTGGACGAGAAACAAGTGATTGGTTAGCAGAGATGCCGAAACCCTCAAACACCACTGTCTAGCGTAAACTGAGCTGAAATCATCCAACAAAACTACCCTCCAGTGATGATCCAAATGAAGAATTGAGGTGGTCACGCCTTCAAAACTAAGAAACTTGCAAAAGAAACGAAGGAAAACGATGAAGAAGCCGACTGTTGCGGTAAAGACGCGACAGGGAGAAGCGCTGAGAATTTTTGATTAAGTTGCTAGCAATGGACCACCCAGATTGATCGGAGGAAATCCAACGGCTGATCTTGCTCTGATTTAATCCAAACTTTGATGATGATGATCTGGGGTCAGGATCTGCCTCGTGGTAGCTCGGATCCTCCAGATTTGCAACGGATAGTCCAGATCAACCTAATCTTTGAATGGACGATCTAGAGCCCTCCGAGCTTGATCCAACGGTTGAATGAGCTCTGATTGGGATGAAACTTTCAGATCTTGATTAGAGTGCTTGATCTACCCTAACCCTAGCTCGGATTGCTTCAGATGGTCCCGGATGGCTCAGATCTAGCCGCTTTTGAATCGGACGGCCCGGATTTAATCCTAATCTTGATAACTCGATCCGGGTCACTTCCGACTCAAGTTTGACCCAATATGCCCTAGGTCCAGGATCCTTTCATGCCTACAAAAAAATAGATCAAGAATTTAGTGGCCAAATAATCCAAATATGTGTAAATTTGTAATTAAGTCCAAAATAATAGTAAGTTCTAAAACCTAGGGCAATTTCACAATTAAGCAATAAAATCATAGGTCAAACATGGATTTTAGCAATTAAAATAATCAACAAAATGGTATCTATCAACTTCCGCACACTTAACCTTGAGCGTCTCGCGAAATCACTAAGTATGTATCCCTTAGGCTTTCTTAAGCATAATTAGAAGCAAATGAAAAGAAATTACCTAAGGTTGTCAATTCTCATAAATCTAAGCTCTATGGATTAGTATCTCGTCCTTAAATCAACAACTTAGCCTTTTCATCCATCATGAGTCATTGAGATGAATTTAAATTACTAGCCTTTCAAGGAAAATTTTGGTGGCTCTCTCCTTAAGTTTTAAGTTGATGATGGAAGTGGAGCTCACTCAAACACATATGCTTCTTGCACTACCATAGGCTTGCTTATTATCTACTCTCCACCATTAGTCATGATTGGGATCAACATCTACAAAAATTTATTCAAACAAGTGAAAGACAAAGAAAATGGTAAGAAATGGAGTAAAAATCAAGGAAATAGAAAATTAATGGAGTGGAAGACTTGAGTGCTCAAGGATGTTTCCAATGTACTTTGCTTCTCTTTACAGTCCTCTAACGATATCAAAAGTGTGATGGAGTAAAACTATGGCATTGCCCTTTAAGAATTTGATACAAAGTCCTCACTAGTCCTTTTGTGCCAATTTTGCCATTTGCGTGCCAATTTCTTCCTTTTCTTTTCTCTTTCTCTTGGTCAGCTACTGTAACGCCCGCTTTTTTTTTTCTTTGACCACCATAAAGCGGCGTTACGTTAACATACTTAGGGCATGTAGACATCATAACGCAGCGGAAAACTTTAAACTTACACCTACATGCACTTTCTATCATTCCTAGCATCATAACATACTTAGCATCATGTCATACTTAGCATCATGTTATACTTTAGCTTTCTGTCATACTTTAGCATCATATCATAGAGTCATAGTCATATTCAAGTACTCAGTAGTAAAGGTAAAGTTCCATCATAAAGCAAGCAAACATATGGTCTCTTGGCCAAGTCACTATCACACACATTCTGCAAAGCCCTCCTGCTGCTTCCTTACTGTTCCTTTACGTGATCTGCGGTATAAGAAAATAAAACTATAAGCACACAGGCTTAGTAAGACTCTTTCCTACTCACTAAAACCGTCCGTCACTTAATCATAAACATATGAAACATTAGCACTCTTAGCGCTTTACTTAGAACATCATCCCTAGCATCACTTAGCATTCATTTGACATGTCATGGGCATAGCTTCACCCCATTCATAGCATGACATAAACATAACCATAAACATTCGGGTATGGCATAATTATTGGCATAACATAAACATCGTACACAATCATAGCATGGCATAATACTTGATATAGACATAAATAAAATCATGGCATAAATCTAATTACAATCATGGCATCCCACACTAGCATGAGCATGAACAAAATATTGGCATTCTAACGTAACATAAACATGATTAAACCATGGCATCCTAAACTAACATAAACATCAATAAACTCATGGCATCCTAACCTAGCATACACATAATTAAAGCATGGCATTCTAAACTAGCATAAAATCATGGCATCCTAAACTAACATAAACATAGATAAAATCATGGCATCCTAAACTATCATAAACATAATTAAAGCATGGCGTTCTAAACTAGCATCAAATCATAGCATAAACATAAATAACATCATGGCATAAACCTAAATAATATCATGGCATAAGCTTAAATAATATCATGGCATAAACACAAATAACATCATGGCATAAACATAAATAAAATCATGGCATAAACATAAATAAAATCATGGCATAAACATAAATAAAATCATGGCATGAACATATCTTCATAACATACTTTTCGTAAACATACTTTTCATAACATAATGCATAACATGAATGGATGCATGTGGCAATCGTGCATATATATATATATATATATATATATATATATATATATAATATATATATATAAGGATGCTTAATCTTGAAAACATGCTTTTAACATAATCATAACATTCATTGGGCCCTGGCTTGTACCACATTCATTCATCATATGCGCGCATCCCTAAGTAAATACGAGGTAGCTAGCCTCGACCTACTAGGGTAAGGACAGCATAGTCGGTAGTCCCCGAACCGAGGCGTTCTTAAGGTGCCCATCCCTGTTGCACAGCTTCGGTAGTGCCAGAACCGTGGACAGCATAGTCGGTAGTCCAGAACCGGGGCGTTCTTAAGGTGCCCATCCCTTGGACCCATACATCGTTCCGGTACAAGCCCATTCATAAAGTAAAATACTTTTCATGCTTCATTATTCATAAGACATTCATGGCATCTTTATCATAACATAACTTGTTACGGCTCGGCCCGTCTACCGGCCCATTTACCGGTCCTTATGACCGTCGTACCGTTGACCATCGACCGTGCCGTTTAGCATATTCATTCATTCATCATTCTTTCATCATCATTATGCCTTAAAGGCATCATCATTCATAGCATATTCATTCATTCACCATACTTAACTTTCATTCATCATTTTCATTCTTAGTCATGGCATAGATACACATCATTCATATAGCATGGCATACATTCATAAACATAGCATACATTCATATCATTCATAAGACATGGCATACATACATATCATTCATACATCATGTCATACATACATATCATTCCTAAATCATGGCATATGTCTAAACATTCTATGACCTAACGTATATTTCATGACATATAAGTTATAGGTTTAGTTAACATGGTATTCCTTCACCTTACTTAAGCATACCTCCTAATTACCTATACCCTAAGGTACTCTAGGGTACCCCAAAAATTCCCAAAAATTATATTTACTTACTACACATCATAAGGGCATAGTAAATAACATTATCATGATTTTTAACATATTTTTAGACCTTTAAAACATGTTGGCCGAAACCCTTGAACTTAAAGTTCTGGGTTTTGCTTCCTTCATGTTGGCCGAGACCCTAGGGTGTCCTAGAGTACTCTAAAAATTCCCAAAAATTACAGTTAACTTCTAAACATCATAAGGAAACAGTAAATAACATTATCATGATTTTTAACATATTTTTAGACCTTTAAAACATGCTGGCCGAAACCCTTGAACTTAAAGTTCTGGGTTTTGCTTCCTTCATGTTGGCCGAGACCCTAGGGTGTCCTAGGTACTCTAAAAATTCCCAAAAATTACAGTTAACTTATAAACATCATAAGGGAACATCAAATAATATTATCATGATTTTTAACATAATTATGAACCTTTAAAACATGCTGGCCGAAATCTTTGAACATAGAAACCTTGATTTTGTTTCCCTTCAACATTAAATCCGAAACTAACCCATATATCTTGCCAAAAATCCCCAAAAATTTCAATTTACTTCTAAACATCATAAGGGAACATAAAATAATATTATCATTATTTTTAGCATAATTATGGACCTTTAAAACATGCTGGCCGAAACCTTTGAACCATAGAAACCTGGATTTTGTTTCCCTTCAACATTAAATCCGAAACTAACCCATATATCATGCCAAAAATCCCCAAAAATTTCAATTTACTTCTAAACATCATAAGGGAACATAAAATAATATTATCATGATTTTTAGCATAATTATGGACCTTTAAAACATGCTGGCCGTAACCTTTGAACCATAGAAATCTGGATTTTGTTTCCCTTCAACATTAAATCTGAAACTAACCCATATATCATGCCAAAAATCCCCAAAAATTTCAATTATCTTCTAAACATCATAAGGGAAAATAAAATAATATTATCATGATTTTTATCATAATTATGGACCTCTAGAACATGCTGGCCGAAACCTTTGAACCATAGAAACCTGGATTTTGTTTCCCTTCAACATTAAATCCGAAACCCACCCATATATCCAGCCAAAAATCATGGAAAAGATTGGTAACTATTATACCACAGGTGAGGGAGTCTTACCTTAGATTTCTTGATTTTTAGACCTTGGATGGAAAGAAGGAAGAAGACTTGACCACACCTAGCCCTTGGAAACTTGAGAAGACCTTAGATCTTGGAGGATGAGACTTTTTGTGAAGTTTTCTCAAGGGAGAAGTCCTCCTTGAGTGCTCGGCAAGAATGGAGAAGGAAGAGAGAAGCAAATGCAATTGATGGCATGAAGAATGAAACTCCCAAACCCCCTTATTAATCAACCATTAAAGTGGTGAATGAAGAGTTTTCCATGGCCCTTCATCTTCTTCTACCATTTAACTACCATTCACTTCCTTTCCTCACAAGAATTCCTTGCTAGGTGAGTTCGTTAAAGCATTCATTGGTTGTACAAGAGGTCCAATGTTCAATCCTTGGCCCATGCACCTTTATTTTTATTTTATTTAATCCTTTTTCTTATTTTCGAAAATTCTCCTTTTATTTCGAAAATTCTCCAAAAATGACCCATAATTTTGCCAATATTCCTAAATAAAATTCTTTTATATTTATATTAATTTTACCCAATTAATACCCATTTTTGGAGCCCATTTAAAGCCCATTAGTACCAAATTTCTTTATTTAAATGGGGAAATTAGACTAATATTTACCCAAAATCATGCTAATATATCCAATTAAATCCTATTTATATTTATACTAACTTTTACCTAAAATCCACCGATAATTATGGTACTAGAAAGGTCCATTTAAGGCCCATTAGTACTTAGTTTTCTCAATTTAAATGAGAAAACATGAATTTTCTAGCCCAAAGCTCGTATCAATACTTCTAGATCCTTCAAAAATTATCTAAACATGCTCCATATTTTCATAGAATATTAAGAGAATTTTCCGGGTCGTTACAGCTACTGAATTCATTTTCTGCTTTCTTTTCCTCTAGTGGAGTGAAAAAGGTAGTGGAACAAAGATGTAGTTCGAATGAGAAGCATTCCACTAAATTCATGAGGCCGAAACTCCTTTGTGTGCCCCTTTTGTTTCTTCCTTATTTTTTTTCTTCTTAGCTGCAATTTTTTTTTCTTTAGTTTACATTCTGCCGAGCACCATGGGAACAAATCTGAATACTTGTATACTGTCAAATTCTTCAATTATAACAGATTCTGCAGTTTCATGAAGTACTTAGTTCCAAACAAACCTTCAACTCCCAAGATCAGAACACTGTAATTTTTTCTCTTTTTCTGTTTTGATTTGAAACTTCCCCGCAGCCACGTTCTTTTGTTCTGATCAGCAGTGGATATCCTTGATACAAATTTGATACACTTATATACCAAGTTCCTTGATTCACAGCCCTTGAAAACCCAAAATTCAGCTCATCTTGATACAACTGCACAAAAACTGCTTGTGCTGATTTTTTTTCTTTGTTCCCAGCTTTGGTTCAGCCCCTTTCGAATTCTGAACAGCTGAATTTAGGCCTCCAACAAGGTGTGGCTGATTCCTTTCACAAAGAACAGCTCCAATCCCAATATTTCTGCCCAAAGGTAGCTTCACAGAATTTTCTTTGGCACAACATTTCTTCCTTTTAAATGGCACAGATTTTTTTTCAGATTCTCAGCTTATATTCCACTTCAATTCAGCTTGTCTTCAGATTATACAGCTGCATTTCAGGCCTTATGTGCTCAAATTCCTATCAGATATCAGCTTCAACTCAGCCCTTGCCGTGAGCTTTAAATGAATAACTACTCTCTTTGGCACAAACATTTCAGAATTTTCTTTTCCTTCTTGCAATGCTTTTGTTCCACTCTTAATTCTATACAGCTGCAGTTCATCTTCTAGCCGGGTTTTCAAATTTTGTTTTTCTTGATCAGCTCAGAATTCCTGCTTAAATTTCACTGCAATTTCGAAAATGTCTTCACTGCATTTTGATCAGCACATTTCTTGCATTTCCTTTCCTTTCACTTCATTCATGTGCTTCATTCCTTGATTGGCACAGATTTTTCCAGCTTGTTTTCAGATCTGTCCAGCTCACAAACCATTTAGCAAGATGTGTTTGATTTCTAAGCAAAGAGCAGCTGCAAGTCCATAGCATTCCTACCAAAACATGCTATCCAAAAATTCATTCCTTCAATGGCACAACCTTGTAGCAAGATGTGTTTTCAGATTTTTTTTTCTGTTCTTTTTTTTTTCCTTCCAGCCGAATTCACAATGGCACAACCTTGCTTAGATCTTCAACTTATTGCTTGACTTCTTCTGGAATTTGGCTTCAATTACATATTTACGTGCCACTTGGACTTTGGCACAAAAAAAATTCTTCTTCTAGCCGAATTGAGTTTGGCACAAAAAATTTTCTTGACATAAAATGCCTCTTCGATACCAAAATACTAGTCACTCCCCCACACTTAAATCTTTGTCCGTCTCAGGCAAAGTAGCATCAAGAAAACATTTCAAACAACAAGTCCAAAGAAAAGTGAGGGTAAGAGTAAGAAATAAGTAAAGAAAAATGGAATGAACATGATTTTTGACAAAATTGATATAAAAAGGTAAACAAAGTGATTAGCCTCTATAGATGTGATCCAATCATTGAAATATGATTTTGAAAGAACCTAAGCAAGTTCTAGAGCACAATGACATATGTGTATCACAAAAGTAAGGCTAATTCTCACTAGGTAAAAATAATTTATCCCAAGTCCTCAATTAAGAATCTAAAACCAAGTAGTACTCAAGCATCCAAGATTTCATCCATTAGCTCAAACCCTAAGTTTTAATAACCAAATTTAATTTATTTTCAAAAGACTCTAAAATGCTATGGAGATAACCTAGAGGGATACATTTATTCCTAGTCATGCAAGAAAAAGTGACAAAAGAAATAACAAGGTATTTACATCGACTCCTAGTCATTCTACTCTACTCATGCATTTATTAGCAAGAACTAAATTTAAAGGAAATTTCTACTTCTAGAAAGCATGAAAATGACAAATGCAATAAAAGAAAATACAAGAAAGAACAATCTCCCCTTTATTTCTGGTGGACGGAGTCTATCCAGAAGTAGCCTCCATCGTGGTAGTAGAGGAACATGGGTGGCTGAGAGAATTAGAACTCCCCCACACTTGAACTTTACAAGAATTTGCTCCGGTGGCCGAAGGCGATTTAGGTACAATAGCCATTGAAGGAATAGAGTGCTTCGAATTAAAGTAAAATCATCTCCTCCTTCTTTATGCCTTTTAGAAGTCCTTCCAGGAGGTTGAAGTCTGTTCAGTTGGAGCACCCACTCCTGGAGTCTTTTGGACCCTGCAAAATAATGTAATACCTCTCTCAAGCATTCAGAGTCAAAAAGAAATGATATAAATTCAGTCTCTGCATGAAATGTATCCAAAACTGCATCACATCCAATTAAATCAATTCTTGGTGCCTCAATAAATTTTTTTCAATTATTTTCTACAAAATTTGCATCCAGGAGCTCATCACAAACAAAGAAATCAATTTTTGGCACTTCAATAGAAATTTCACAATTATTTTCTACCAAGGATGTATCAAGCAATGTGTCACAGCCAATAAAATCAATCTCAGATATCTCCATAAGTTTTTCACATTCAACCTCAGCATAAAATATAGCAAGAGATTCATCAAAATAAATAACATCAATTTCAGGCACTTCTAAAAATGTTTCACTATCCAAATCCACAAAAGATGTATCAAGATATTCATCATAACAAACAATATCAATTATAGGTGCCTCTAAAATTATTTCGCAATCCATATCAACAAGAAATGTATCAAGTAATGCACTACCACCAAGGAAATCAATTTTTGGTACCTCAAATGGATTTTCACTAGTAGTTTCTACACAAGGTATATCAATAAATTCATCATAACAAATAAAGTCAGCACTAGGTACCTTTCTGAATTTTTCTGAACAAAGAGGAGAAATACTTACCTGAGCGTGCTGGAGAATACCTGGAGGTTCTACAAGAGTAGATGTATCCATGGCCTCCTCCTGGTCATGTACATGCTCCTCTTCAGCCTCAAGCTCTGGTGGACACTCAACTGGAATAGGTGATCCTTGGGTTCTTGCTTCCACCATGCAAGTCCCTACACTTTCTGGTTCATCCTCTGAATCTTCTAATGTATCCATCACTGTTGGTGGTCCCTGGGGCTTAGTACAATCCCCTACACCTGTGGAATCATCCCCCATCAAGTTTCCTTTGTAATATCTGCAACAACAATATCTAAAAAATTAGGACCATCAATAATACTATCATCACAAAATAAAAGTCTAGAATGGTCCTGTGGAGCTTCAGTTTCTTCTTCTGGAGCTGAAAAATTTGGAAATAAATTTTGAATAGGAATCTCCGGAGGGATGCATGCTGTAGGTGCCCTGATTTTAATGATTTCTTCTTCTTCTTCTTCTATCAAATTTGCAAGATTACTCGAAGAAGGACTTGGCCATGCACTAGGGTCACCTTGAACTGATTTAAACTCAACTCTGGGGCCCTCAGAATTAAAAGCAGCTTGAGAAGATAATTGTTCTGATCTTTGGGCTTTTATCTGATTCAAATCCCTAGCCACTTGTTCCATTTGCCTTCCGAGGTTTTGAAGCTCTTGTTGAAACATTTATTGAAATTGAGACTGTGGGGGTTGATAAAATGGTTGAATAGGCTAATTAAATTGCTGAAAACTTGGTTCACAACTTGGTGGAGATGGCTGAAAATTATGGTTCTGAAATTGAAAACTCTGAAATGGAGGCTGAAAATTCTGATCGTTTTGTGGAAAATATTGCTGTGAAGGTTGAAATCCACTCTGATTTTGATATTGTTTGGGCTGAATTGGTTGGAACCCTTGCTGAAAATTTTGACTTGGTTGACAATCCTGCTGAAATTGTTGAAATTGTTGCTTAAAATTCTGGAATGGTGGCTACCCATGCTGAATTTGTGGCTGGAAATTTGATTGATTTTGCTGAAAATTTTGGAAAGGCTGAAAAAACTGGTTTGGTTGCTAAAATTGATCATTTGAGTGCTGAAAATTCTGGAATTGTGGTTGAAATTGCTGTAGTGGTTGATTGAAAGATTGGTTCTGCTGAAATTGTGGACACAGCTGCTGGTAATTGGATGAGAACATTTTGAACTGGCAGTCTTGTCACAAAGCAAACAAGAAAAATGACAGCAACCGTATACGAAAAATAAAGCAAAATAAAATAGAATCCAATGATATGTCCATAAGTACACAAGCAAAAATCTATCAAATCAACTAGTTGCTTCCCCGGCAACGGTGTCAAAAATTTGACAGACCCGATTTAGCTAAGTTAAAGTTGTCACGAAATGTGAGTCCATCAGAATTTAAATATTTATAAAATGAAATGCTGGAAACCCTTTTTGCAATCAAAATATGAAAACGTAGTAAAGGGGCCACAGGTCGTATTTTTCCTGGGGACTAGTTGAGATTTTGTTCGATTCGTGCTTGTTTTTATGTGTCATCAATGTTTTTAGGTTTCAAGTAAAATCTAGTGTTTGGTTTCAAATAGACAAGAAAATGCAATAAAAATGAAGGATCTTAGCTAGACGAATTCAATAAGGCATGGCAATTTATGAACTTAACCAACAAACAACTCAATCAAAGCCACTTAAACAATCTAGGAAGACAACTCTGAGTTCACATGCAAAACAAAGGAATAAGTGCAGTGATGGCAGATTTCGGAAACAAACAAGCTTAACACAAATCAATGCATACGAAATTCAAAAATCAAACAAGCAATTCAACTCAAACTAGCTATAATGATTGGGAACCAACCAATGCAAAGAAACTCAAAAATATTCGAATGCAAACCCTAACTAATGTTCAACACCATGGCTCACTAGAAGACAGGTGAATTCCTGATGAAAAACAATGCCAAATCAGCTTGGCACGCAAAAGGGAACCCTTGTGCCAAAGCTGAAATTTTTGTGCCAACTTATACTTGAAACTAATCGATTTAAGCATGGAAAGCACAGTTGTGAATGCAGTGATATGTAGGGATAATTGAAGACATTCAGACCCCAATAGATTAATCAAAACAGATGTTGAAGAACTTGATACACCAATTCTGCAGAAAACTGCAGAAATACTAGGTTAAGTTGCAGAAATTTCAGGAATTGCAGATAGGTATGCAGCTACAAGTTGGATACAAATTTAAACCAGCAGCTGGTGTGAAGCAAGTGGATGTGAAGTAAACAAATTAAGTGTAGATTTCAGTCATGCAAAAACTTAGGAAGACTGATATGCAGACTAAGGAAACTGCTGTGCCAAAACTGCTACTGAATGAAGAAATCGTGAACTGCCAATTCAGAAATGAATTGATCAGTGCAGCTGGAAGATGAAACTATAAATGGAATGCTCTGCGTGATTGAATGAAGAAAATCAGAGAATGAAACAGAATTACAGAACTGCAGGATTGAATTTATGAAACAAAAACTGTATCAGATCTGCAAGTTCAGACCAAATGCAGAAATTCAGCAACCAAATTGGACAGAAACCCAGAAAATGAGCTGAAATGGATGCACAATCCCAAAGATCAACAAGGCTTAAATAGAACTCACGTTTATTTGACACAAAAGCTCAGAAGCTACCAATTACCATTTGCTGATACAAAACTGAAATTGCAGAATTCTCCAAGTTTGATACGCATGAATTGAAATCAAATGCAAGAATTGAATTCGAATACCTGGTAAATGAGACAAGCTACAATCTGACTTCAGAAGATGAAACTAAATCTAGCTAGCTACGAAATTCAGAGCTGAGGTAAGAAACTGATACAAAAGGAAAAGAAATGATACGCAGAAAAACAGGGCTGAAATGGGACTGATACGCAAGCTGGAAACATGAAACAAATTGAAATTAAAAACAATTATCCACTAAACACATTCCCTAGCTATTAAAATTGAAAGATATAATCCTATTTAAGCAGAAACGATGCATGAAAATAAACTAAACAGCTGATAAGAAATTCAGAAACTGAAACAACATTCAGAAATCGAAATTACAGCATAAAACAATGAAATTAACTATGGAAATCTAAACCCCAATCACTCCATTAGCTCAAGATCTCCTTGTTCGTCACGCAAGGGCCGGCCTCGAACCCGCAAGCTCAGCAAATCACTGGGAATCAGCTCAGTCGGTCGAATCTGCTCTTGTCTGCGCGTAGTTGGAATTTTCCAGTCCAATCTCTTCTATCTCAATGGATGGATTGCGATGATGATTTGGAGAACATCTGAGCTCACCTGAGAACCCCTACAAGCAGCTCAAATGGTCGGAAATGGCTTGTGGACGAGAAACAAGTGATTGGTTAGCAGAGATGCCGAAACCCTCAAACACCACTGTCTAGCGCAAACTGAGCTGAAATCATCCAACAAAACTACCCTCTAGTGATCCAAATCTTGATCCAGATGAAGAATTGAGGTGGTCACGCCTTCAAAACTAAGAAACTTGCAAAAGAAATGAAGGAAAATGATGAAGAAGCTGACTGTTGCGGCGAAGACGCGACAGGGAGAAGCGCTGGGAATTTTTGATTAAGTAGCTAGCAATGGACGACCCAGATTGATCGGAGGAAATCCAACGGCTGATCTTGCTCTGATTTAATCCAAACTTTGATGGTGATGATCTGGGGTCAGGATCTACCTCGTGGTAGCTCGGATCCTCTAGATTTGAAATGGATGGTCCAGATCAACCTAATCTTTGAATGGACGATCTAGAGCCCTCCGAGCTTGATCCAACGGTTGAATGAGCTCTGATTGGGATGAAACTTTCAGATCTTGATTAGTGTGCTTGATCAACCCTAACCCTAGCTCGGATTGCTTCAGATGGTCCCGGATGGCTCAGATCTAGCCGCTTTTGAATCGGATGACCCGGATTTAATCCTAATCTTGATAACTCGATCCGGGTCACTTCCGACTCAAGTTTGATCCAATATGCCCTAGGTCCAGGATCCTTTCATGCCTACAAAAAAATAGATCAAGAATTTAGTGACCAAATAATCCAAATATGTATAAATTTGCAATTAAGTCCAAAATAAGAGTAAGTTCTAAAACCTAGGGTAATTTCACAATTAAGCAATAAAAACGTAGGTCAAACATAGATTTTAGCAATTAAAATAATCAACAAAATGGTATCTATCACTAATCCCTGGTATATCTGTAATGGTCCACCCAATAGCCCTCTGATACATCCGTAGAAGATCTAGTAGCCTTTTCTCTTGACCTGGCTCAAGATGCTGAGCAATGATGACTGGTAACTGCTGATTCTCTCCTAGGTAGGCATACATCAAGTGCTCAGGTAGGGGCTTCAAAGACAGCTTTACGGGTTTCAAGACTGATGGAAGCAATTTTTTAGGACCTGCCTCCAATGCAGACACCTCAGCGTCATCCACCTGGATAGTGTCACAGACTAAAGTTGATCCACCACTATCATCATCATCATCCTCATATGAATCCTCTGTGTCGGCTATATCCGAATCCATGCCATCTGACTCCTCAGAATCTAGTGTGTCTAACACGTCAATGTTCAGCAGCGAATGATCCTCAGCGGGATATCTGTTCGCATCAAGGATGGAGAACTGAACCATTGTGTCCCCAAACTCCATAGTGGGTGTCCCTGCATGAACATCAATCTTGGTTCTTGCCGTCTTTAGAAATGGGCGTCCCAAAATCAATGGAGCTGAGCTAGAGGTTAGGTCCTTCTCCATATCTAAAATATAAAAATCTGCTGGGAATATCAAATCTTTGACTTTTACCAACACGTCCTCTATGACTCCAGCTGGATGAGCAAAACTGCGGTTGGCCAACTGAATGACCACCCTAGTAGGCTGTAATGGTCCAATGCCTAGAGAGATGAACACTGACTTGGGCATGTCATTGATGGAGGCTCCTAAGTCTAGCATAGCATCCTCGAGCATGCAGTCTCCAATCACGCATGGTACTGTGAAAACCCCTGCGTCTTTGCATTTTTGAGGCATTGGCTGGATCATAGCTGAAACATTCTTTCCCATACTGACCAACTCTGTCCCTTTCAGCTTCTTCTTGTGAGTGCACAGATCCTTTAGAAACTTCGCATACTTGGGAATGTGTCTGATCACTCTAAGCAATGGAATGTATACCTCTACTTTGCTAAAAATGTCAATCAGCTCCTAAAGCTCTTGTGTCTTGTCTGAATCAGCATTTTTCCTTGGACCAACTGCCCTCTGAGGGAAAGATAACTGAATGGGTGGCTCTGGCAGTGGGAGTGATTCTGGCTCTACTCCCGTCTGAGACCTCGGAAGATCAACCTCGGGTACTGTAGGAATCTGTGGGGTAGAAGCCTCTTGTGTAACTCGTCCACTCCAGAGTGTGATAGCAGTAACATTCCCCCTAGGGTTTGGAATAGACTGAGAAGGTAGCTGACTAGACCCTTGAGCTTGTATCTGATTGATGGCGGATGATAATTGTCCAATCTGTCGCTCCATGTTCTGCATGGAAGCATCAGTCCTACTCTGATATTGTTGAAGTTGAGTGTTGAATTGCTGAAAATTTCTATCATTTTGCTGCTAAAACTAAGTGCCAAGCTGAGTGCTAAGCTGAGAACTAAGTTGAGTGCTCAACTGCTGAAAATTCCTCTCTTGTTGCTGAATCTGAGCGCTCAACTGCTGAAAACTCCTCTCTTGTTGTTGTAAATGAGTGAGAAGTGGTTCCAGAGTGAGTGGAAGTTCTGATTTTTGTTGTTGAACCGGTGGAACTCTTGGCGGAGATGGACTACTATAAAATCCTGGCGGTCTCAAGACTGCAGGTGGCGCAATAGGAAGTGGTGGCTGATAAGGCTGCTGCTGATATGATGTGTTCCCATACCTCAGATTGGGATGATCTCTCCATCCTAGATTGTAAGTGCTGGACATGGGGTCATAAGACTGCTTGTATCCATAAGGTTGAGATTGAAAAGGTTGAGGCTTGGACTGAAAAGCATTTGCCGCCGCCACTTGACTTGCAAGATAAGATGCATCATCTGTTAGTGATATGAGAGAAGTGTCCTAAGGCAATCGCCTTATGATTGTAAAACATTTATATTAATAAATGATAATTCACTATTTGAGTTTACATGCTTGTGTATTTGATTGGGATCTTAAACTCATCTACTGAATGTCCGCCATATAGTTCACAGCATAAGAGAATTTGTGATGGGATCACAACTAGTGATTATCTCTAAATGTGTAAATGTGAAGTGTTGGAAATATCCCTAGTCGATGAATTGATAAATACGGACATTATCAATTCTGTTGAGACTAGCATGGGTTATTCTCTATTCAGCTGATTCTCACTGGCTGGTGACATTGGGATGTCCGGAGATAAACATGGATGCTAGTTAAGGGAACTAGTTCATTGGAGTGACTAGCTGTAAGACTTCATATGGGAATCTACATGTAGATATGTCAATGAAGATCTTACTGCGGCTTAAGTGCGATGTTCCTTTGACTTGCGGTGTTCAAGTCATCTTGGTCATGGAGACTTATACTTTGACATCTTAAGCAAGCATCTCCAAGGAGGTGTGGACCCAGGATGATCGGGTGTAAGCCGAAGTGCCCGAAGATGTTTGAACAGCCTACAAAGGATTCACCACTCCTTGCGAGGAGATGTATACCCAGGCCTATCGTCGGATTGTTACTCAAAGCCTCTGGCCAGAGCATATCATGTTTAGAGTGAGAGTCTCTAAAATACATGAGAGTAATTAGAAATCCAAAGGACGAGTAAGACATTACTTGGGCTAGGTGTGACGTAGTCAGCCTAGTGGGGACTGACACCATTGACCGTGTCCTGAACCAAGTGGGTATAAGGTGGTGAAGGGAATGGGGCACGATTCATTAGAGCTGCTGAAGGGTTTCAGAATAATTTCTTCTGAGGTCAAACCGTTGATCTTTCGATTAATTGGGGATCATGATGTACTACGAGGTGCCACTCATGATCGTTCTATAATTAGTTAATTATAGACGACCAACATAAATCGAAAGCATATTTAGTCACACGCACTACGAGTAATCCGAGGGATTTAAAACGAGTTGAAAATTAGATTTTTCGATCAAGAGAAATAAGTCGAATCTGAGTTAGTCAGAGGCGCAATGGAAGCTAAAAATGGCTAAGTCTTTTGAAGGCTTTTTGGGCGAATTAAATGAGTTTAATTCGCGGCGGTTCGGGTTGGGTTTGGCCGACCAAAGAGGGTGTTAACCCCTCTTTGGTGGCCGACCAAATAAAAGGAGAAAACCAATTTAATTGGTTTAATTAATAAAATAAATCTAGCGCGATTTATTTTATAAATTATGGATAAATAAATTTGTATAAAGAAATTTATATAAATAAAATTTCTAGAAATTTATTCTTTTATGGAAGATTAAAATAATCCATGAGTTGGTTCATTTTAATTTTATAAAATCAATTATGAATTGATTTATCCATAATAAGAAAGTTTATAAATTTCTTATAAAATTTATTCCATAATTTAAAGAGAAGAAGAATTAGTTTTTATTATAAATTAGTTTATAATAAAGACTTGGTTTAAACGGAATTAATTCATAAAAATTTATAGGATAAATTTCTTATGATAAATAATTAGTTTTATTATAAAGTTAGTTATAATAAAATTCATAAGAAAATTTATAGGATAAATTTCTTATGATAACTAATTTGTTTTATTATAAATGGTTATAATAAGACTAGGCTTAAATGGAATAAGCAATAAGAAAATTTATAAAATAAATTTCTTATAACTAATTTCGTTAATTCCGTTAATTCGGTTTAGAGGGAGACTTAGCAAAGGAGTTGCTACTATATAAAGGAACCAAAGGCTAGCCCTTATTCCTAACGAAAATAATCAAGTGATTATTATTGGAGCTCTCCCTCTCTCTCTTCTCTTCTCTCCTCCTTCTCTTCTTCTTTCCTTAGGGCCGGCGCACCCTAGCTCCCCTAGGGCCGGCGCCCAACCTATATCCAAGGTGGTGGAGGCTGTGAGCTTCAAGAAGAAGAAGAAGAACCCGAACACGAAGAAGAAGAAGCGGATAGCGATTCCTCTCTTCCTGGAATTCGATTTCGTTACTTCGTTGGTTAGTTTTTCATTATTTTCTCTTATTCTTCTAGTTGTGCCTTCCGAGAATCTAGTAGTTCTCGTCGGCACAAAACTCGTGACTTTGCGAAGTCATCCCGAAGAGAACTCGGCGTGGACGCGAATAGAGGCGAAGCTTCCAAGGGACGTTACGGTTGGATCTCGTCCCTTTCTTCGAGTTACGCAAGGTACAAAAGTAAATTAGTTTACTTTTCCGCAAACTTTTATTTTATGATTATGTCGATACACTATAAGGTTGCATGCTAGATACGAAGTTAAAATAATTTAGGAAATTATTTTATGCAAACTCTTCCGCTGCACGTAAAAATTTTAAATTTTACGAACTCGTATCCTTGTCGACATGCACCCGGTCCCAACATCATCAACCTGCACCTGGGGGCATAAATCTGTAGGATGAGAGGTGCTACTGCAAATCCACAAATCCTCATTGCTTGGGCTACTTGAGCTGAAGGCTGCTGAGCAGTTTGAAGTAGAGTCATCTGCCTAAGTATAGAAGTCAAATCCTGATGATTAACCCTCACCTCTTGAGCTTCCATATTTTGTCCTGTGATCTTATGTACTCCTTTAGGCACCAATGGACGACTCCTAAACTGTTGAGAATTCACTGCCATAATAGAAATCAACTCTCTAGCTTCCTCAGGTGTCTTGTTCACTAAGGCCCCTCCACTAGCAGCGTCCACCATACTTCTGTCCATGGGAAGAAGTCTCTCATAGAAGTATTGAATAAGTAACTGCTCACTGATCTGATGGTGGGGGCAACTAGAACAAAGTTTCTTGAATCGCTCCCAATATTCAAACAGTGTCTCTCTAGAAATCTGTTGGATCCCACAGATACTCTTCCAAATGGCAGTAGTCCTTGAAGCTGGAAAGAATTTCTCCAAGAAAGCTTTCTTCATTTCAGCCCAAGAGGTAACTAAAGCATGTGGTAAGGTGTACCACCAGTCCTTTGCTCCATCCACAAGTGAAAAGGGAAAAGCTCTCAGGTTGATGTCTTCTTCAGCAATACCATGTGGCTTCATAGTGGAGCATACGGTGTGAAACTCCTGGAGATGTCTAGTGGGGTCCTCACCAGCTAAGCCATGAAACTTTGGGAGTAGATGAAAGAGTCTGGAACGTAGCTCAAAATCAACCTCCAACTTAGGGTACTGAATGCACAGAAAGGTCAGCTCTGGTGCTGCAAGCTCCCTCATGGTTCTATTGTTCGCCATCTGGAAATCTGACAAAGGGTCGCTACTGGCAAACAGTCTAGAAATCTATAACTGAGCTCTCCTCTGTGCGTGGAAGTTCCTTTCTATCTCATGATCAAAATAAGCTAAACTGGAGTAGGAAGACCAGGTCATGCACTACACATCAAATAGTGAGAATTAGTGAGATGCAAGAATTAACCAGAAAATTCAGAATTATTGCAAGACCTAAAAATAAACAAACATCATAAAAGGATCCCCGGCAACGGCGCCAAAATTGATAACCGGAGTTAGTCGCGTGACGGTTTCAATTAATTTCCTCGTTTCAAGCAATTATGTAGTAGTAGTTGAACTGAATCGTCTCTCAAGGACCCAATATGATGCATGCACTTTTTTGGTGTATGAAAAATAGTAAATCACAGAAAAATAAAAACTGGATAAACAAATCATGTTCTCTTGGGGTTGCAAATAACAAAACAAGTAAACATAAGTACGAACTTCTACCTAATAGTGGATCAAGCTAACTAATTGATTTGGACAGCAAAAGAACCTTTAAAACTAAGAAATTTCAGTAGGAGTTTATCTAGAGATCCCAACTAGACGGCAATCCATTCCATCATCAAGCACAGATTCAATTCAAGCTATTCAACAAACACTTTGCGTTCAAGTAGAGAAAGGGTTAAAACATGGACCAATTTCTATAAGAAATTAACTGCAGAAACAATAACTAAGCTGGGAATTCGAAATTAAGCTGGAAACTACAATTCAAAGCTGGAAAATAGCAGGAATTCGAAGATAAATGAAAGGAGAATGCAAATTCTTGTTCTATAGCAAGTAAACATTAAGGAAAACTGAAAAGGAAGCTGAAAATTTGTGTCCGGTGGAAGAAACTCCACTCCGACAAAGCTGATTGCTTCTCAACCGGAGTAGAGGAGGGAATAGACTGTGGAGTTGAAGTAGAAGGCTCGGCCAAGCTATCAATCCTCAAAGGAACCCCTCGAAATCGCAACTTCCTTCTCCATCGCCTCCTCCTTCCGTTCCTTGTCGATGAGATCCCAATCCCCTCCTTTGGCTGCCCTGGCTTTCTTTTCTACCTCTCTGATCCACCCTTCATTTCCATTGATGAGTGGCCAAGATTGCTTGCAAGAGATCTCCATCAATTTCCATGCTAGATCCAAGTGGAGGGTTGTGATGTACCGGTTCTTCCGACTGCTCTGGACAGCTACAGATCGGACTGAGTGACCCCTGATTGGTCTGGTGACCAATCAGGCCTTCCCTGATTGGTCTGGTGACCAATCAGGGCTCCAACAGAATGAAATTGGAGTCTGATGTCGTTCTTTATGGATCCATCTTCGCCCCGGATGTGCCCCTTTTGATTTGATGATGCACAAGTTGTCCAAGAATCCAATAGAATGAAATATGAGTGTGAAAATGCAAGAATATTAATTAACCAATGAAAATACATCCTATTAATAATTATGCATCATTTCATAAACAAATACACCCCAGAGCCCCAAATTTCCCCACTAATGGCACAAAATTTATCGATCAACTTGCTAATTATCAGGGGCACCCCTATAGACTTGGTCAAACCTTATCCCCTGGCTGACCTCGCCGCAGCTGATAAAACCTTTGACTAGGGCACCTACATGAAATCGGGCGCCTGTATCCTCCAGGGCGCTTGAATGGAAGCCCATTCTGCGTTCCTTCGCAGAACTATTTTTTGCTTCTTTAACTCAGGCGCCCCTATTGATGGGGGCGCCTGATTCCAAGGGGGCGCCCCTATAGATGGGGGCGCCTGCCTTCCAGGCTACCAGGTGTGTTGTGTGTTGTTTCCCTGCTTTGTCTTCCATTCTTGGTACCTGCAAGATACATGAATACAAAGCAAATATACACACAATACTAACCTTAAGGACTTGGTTCTGACTTCGGATTTCCCCGAAACCCTAGGTCGAACTGACGCAAGTTTCCACCCCCGAGAACGCGCCTTTCACCTACTCCATTCAGGAGACAGTTGCCACCCAGTCCTTTGGGTGGACTTTTACATAGCCTCCGACACCCTCGGATCTCGAGACGTCCGAACCCCGACCCGTCTCTACTTCTGTCCTTAGTCATCGCTCAACTATGTTGCTCAGTCCCTCGGACCAAGACTTCGTGCCCAAACCCTAAGTCCAGGACTTCGGTGCCCAACCCTTGACCAGGTCTTCTTGCCCAGTCCTCGACCAGGACTTAGTGCCCACCTTCCGAGTAGGCCTTCGGTGCCCAGCCCTTTGCCAGGTCTTAGTGCCCAGCTTCACTCACCAGGTGTTAGTGCCCAGCTTCACTCACCAGGTCTTAGTGCCTAGATTAACTAGGACTTTTCTTCCACTTTGGTTACTTATCTCTTAATTCCCCTTCTCTTGTTTAATGTATCACTAACTTAAGTATATTGTCAAACATTAAAACATTTAGAGGAGGACATCACTGATGCAACTTGCACCAACAATCTCCCCCTTTTTGATGTTTGACAATAACTTAAGTTAGATTGGTTGAAAGGGCTAAATCTTAACTCTTGGGATTAAAATAAAAAAATGATCTAAGTTTTGAAAATGAGTTTTGATCGTTTGGAAAAAACTCTATCTTAAGCTTACGTTCCCCCTTTTTGAAAAACATTTTGATTGATCCTTTAGTAAGAGAGCAAAAATTTCTAACTTAAGTGCACCTCTCCCCCTTTGTCATACATCAAAAAATCCCCAAAGATACATGCACCAACAATGAAAACATTTGGTTCTTTTTTAATATACTTATTTTAAGTTTTTGAAAACATAGTAAAACTAAATACTTAAATTAAAAAAACCTCTTTGCAAAATATTCTGACAGATATTTTAGTTTTGTAGAAAAATGTTTGATCTGAGAGAAAAATTTTCTTTCGAAAAGTTTAAAAATTTTTTGAGAGATTGCAAGCAAAAAAAATGTTGTGAACGTACTCTTGAAAAAAAAATTTCTTAACACATTTTCAAAAAATGTTCTTTGAAACATGCTAGTATTTGTACATTTGAAAAATACAATTCACTTTGAAAAATATATAATTTTGAGAAATATATTGAATTTTTGAAATATGCAAGTACTTTTTGAAAAATTGATTGAACTTTTGAAGTATGCAAGTACTTTTGAAAAAAAAGGATGAGCCTTTTTGAAAAGTATAAGTACTGGTTAAAAAATATTAGCATTTGTGAATAGCATAAAAAAAATTTAGAATTTTTGAAAAGCATAAGTACTTAGAAAAATATTATGCATTTTTGAAAAACATAAGTACTTTTTGAAAAATATTATTTTGAAAACATAATATTTTACTTGACTTGGTTGCTTTTCCAGTCTGACACAATCCTAGGAAACCTTATTGACCACAAGGATATTTTCCTAAGTGTCCTGGAAAATTCTTCAAATTCAAGTAAGTATTAAAATAGAATTTTGATAAGCCAAAAAAATGATAGTGTTTTAAAAATATGTGCAAGTACATTTTAAAAATTTCAAGTTCTTTTGAGAAATCTTTATTTTTAAGACACAATATTTTACTTGACTTGGTCTATCTTCCAGTCTGACACAATCCTAGAAAACCTTGTTGACTACAACGATATTTTCCTAAGTGTCCTGGAAAATTCTCCAACCCAAGTAAATATGAGCCACAAAAATTCTGAAAATAATAGTATTTTGAAAGACTTATATTTTCAGCAAGATTTTGAACATGTTATTAAATAATTTCTTTTAATTTGACCTCCCCCTAAACTTGACCTAGTCCTGGGAAGCTTGTTGACCACAAGTACTCTTCCTCTAAGTCTTTAGGGTTTAGTTCAAATCAAAGGAATTATTCAATAATTTTAAAACAAATAATTAAAACAAACTTTTCAGAAGTTTGACTCAAACTCCCCCTAAATCTGACACATCCTAGGAGTCCTTGTAGATTATGAAGTGGATGTTCCTCTGTGTCTTTAGGGTTTATCAAAATCAAACGAGACCTCGACACAATTTTAAAGCATAGTTTTAAAATTTCGACGCATATTTTGAAATAAAGGTAATTTGTTAGATGTAGTTTACGAAAAACATAACACATAATATTTAAAGCTCAGTTTTCGAAAACTATTTTAAACGACAGTGATTTTTCAAAAGACATTTTTGAAAGAGAATTAAAGGAATAAACCACTCCCCCTGTACCCAACACTGTTTGACTCTATCTAAGTGTCTTAAGGAACTTTAGTGTTGTCCTAGAAGGCTTGTGTCTAATTGTGTGAGTCAAACAATTTTTAAAAGGATATAGTTTTTGAAAACATATGGTATATAATCAATCAGACAAGCATGATTTCCATAAAAACATTATTATGTTAAAGCACCATTTTGAAAGTATATTTTTAGAAAAATATTCTAACATTTTTGAAAAACAATTTTGAAAACAATTTTTCAATTTATTAGTCCTTAACATCTCACCCATTCTAAATTTTTCAATACAGCAAGCATGGTTGCCTTATGGGTGTATTGTGAGACGCTTGAATCATTTTCTTTAATTTATTATTAAATCTAAGATTTAATTGAAACATGTGTTAGATTCAAATCTAGCAATAGTAAAGTGAATTTGATTTTCAGTAATTGGCTTCCAAGTCTTGGTGAGGCACTAGGCCTTCTTTGGCCGTAGCCTTATTGGATCATCAACTCTTTCCTTGACAAAGCCTTTTATAGAAAATTCATCTTCAAGTTACTTCTTGAAAGATTTTGGTCTAACTAGCTTAGGTTTTGAATCGGTAGCTTCGGCTAGTTCCACCAACAAGGCTTCCCTAACGTACTATCGTCTCACCTCCACCTAATACTAGGTTGATCAAGTTTCAATTATTCTTTTTCCTATAACCGTTCCAATTTATGCATAAAATTAAACGTGAATGACATGGCATATATTAAAGAAAATAGTAGATGCATGTCCATGACATTAATGCATGATTCAAACACGTCAAAAGACTTTTAATTAAGTTTCTAAAGATGTATCAAATTCTTGATTTGATTCACGCCGTGTGAACACGCGAATATGTCAACCCACTTTGACATATCTAATTTTTTTAAGTTGATTGTTGCGGTTTGGGTAAGATTTTATTTTAGTTCGAGTTTAAGTTATTTAAGATTTGGTTGGATTCAAGTTAATTAGGAATTATTTGAACCTCAATTAATTAGTTGAGGTTGAATTAATTAGGAATTAATTATAAATTAGTTTGGATTAATTAAGATTTAATTGAATTAATTTGAATTATTTAAGATTTAATTGATTAATTTGAATTATTTAAGATTTAATTGATTAATATGAATTAATTTGAATTATTTAAGATTTAATTGATTAATTTGAATTATTTAAGATTTAATTGATTAATTTGAATTAATTTAATTAAGATTTACTTGAATTAATTTAAGTTAATTTGTATTTAATTTAATTAGGATTTAATCGAATTAATTTGAATTAATTTAGAATTTGAATTAAGTTAAATTAATTTAGAATTTGAATTAATTAACGATTAAATTGAATTAATTATGAATTAATGATTAAATTAAATTAATTACAAATTAATGATTAATTTGAATTAAGATTTAAATAATTAGAATTAATTTGAATTCGAATTAATTTAATTTTATTAGTTAGAGTTTAATTTGAATTAATTAAGATTTAATTTGAATTAATTATGTAAAACTTGAATAATTAAGGTTGAAAAGATTAATTAACAGTTGTGGGTCTAAGTTCATAATTTTCATAATTTCGAAAATTTCTGACTCATCCTTATTTTTCTTTTCATGTTTTTCTAATAATTCTGATTTATTTGAACCTTTGTGGTTTTTATTAACTATGACCTTTATCTTAGAAAATTCTATATCCTCTTCATCCTCGAAATCACATCCCTCAACATACGTGGAGTAATTTGGGCAACTAGAGTTTTGTAATAATCTTCAATATTATTTATAATTAAGTTATCATCTAGGAGAATTTCATCTTAATTATCCTCAAAAATATTTCCAACAAAATCATTTTTGTCCTCAGAAACAATTTCAATAATTTCATGATTATCTTCAGAAATATCTTCACTAATTTCAGAATTATCTTTAGAATTATCCTTAAGGTTTTCAAATTTGAATTCATAATTATTTAAAGAATTTTTAAATTTGAGTTCAGATTTATACAACGGATTTTCAAATTTGAATTCATAATTATCTAAAGGTTTTTCAAATTTGAATTCAATGTTATCCTTAAGGTTTTCGAATTTAGAATTAATCTTAGAGATGATTTTATCAGAATTTATTTCAAATTTAAGTTCAGAATTAATTTCAGATTTAAATTCAGTATTAATTTCAGATTTAACTTCAGGATTAAAATTATCAAAATTAACTTCAAGATTAAAATTATCAGAATTAATTTTACAAATTATTGCATTGATATTGATAATTAATGAATTAACTTTTGATAATTTATCATTGTTTATATTTTCTAGTTGGTCATGAAAAAAATTTATTTGACTAAGTAAAAATTCTACTTTATTAGAAAAATTATCTAACCTATCTACATAAGATAGTGCAGGAATTTGAATAATTTTTGGAACGTAAATTCTACGTACCTTTGTCGGACACTTGTTTTTGTAATGTCTGTATTTTCCACATTTGAAGCATTTGATGTGGTCCTTGTTCATCCAGACTCCTGGCGCTAGTGCCTCCTTTACCACCGGTGAAGAACGAGTCTTATGAGTAGGGCACTGATTTTTATAGCGCCCTCTCTCCCTGCACTTGAAGCATATAACATGAAATTTAAAAATTAACATTTTAAAATAAAATATACCTGATTCACCCCTGGGCTCCCCCTCAACTCCTGGCGTCGTTGCTCCATCGACGGTTAGTCCGATGAAGAGCGGTCTGGCTCTGATACCACTTGTAGGATCGGTGTCGTCGATAGAGGGGGGTGAATATTGACCGTTAAAAATCTTTATAGAAAACCTTCGATTGTCGTTCTGGACTCAGAGCGTTAGTGCAACGGAAAAGTAAAACAGAATGGAAATAAACAGACACAGCGCACGCGAGATTTACTTGGTTCCCAACCCCCCAGGGTCAGTACATCCAAGGCCTAAGCACGGGAACGCCTGTCCACTATTGGCCTCCTTTCCGGACTTTCCAGAGGCGGAGAAACCTGTCCTATAGTGCAGAAGTACAATAACAAATATAGTAAAGTAAGTACAAAATAATAAAACACAAACCGAACAAGTAAGTTTTGAAACTCGACCGATCTGGACCTCCGGAGTGCCGCGCACTCCCTCCTGGAGCCTCCCAGACGTAGAGCCTTGTCTTTAGCGCATTATCATCGGTCAGAATGATCAGAATTGCTCTCAGAAGGTCTGTTTGAAGCAGAGGGGTCGAGGCCCCTTTTATAGGCTTCATACGGGCGCCTGATACGTTGGGGCGCCCCTATAGACTTAGTCAAACCTTATCCCCGCGCCAACCTCACCACAGCTGATAAAACCTTTGACCAGGGCGCCTACATGAACTCGGGCGCCTGTATCCTCCCGGGCGCCTGAATGGAAGTCTATTCTACGTTCCTTCGCAGAACTATTTTTTGCTTCTTTAACTCAAGCGCCACTATAGATGGGGGCGCCTCGCTTCCAGGCTACCAGGTGTGTTGTGTGTTGTTTCCCTGCTTTGTCTTCCATTCTTGGTACTTGCAAGATACATGAATACAAAGCAAATATACACACAATACTAACCTTAAGGGCTTGGTTCTGACTTTGGATTTTCCTGAAACCCTAGGTCGAACTGACGCAAGTTCCCACCCCCGAGAACGCGCCTTTCACCTACTTCATTCAGGAGACGGTTGCCACCCAGTCCTTCGGGTGGACTTTTACTTAGCCTCCGACACTCTCGGATCTCGAGACGTCCGAACCCTGACCCATCTCTACTTCTGTCCTTAGTCATCGCTCTGCTAAGTTGCTCAGTCCCTCAGACCAAGACTTCGTGCCCAAACCCTATGTCCAGGACTTCGGTGCCCAACCCTCGGCCAGGTCTTCTTGCCTAGTCCTCGACAAGGACTTCGATGCCCAACCCTCGGCCAGGTCTTCTTGCCCAGTCCTCGACCAGGACATAGTGCCCACCTTTCGAGCAGGTCTTCGGTGCCCAACCCTTTGTCAGGTCATAGTGCCCAGCTTCACTCACCAGGTCTTAGTGCCTAGCTTCACTCACCAGGTCTTAGTGCCGAGATTAACTAGGACTTTTCTTCCACTTTGGTTACTTCTCTCATAACTCCCCTTCTGTTGTTTAATGTATCACTGGCTTATTTATATTGTCAAACATTAAAACATTTAGAGGAGGACATCACTGATGCAACTTGCACCAACATTTTTCATATACATAAAGCAATATTTTTGTTACCCCGTGTATGTGTATGCCTAGATTATTCTTTTAAACATTTCTCTTATATTCCTTTGGTCAGGTATGCGGCTTTCGCAGCGCCAACCTGTCCTGGGCGCTGGGGAGATCATGAGGCATCCTTTTTTGTGTCCATGGTGAGGAATTTGTAGCAACCCAGACCAAGCCTAAGTACCCCGGGCATCGGTTGCACCGCGAGATATTAGGATTTTGGGTACTTGGTCAGGCGTGTGCATCCCAGACCAAGCCTAAGTACCCCGGGCATTAGCATCCCCATGAGGTATTAGGGTTTTGGGTACTTGGTCGGGCGAGTGCATCCCAGACCAAGCCTAAGTACCCTGGGCATTGGCTGCACCGTGAGGTATTAGGGTTTTGGGTACTTGGTCGGGCGTGTGCATCCCGGACCAAGCCTAAGTACCCCGGGCATCGGCTGCACCACGAGGTATTGGGGTTTTGGGCGATTGGTCGGGCGAGTGCATCTCGGACCAAGCCTAAGTACCCCAAGCATCGGCTGCACCGCGAGGTATTAGAGTTTTGGGTACTTGGTCGGGCGTGTGCATCCCGGACCAAGCCTATGTACCCCGGGCATCGGCTACACCGCGAGGTATTAGGGGTTTGGGTACTTGGTCGGGCGTGTGCATCCCGGACCAAGCCTCAGTACCCCGGGAATCGGCTGCACCGCGAGGTATTAGGGTTTTGGGTACTTGGTCGGGCGTGTGAATCCCGGACCAAGCCTATGTACCCTGAGCATCGGCTGCACCATAAGGTATTAGGGTTTTGGGTACTTGGTCGGGCGTGTGCATCCTGGACCAAGCCTAGGTACCCCGGGCATTGGCTGCACCCGGAGGTATTAGGGTTTTGGGTACTTGGTCGGGCGTGTACATCCTGGACCAAGCCTAAGTACCTCGGGCATCGGCTGCACCGCGAGGTATTAGGGTTTTTGGTACTTGGTCGGGCGTGGGCATCCCGGACCAAGACTAAGTACCCCGGGCATCGACTGCACCGTGAGGTATTAGGGTTTTGGGTACTTGGTCTGACGTGTACATCCCAGACCAAGCCTAAGTACCCCGGGCATCGGCTGCACCGCATGGTATTAGGGTTTTGGGTACTTGGTCGGGCGTGTGCATCCCGGACCAAGCCAAAGTACCCCGGGCATCGGCTTCACCGTGAGGTATTAGGGTTTTGAGTACTTGGTCGAGCATGTGCATCCCGGACCAAGCCTAAGTACCCCGGGCATCGGTTGCACTGCGAGGTATTAGGGTTTTGGGTACTTGGTCGAGCATGTGTTTTTAGATTGAGAAACACGATAGAGGGGGGTGAATATCATGAAAATCTTTTCGGATAAGAAATAAGAGAAAATACGCAGCGGAATTAAATCAAACACACAAAGAACGCAAGTAGTTTTACTTGGTTCGGAGTCGTGGTCGGCTCCTACTCCAAGGCCCATGGTCCTTGACCGTTTACTGTGGGCAATTCTATAATCGCGCAAAGGTTTACAGATTTCCATACAAGAATAATGCAGTAATTAAAAGAATACACTTTTCATTACCGACGCCCGGTGTAAATAGAACTTCGGTGCAGAGGGTCGTCGGCGGCGCTAGAGTCTCAAGATCGGAGTTTGTTGGAGCAGAGCGCTTGAACGAAAAGCTTAGAGGAATTGGAAAATTATGTTGTGAAGCCTTGGAGGTCGAGCCCCTTTTATAGTGCTCCTGGGGGCGCCTGGGCCATCGGGGGTGCCTCACACGTGCCTTCCAATTGGAGAAACTTCATCCGCAGCTCGGTCAACGCTTATCCCCTTCGAATTGGCCTCTGGAGCTGACTGGGGCGCCCGGGACCTCTCGGGTGCCCAGTTTGACTGGGTCCGCTGGCTTCGTGGCTGATTTTTCTTCGACTCCTCTTTGGCTTTGACCTTGGGTGCCCGGGACCTTCCGGGCACCTAGCCCAGTGTGATTTCGAAGCATCCTTGCTTTTGTGCTTGTTTGGCTTTGACCTTGGGCGCTCGAGACCTCCCGGGCACCTAGCCCAGCTGTCTGCCCCTCTCCATTGGGGCGTTCTGAGCTGTAGAAACACACTCCTTCGGTCCCTGCATCTAAGGTGTAGCGACCCAGAAAATTCTCTTAATATTTTTTTAAAATATTGAGCATGTCTAGATAATTTTCCGAGGGTCCTAGAAATATTAATACGGATTTTAGCTTTGAAATCCATGTTTTCTCATTTAAATTGGGAAAATAAGCACTAATGGGCTTTCTAGTACCTTAATTATTGGTGAATTTTAAGTAAAAATTTATGTAAATATAAAGAGATTTTAATGAGAAATATTAACATAATTATGGGGGGATTTTTAAGGGATTTTCGAAATAATAGAAAAAAATAATAATAAAATACAAAAAGTAGTGCATGCACCAAGGATTGAACCTTGGACCTCTTGTTCAACCATGCATGCTCTAACCAAGTCACCTAGCAAGGGAGTGCTATGAGGAAATGAAGTGGATTATGGTTAAGGCTTAGGAAAAATGAAGAGTCATCAACCATGACTCTTCACTTGCCTCCTTGATGTGTTATAAAGAGGGGGGTTTGGGAGTTTCTTTCTTCCTTCCATCAATTCCACCTCTCTTCTTCCTCCTCCCTCAAGCTGGCCGAAACTTCAAGGAAGGTTTTCCTTGAGAAAACTTCACAAGAGGGCTTGATCTTCAAGTGTTAAGGGTCATCTACAAGGTTACAAGGGCTAAGGGTGATCAAGGGACAACCAAAGTCTTCATCATCTTTCTTTTTATGGTCTAAAAACCAAGATAACCCAAGGTAAGACTCCCTCACCTGTGGTGTAATGGTTTTGAGTTATTTTCATGATACAAGAAATTGTTTGAACCATATATGAAGAAATACCAAAGTTAGGGCTACCAAGGGTTCGGCCGCCATGGGTTCTATGCTTTGGTTTGGATCCAACTCCTTAATATTGTTCCTTATGTTTTATTATGTGGTAAGAGATGTTAATAAGGGTTATGTGAAAGTTTGTACATGATTTAAGGCCCTAGAAACTTTCGGCCAAGATGGGATTTAGGGCTAGGGCTCAAGGCTAATTCCAAGCAAGGGTTCAAATGTTTTCCTATGGAAGTATATGTAAATTATAGGATGTAAATTTGTAACTTTATGAATTTATTCATGTGATGGTGACCCATTAGGGTTTCGGCCAAGGTCCCAAGGTAGGGCTAGGGCCTAAGGTTAACTCCAAACAAGGGTGCAAATGTTTCCCTATGGAAGTATGTATAAGGTGTAGGATGTAAATTTGTAATTTTATGAATTTATTCATGTAATGGTGACCCATTAGGGTTTCGGCCAAGGTCCCAAGGTAGGGCTAGGGCTTAGGTTAACTCCAATTATGGGGGTTTGATGGCTCCCTAAGGCCTTGTATGTGATGTATGGATGTTCTTTTACTCATGGAACCCTCCCTATTGAGTGAGTGATGGAGCCTCATGCTAGGGAACCATTCGGCCAACTCCCAAGGCTTAGGGTTTGGGTTGGGTTAAGACCCCAAGGATGCAGGTCTATGGGGTACTATGATGCATGTAGAGATTTAAGTATGTTGGAAGAATAGATATGCCCATTTGAAACCCTAGCTTATGTATCATGAATTATATGTTAGGTCACTTGTGAAGATGATTCCTAAATGTTTAGACATGTGCCATGATTTATGAATGATGTGTATGTATGTCATGTCTTGTGAATGATATGTAGGTATGCCATGCTTTAGAGATGATACGTATGTATGTCATGCTTTATGAATAATTTACATGTATGCCATGTTTTAGGAATGATACGTATGTATGCCATGCTTTATGAATAATTTACATGTATGTCATGCTTTATGAATGATATGTACGTATGCCATGTTTAAGAATGAAAAGGATGAATGAAGTTAAAGTTTATGCTTTCGAGGCATAATGATGTTATGGAATGAAAATGATGAATGAATGAATATGCTATGAATGTTTATGAATGAAGAAGCATGTGAAGATATTTTATTTTATGAATGGGCTTGTACCGGACCTAAGTAAGGTCCACGGTTTTGGACTACCGATAAAGCTGTCCACGGTTCGGGACTACCGATGAAGCTGTCCTTACGGTTCGGGACTACCGATGAAGCTGTCCCTACCCTAGTAGGTCGAGATTAGCTACCTCGTATTTACTTAGGGATGCGCGCATATGATGTATGAATGTGGTACAAGCCAGGGCCCAATGAATGTTATGATTATGTTAAAGTATTTAAAAGCATGATTTTAAAGATTAAGCATCCTTATATATGTATACATTTGCCACATGCATCCATCCATGTTATGCATTATATTTATGATAAGAATATTATGCAAAGTAAGTTTATGCAGGGTATGTTTATGCAAATGATTTTATTTATGTTCATGCTAATTTATGATGCCATGATTTATTTATGTTTATGCTAAGTTAGGATGCCATGATTTTATTTATGTTCATGCTAATTTATGATGTCATGATTTATTTATGTTTATGCTAAGTTAGGATGCCATGATTTTATTTATGTTCATGCTAATTTATGATGCCAAATTTATGATGCCATGATTTATTTATGTTTATGCTAAGTTAGGATGCCATGATTTTATTTATGTTCATGCTAATTTATGATGCCATGATTTAATTTATATTCATGCCAAATTATAATGCCATGATTTTATTCATGTTCATGTTAGACTATAATGCCATGATGATATTTATGTTCATGCTGATGTCATGATGATATCTATGTTCATGTTTATACGACGTATGAATTTTGTGAGTAGGAAAAAGGGTCTTACTAAGCCTCCGTGCTTATAGTTTTATTTTCTTATAACGCAGATTAAGCAAGAGATTTCAAAGGAAGCAGCAGGAGAGGCAAGACCATGTGTGTGTGGTAGTGACATGGCCAAGAGTCTCTCTCGTTTCACTGTTTGCATGTTTTGTTATCTTACGATACTTATGATGGTTATGCTTTACTTATGATAGCTATGCCTATGAAACAACCTACTACTTATGAAGTTATGGATAAACTACTTGCTACCTGAAAGGCTTATGAATGAATTATGGAAAGTAGATAATCATGATGCTATGCATGTTGGTAATAGGTTACCTGAAATGCTCATGAAAGCTTATGAATGGGTTACGTAAAGTGATATCATGATGCTAGATATGTGTATATGATTTAAGCACTAATTGCATGGTTAAAAGCATGTGAAAAAGAATTTATGATTCCGCTGCCTTAAGATGTTTTATATGCACATGTATGTTTAGCGTAACGCCATTTTATGAAAAAAAAAAGACGGGCGTTACAAGGTTAGTTCAAAAACAACCAAAGCAAGAATATTAGTCCATTTTTACAGCCGTAGCTATCTTGGTTCTGACTTCGGGTCTCCCAAATGGAACCCTAGGTCGAACCGACGCCAAATGTTTCCTTGTCGGGGAACGCATCCTCACCTACTCCTCTTAGGAGAATTTATCTTTTGCCAACCGGCTCCTCCGGTTGGACTTTTGCCCGATCCACTTGACCATGTCTTCGTGCCCAGTCCTCGACCAGGACTTCGTGCCCACCTTCCGAGCAGGTCTTCGATGCCCAGCCCCTTGCTAGGACTTCGTGCCCAGTCCTTGACCAGGACTTCGTGCCCACCTTTCGAGCAGGTCTTCGGTGCCCAGCCCCTTGACCAGGTCTTCTTTGCACAGCCCTTTGCCAGGACTTCTTGCCTAGTGTACCTAGGACTTCTTCCTGCACACTTAGTAAACACATAAGATAACAATAACATCTTAACTCTTGAACCCTTTGCCATTATCAAAACCCAAGTTTGACTTAGGTGCGACCTGCATCAACAATCTCTCCCTTTTTGATTTATGGCAACCCGGTTCAAAAAGTTAAGTTAATCATACAGATAAGTAAAGTACCAAAGTTAATTTCCTCCCCTGGTAGAAATCTCCCCCTATGTCTTTCAAAAGTTTGTGGGGTTTTTGAAAAAGTTTCTAAGTCTAAAAGTGAAACGTTTTTCAGGTTTTCAATACTTAGAAAATTTTCAAAAAAAGGTTTTTAAATTAGAAAACATTTTCCAAAAAAATATTTTGAGTTGGGCACTTGGAAAATTTTCAGGAGAATTTGAAATTTGCACTTAGAGAATTTTCGACCAACCAAAAAATTTAGAGTAAGTACTTAGAATAATTTTTGAACGAAATAATTTCCAACATACTTAATTTTTGCACTTTAGACAATTTTCTATACTTATTTTGAAGTTTTAATACTTAGAAAATTTTCAAGCCAGTTTTCATACTTAGAAAAAAATTTAAATACTTAGAAAGCAGTTTAAATACTTAGAAATATTTTTCAGGAAATTTTTCAGACTTAGAAAAAGGTTTAAATACTTAGAAATATTTTTTAGGAAATTTTTCAGACTTAGAAAAATGTTTAAATACTTAGAAATATTTTTCAAGAAATTTTTCAGATTAGAAAAAAGTTTAAATACTTAGAAATATTTTCAGGAAATTTTTCAGAATGAGTACTTGGAATAATTTTTGAAAACAAGAAAAATTAACTTTCAAAATGAACTTAAGTATTCGAAGAACTTTACTTTTTGAAAATACTTGAGTTAAAAGATTTACTTTTGAAGAATTTTGAAAAAAAAAATTAAATTTTGAAATTTTCTTTCCTTTCCCATCTCTCCCCCTTTGTCATATATCAAAAAAAAAATAGCAAACAATGAAAAAGTAAGATGTTGTATTGAACCAATTCTATGTTTGAGCTGGACCAAAGTAATTTGAATTTCCGCTTTTGTGTCATGTCTAAACCAATTAGCTATTTACTAACTGTTATAAACAGTTGCTTTCGTTAGGGTTTGTCATGTTAAGTGATCTAATCAAGTTAGATTTTCTAAACATGACACTTAACCTGATTACTATTCAGTTGGATTTAGTACCCCAATTACTACAGATGCACTGACTTAAAGCATCTTGAATCAAGGCAAAGACCGAAGCATCTCAACCCATTCTAGGTGATCAATCAAAAGTACTCTAAGGTGCTTGTGAGATGCTGGCTTCTAGATCTATAGGTGCATGCAGTTCTAGGGTTAGGGCCTAGGTTATGTCCATTTTATGAAAAAACCCTTCTTTTGAACGGGGTACTTGTTTTTAAAAAAAGACTAAGTCGGAAAAAAAGAAATAAATCATTTTAAATAACATAATGAAAATAATGAAATGATTTTGTAGAAAATAGTTTTAGAAAAACAATATAATTGGAGCAGTCCTATTCTACCAAGCATAATCCTAACTGCCTTCTTAGTAAGCTAAACTTAGACTCAGGTAGGGCTTTGGTGAATATTTCAGCTAAGTTAGATTTTGAGTCTACATGCTTAAGGATTATCTCACCCCTGGCTACATAATCTCTCACGAAGTGGTGTTTGACTTCTATGTGTTTAGTTCTAGAGTGTTGGATTGGGTTCTTAGTTAGATTAATTGAACTTATATTATCAATGTAGACCTGAGTTTGGGTGTAGTTAAGCTGCAAGTCTTTAAGAGTGTGCATCATCCATAGGAGTTGTGCTACACACTCTCCTAAAGCAACATACTCAGCTTCAGTTATGGATAGAGCTACACAGTGTTGCTTTCTGCTGCACCAACTTACTAGACTATTTCCTAAAAGTTGGCAGCTTCCACTTGTACTCTTTCTATCTAGTTTACAACCAGCATAGTCAGAATCCGAGTATCTTGACAGGTCAAAAGTTAAGGTCCTAGGATACCAAATCCCTACATTTAGGGTGCCCTTGATGTATCTATGTATTCTTTTTAGGGCTGCTAAGTGCGTTTTCTTAGCACAGGTTTGGTATCTAGCACACTTTCCTATAGCAAAAAGGATATCGGGTCTGCTGGCTATAAGGTAAAGTAGACTACCAATCATACTTCTATATAGTTTAAGGTCTACAGGTTTACCATCAGGGTCACTATCTATTTTTACATTTATGGCCATAGGGGTACTTATGCTTTTGGAGTTATCCATTTTAAATTTCTTTATCAACTCCTTAGCATACTTGGATTGATGGACATAATTCCCATCCCTAGTTTGCTTAATTTGTAACCCTAAAAAGAAGTTGAGCTCACCAACTAAGCTCATTTCAAATTCGTTTTCCATTATTTTTACAAATTCTTTTAAGAAATTTGAGTTGGTGGATCCAAAAATTATATCATCAACGTAGATTTGTGCAATAAATATGTTTTTTTCTAAGTTCTTAATAAAAAGAGTTGAGTCAATTTGTCCTTGTTTAAATTCCTTAGAAATTAGATAGGTTGATAGGCGTTCATACCAGGCCCTAGGTGCTTGTTTTAGTCCATATAGTTCCTTATTGAGCTTGTAAACATGGTCAGGTTTTTCTATGTCTTCAAAACTGGGGGCTTGTCCTACATAGACTTCTTCCCTAATAAACCCATTCAGAAAAGCTGACTTTACATCCATTTGATAGAGTTTAAACCCTTTATGGGATGCAAAGGCTAACAACATTCTTATGGACTCAAGTCTAGCTACTGGGGCATAGGTTTCGTCATAGTCTAACCCTTCGACTTGACTGAACCCTTTAGCTACTAAGCGGGCTTTATTAATAACTATTTTCCCTTGGTCATTTAGCTTGTTCCTAAACACTCATTTAGTGTCAATTATGGATTTTCCCTCAGGTTTAGATACTAGTTCCCAGACTTGGTTTCTTTCAAATTAGTCTAACTCCTCTTGCATTGCTATGATCCAATCAGGATCAGGTAAGGCTTCCTCTATAGTCTTAGGTTCAATTTGTAAAATCAGTGCAATCTGACTAAGATTCTATAGGAAGACCTAGTTCTGACTCCTAATGTTGGATCACCCACAATTTGATCAGTTGGATGACTGAGTCTGGGTTTCTTGGTTTTTTCTAGAACTTGGTTCAGCCTCAGGTCCGGCTGGATGGTTTGGTTCAGTATTTGGTTTAACTACTTGGGTTGGTTCAATTATTGGTTCAATTGACTCAGTAGTTGGTTCAATAGTTAGTTCATTTAGGGGTTCAATTAGTGGTTCAACAATTTGTTCATTATCTTCGTGATCGATATTTGATGGGTTTAGATCTGGATTATCAGATTTTGTATTAAATTCTTCATCAAACATTAGATTTGTTGTTTCTTCTATTTTGTTAGTTTGTTTGTTGTAAACCCTATAGGCCCTACTTGTTGTTGAATAACCTAGGAAGACCCCTGGGGTTGACTTAGACTGGAATTTACCTAGATAGTCCTTGGTGTTTAGGATATGGACTTTGCACCAAAATACCCTTAGATAATGTAGGTTTGGAAGTCAATGATAGTATAATTCATAGGAAGTTTTATTATGTCATTTGTTAATTAGGACCCTATTTTGGATATAGCATGTCGTACTAATTGCTTCTGCCCAAAATTGGTTAGCTAGGTTGAATTCATTGAGCATAGCCCTAGCGATTTCCTGTAGGGTTCTATTTTTCTGTTCTACTATCCCATTTTACTGGGGGGTTCTAGGACATGAAAATTCGTGTATATACCCGTTTATTCTACAAAATTTCTTGAACCGTTGATTCTCAAACTCTCCCCCATGATCACTCCTAAGTCTTTTGATTTTGGTATCGTTTTGATTTTCAATTAACTTACAAAAATCAATAAATAGGTTTAGGGGTTCATCTTTAGTTTTTAGGAACCTAACCCAAGTAAACCTAGAGTAATCATCTACCATTACTAAGCAGTACCGATTTTCTCTTAGTGACTTGGTTCCATGTGAATCAAATAGGTCAGGGTGCAGGAGCTCAAGTGTGGTTTGAGATAGGTCTGATTGAATTTGTTTATGATTAGACCTAGTTTGTTTACCTTGGTTACATGATTCACATATTATGTTTTCATGGATCTTAATTTTAGGTATTCCTTTAATTAGGCCAAGTTGGGTGATTTTTGAAATTAATCTCAGATTAGTGTGACCTAATCTCCTATGCCAAAGGTTTGATTCTTCTAACTGAGTTAAGAAGCATTTCAGTATTAAAGGTAGGTTTATAGTGTAAACATTATTTTTCCTAGTGCCCTTAAGCATGATTTCTGAGTCTTATAAGTTTCTAATCAGGCAGTTAGAATTGGTAAAGGTAACTACATAGCCAGTATCACACAATTAACTTATACTAAGCAAGTTAAATTTAAAGTTTTCAACCAACAAAACCTTTTTAATGACAAAATCAGATTTGAGTTCAATGTTACCTGACCCAATGACCTTGAGTGTAGAATTGTTGCCAAATGCAACTGAGCCTAGGTTCTTGAACTTGAGTTTGGTGAATTTCAATTTGTCCCCAGTCATGTATCTGGAGCACCCGCTATCCAACATCCATTGGTCCAAATCTTTATGTTCCTACACATAAAGAGTTTGTTGATTTGGATCCAATTAGAATTAAGGATAGCTTAAATTGACTTTCACACCCTAGTCTGTCTCACCCAATCTAGAGTTATCAATCACGTTAACCTTATGGGTTTTTGTGAGACAGGTTTTAGAAGTAAGATATTTATTTAGAATGACCATGATTAATTTTGAAAAGTTGAATTAGTTTTGAATTTATTTTGAAAAGGAATATTTGAATCTAAGATTAACTGAAAATTTATGTTAGATTCGAATTTGACAAAGAGTAAATTGAATTTGAATTTCAAAAACTGGCTTCCAGGTCTTGGCGAGGCACAAGATCTTCTTTGGCCGTAGCCTTATTGGATCATCAACCCTTTCCTTGACAAAGCCTTTTAGTGAAATTTCATTTTCAAAATTACTTTTTAAGAAATTCTAGTCTAACTAGTTTGGGTCTTGGATCGGTAGCTTCGGCTAGTTTCACCAGTCTAAAGAGACCAAGTAGAGTATACTTGACCCTATTAGAAAAGGCTTCCCTAACGTGCTATCATCTCACCTCCACCCAATACTATGTTGTTCAAATTTCAGTTAATCGGTTTAGTCCTTAATCTAACCAGTCCTAGATCTAAGCATGGTAAATTGCAGAAAATAAATAAACAAACAATCATGCAATTTTATACTAAGAAAATGAATTTATTTAACTATAAAAATTGTTTTTAAGTTGGCTCCCCCTGGACTAAAGCCACGGTAGTGATTATGCAAGATATGAATCTTGTCCTTGGGGATCCAATACTTGTTTGGTCCAGCTTGGTTGCTCAGGCAAAGTTTGGGTACCCATGCCTGAACTTTGGGTCTAGACTGATTTAGTACAGCATAATATGACCTTTCTCTAGCCTTGGTTCGGTACCCTAACCCGGATCGATTTAGAACAGACTTCTATTTTCCAAGGATCATGTCAAGACCCTTGGAACCCGAAGTGAATCGTTCCAAAGCTGCTCTTAGGTCCTTCACTTGAGTTTTCAAGGAGGAGTTCTCTTTCTCAAGTTTTTCAACTTGAGTAGAGGTTCCTTCTTGAACCTTCTCAGTTATGGATCTAGAGTCAACGTCCTCTTTCAGGAATTTTACTTCCTGTCGGAGAGACTCGACTCGAATTTTGGCTTTCGCCAAGTTACTAGATAGGTATGCAATTAATTTAGCTAATTCTACTTTTGAATAACCACTTACAGTTATTTTGCCGTCTTCTAATATGGTGAGCTTTCCGTCATCCGGTTCCAATTCTGATCCGGTGTTGATTTCTTCGGAAGCAATCAGGGCAAGCAGGCTCGATTGTGGGGCCTCTTCTTCTTCTTCGGATGAAGACTCATCCCACATTGCTTGAAGGGCCTTCTTCCTTCTTGTCTTCTTGGCTTCTTTCAGATTAGGGAACTCCGACTTGAAGTGTCCCTTCTATTGCATTCGAAGCACGTTACGTTGGATTTGGACTTGGATGGTTTGGTTGGATCATCATTCTTTCGGTTGGCTTTTCTTCTGTTGGACTGATTCTTCAATTACTTGTAGTAGTCTCAGGCTTAGGTCGATCCCCTTCGCTGTCTTCTGAGTTTGAGTCTGAGTCAGACTCGGGTGCAGGTTGAGGCTTCTTTTTGACCATCTTTCCTATTTTGCCTGCAACAATAGCAATGTCTTTCTCGGCCAAGGTGCTGTTAGTCTGCTCATGTAATTCAAGTTCAGAAAATAATTCATCCAACTTGATTTTTGAAAGATCCCTTGAAACTTTGTACGCATCTACCATAGATACTCACAAAGTATTTCTCGGGAAAGCGTTAAGGGTATACCTAATCAGGTCACGATTCTCTACCTTGTGACCGATTGTATGTAGACCGTTCATCAACTCTTGGATTCTGGCGTGGAGCTGGGCTGCTTACTCACCGTCGTTCATTTTGATTGTATATAGCTTGTTTAGCTGTAGGTCCCTCTTGCTGATTTGGGTGTCAGAGGTTGCTTCGTGCAATTCAATTAACTTACCCCAAAGTTCCTTTGCACTGTTGAATGGTCCCACTCGGTTCAGCTTTTCTTTAGTTAGACCGCATTGGAGTGTCTGGGTCGCTTTAGCATCAGCCTCGATTTTCTTTTTCAGCGAGGCATCCCATTCTGTGTAAGGTTGTGCCACTCCTTCAGCATTTTCGAGATTTCCAAACCAGATTGGATAATTATCCACATGTCCACCTGATTTTTCAGGTGAACTTCCATCCGACTCTTCCAGTAGGAGAAGTCCTCCCCACTGAAGAGTGGTAGTCTGGTTGTACTAAAACCCTCTTGCATGGCCATTTAGCGATTCTGAAATAATAGTAATAAAAAAACTATCCCAAGACTTGGTCTTGGATTAGCAATGCGGGAATAAGATATTTAAAAGAAATTATCGAGTGGTGTTTCACCAACCTCGATTAACGATAAAAATTCGATCAAAAAAAAATAAAAAAAAATTCGTAAAAAACCGAAAAATTCCCAAATTAGTGGTTGCACCAAATTTGAGCTACCCACGCTCTGATATCACTTGTTGGATCGAGAAACACGATAGAGGGTGGTTAATATCGTGAAAATCTTTTCGGACAAGAAATAAGAGAAAATACGCAGCGGAATTAAATCAAACACACAAAGAAGGATCGTACTTCTTTCAGAGTCGCGGTCGGCTCCTACTCCAAGGCCCACGGTCCTTGACCGTTTACTGTGAACAATTCTATAATCGCACAAAGGTTTACAGATTTCGATACAAGAATAATGCGGTAATTAAAAGAATACACTTTTCCTTACTGATGCCCGGTGTAGATCGTACTTCGGTGCAGAGGGTCGTCGTCAGCGCTAGGGTCTCGAGATCAGAGTTTGCCAGAGCAGAGCGCTTGAACGAAAAGCTTAGAGGCGTTGGAAAATTGTGTTGTGAAGCCTTGGGGGTCTAGCCCCTTTTATAGTGCTCCTGGGGGCGCCTGGGACATCGAAGGCGCTTGACACGTGCCTTCCGATCAGAGAAACTTCATCCGCAGCTTGGTCAGCATTTATCCCCTTCGAATCAGCCTCTGGAGCTGACTGGGGCGCCCGGGACCTTTCGGGCACCCAGCCTGACTGGGTACGCTGGCTTCGTGGTTGATTTTGCTTCGACTCCTCTTTGGCTTTGACCTTGGGTGTCCGGGACCTTCCGGGCGCCTAGCCCAGTGTGATTTCGAAGCATCCTTGCTTCTGTTCTTGTTTGGCTTTGACCTTGGGCGCCCGGGACCTCCTGGGCGCCTAGCCCAGCTGTCTGCCCCTCTCCTTTGGGGCATTCTGAGCTACAGAAACACACTCCTTCGGTCCCTGCATCCAAGGTTAGTTCCAAAACAACCAAAGCAAGAATATTAGTCCATTTTTACAGCCGTAGCTGTCTTGGTTCTGACTTCGGGTCTCCCAAATGGAACCCTAGGTCAAACCGACGCCTAATGTTCCCTTGTCGGGGAACGCGTCCTCACCTACTCCTCTTAGGAGAATTTACCTTTTGCCAACCGGCTCCTCCGGTTGGACTTTTGCCCGATCCACTTGACCAGGTCTTCGTGCCCAGTCCTCGACCAGGACTTCGTGTCCACCTTCCGAGCAGGTCTTCGATGCCCAGCCCCTTGCTAGGACTTCGTGCCCAGTCCTTGACCAAGACTTCGTGCCCACCTTTCGAGCAGGTCTTCGGTGCCCAGCCCCTTGACCAGGTCTTCTTTGCCCAGCCCTTTACCAGGACTTCTTGCCTAGTGTACCTAGGACTTCTTCCTACACACTTAGTAAACACATAAAATAACAATAACATCTTAACTCTTGAACCCTTTGCCATTATCAAAACCCAGGTTTGATTTAGGTGCGACCTACACCAACATGTGCATCCCAGACCAAGCCTAAGTGTTGGTGCAGGAAGCACCATATCGAACCTTATTTTGATATTGGCAAAGGATTCAAAGTTAAGTACTATTTGTGGTCTAATGTGTTCACTGAGTGTGCAGAAAGAAGCCCTGGCGAAGGGCTAATAGGCGTTGAAGACCTGGCGAAGGACTGCTAGGCACCTAGCGAAGGGATGCTAGGAGTTGAAGACCTAGCGAAGGATTGCTAGGCACCTAGCGAAGGGCTGCTAGGAGTTGAAGACCTGGCGAAGGACTACTAGGCACCTAGCGAAGGGCTGCTAGGAGTTGAAGGCCTGGCGAAGGACTGCTAGGCACCTAGCGAAGGGCTGCTAGGCATTGAAGACCTAGCGAAGGGCTGCTGGGCAAAAGTCCAACCGGAGGAGCCGGGTTGGCAAAAGGTAAACTCTCCTGAGAGAAGTAGGTGAGGACGTGTTCCCCGTCGAGGGAACAGTAGGTGTCGGTTTGACCTAGGGTTCCATTTGGGAGACCCGAAGTCAGAACCAAGACAGCTACGACTCTAAAAAATCACTAATATTCGTGCTTTGTTGTTTTTGGAACTAACCTTGAATGCAGGGACTGAGGGAATGTGCTTCTGCGGTTTAGAACGCCCCAAAGGAGAGGGGTAGGCAGCTGGGCTAGGCGCCCGGGAGGTCCAGGGCGCCCCAAGGTCGAAGGAAAAATAAGGAAGCAAGAGTTGCTTCGAAACTGCAGTGGGCAGGCGCCTCGGGCGCCCAAGGTCAAAGCAAAACTTGTAATCAAAGCAAAATCAGCATGAAGCCAGCGGACCATGTCAACCAGGGCGCCCCCAACATCCCGGGTGCCCCCGTCTGCTCCGAGGCTGATTCTGAAGGGATAAGCGCTGGCCGAGCTGCAGATGAAGTTTCATGGATCCGAAGGCACATGTCAGGTGCCCCCGACGTCCCAGGCGCCCTCAGGAGCATTATAAAAGGGGTTCGACCCCTAAGGCTTCAAACATCAATTTTCCAACGCCTCTATGCTCTTCGTTTAAGCGCTCTGCTCCTAAAAACTCCGATCTCGAGATTCTAGTGCCGACGATGACCCTCTGCTCTAAAGTACAATCTAAACCGGGCATCGGTAATGAAAAGCGTACTTGTTTATTTACTGCAATAATTCTGTATCAACCTCTATAAACTTTTGCGCAAATATAGAATTGCCCGTAGTAAATGGTCAAGGACCGTGGGCCTTGCAGTAGGAGCCGACCGCGACTCCGATCCAATTAAAAGTACTTGTGTTCTCTGTGAGTTTTGTTTTAATTCCGCTGCATATTCTATTAGTTTTATCCGAAAACGGTTTCATGATATTCACCCCCCTCTATCGTGTTTTATCGATCCAACAAGTGATATCAGAGCGGGGTAGCTCAAATTTGATGCAACCACCAATTTGGGAGTTTTTTTCATATTTACGAATTTTTTCATTTTATTTCTTTTCTTTTTCGTTAATCAAGGTTGGTGCAACACCACTTGATCTTTTTCGCCTTTTATTTCAAATAAATAATATCTGTGGGTGGTTTTAAAATATTCTGAATTCTTATTTTCTCACAATAAGTCAGAATTGATAAAACGATCAATTTTTGAAAATTTGCCATAATTTTTTTAATTTTTTTTAATATTTTTTTCTCGAAATTCATGCTATCTTAATTCGAGCAAATTTTCTCCCAAACATAAAAGTCTTACTTTTTCATCATTAATCAGAATTGATAAAGCCAACATTTTTAAAAATTTGTCAAATTTTTTTATTATTATTTTTACCTAGAAATTCGTGCAACACCTTTTTGTGCTAGTTTTTTTCTCCCGCACTACTAATCCAAGACCAAGTCTTGTGTGTACGTGGTTTAAACTAAATGGCCAACCAAGAGTCGAACAGTGCCCGTCCACCACTATTCTCCGGCGAGAACTTCAATTTTTGAAGAAGTCAAATGGAGTCCCTTCTGAAGGCCCACATGGACTTATGGCGGATCATCCAAACGTGATTCTCTTTTCCCGTAGAAGATGAGTCATCAATCGGGTGGGACAAACTGGATGAACACACCCTCAACCAAATCGAGACTGATGCAAGGGCAACTGCAATCCTACAATGTGGCCTACCCAAGGAGCAACTCGAACTAGTAGGTCCATTCAGATGTGCCAGAGTGATTTGGGAAAAGCTAATCAATCTACACGAAGAGAGCTCTGGTATTGAGATCTTAGAAGAATTCGAGCCAGAGTCAGAAGATGAATTGACTGAGACAAAAATGGTAACCAATTTCGAATCTTCTTTTGAATTACAATTAAATAATCAAACATATACTATAATGGTCGAGGAAGGTGTAATTTCTAGTGCAGGGAAAGCTCCAAGAGAACCACCAAAGAAGAAGCTTCAATATGTACCCGAGTCTGACTCAGACTCGGAATCAGAAGACAATGAAGGAGATCGACCCAAACTAGTCCGATTAGCTCGTGATCATTACATGAGTGCTGGACAAACGATCGGGAAAGGTAAGTTTTCAATATTTGAAAATCTAATATTTATCTCAAACAACGTGATTAATTTGTATAAATTAGTTAAGGTTAATACGTTAGAAAACTTAATTCACAACCTTGCCGATTTCAAAAATCCAGAATATTATTACGATTATGATGTGACTTAGATGATTACTTTTCTCGCTTATTTTATTATGCTTAGATTTAGGACTGGTTAGATTAAGGACTGAAACGATTTAATTGAAACTTGAACAACCTAGTATTAGGACAAGGTTTGATGATAGTACGTTAGGGAAGCCTGACTAAGGAATCAAGTAGGGTAAGGAGTATTTTATTTGGTCTTTTTAGTCCGGTGGAACTAGCTGAAGCTACCTCTCCGAATCCTCAGCTAGTTAGACCAGAGTGTCTCAAACAATAATTTAAAAATGATCTTTCTTTAAATGGCTTTGTCTAAGAAAGGATTGTTGATCCAATAAGGCTACGACCAAAGAAGGCCTCTGTGCCTCGCCAAAACCTGGTAGCCAATTATCGAAACTCACTTTTAAATTATTCTTTGTTAAACTTGAATCTAACACAAGCTTCAATTAAATTATAGTGTTAACATAAAATCAAAGATAAAATTAATGCATCTCACAAAACAAATAAGGATACCTTGTCTTGTCACTTAGAAATGGGTGAGATGCTCAGAACTTAAAAAGTTTAGTCCAACCCAACCAACCTTACAAACTGAATTGATTTCAAATTTCAGAATTCAAACTTTAATAAATACTTTCAAAATTCAAAATTCAATTCAACTGAACAACTTTCAAAATTCAACTTAATTATTCTCAAAATTCAACTTAATTTTCAACTTAATTATTTTCAAAATTTCTCTTGTACTTATGTCTCCTCTGGTATTGTTCAAAATCATTTTAAACATAGAATCTCCCTGTTGCAATTCTTTACCATTTTCAAAAGGAGGGAAAAAATAAAGAAATTGCTTTTCAAATCATTAAAACAAAATAGTCTTCAAAAGTTTTTTAAAACTTAGCATTTTTTGTTGAAGTTCTTTCTATTTAAATCAAACTCTAAGACTCAAAGGAGGATTAACTTGTGGTCAACAAGCCTCCTAGGACTGTATCAGGTTTAGGGGAGTTCAAATTAAAAGAAGACGTTTAAAAATACTATGTGTTCAAACTATCACTCATGTTTTTCGAAAACTATGCTATCATTTCAAAATATGTCTTTCAAATATTCATTTTTTTGAAATGTTAATACTTCAAAATTCATTTTAAGAATTGTGCTTGATTCCCTTTTAATTTTGACAAACCCTAAAGACACAAAGGAAGTCTTCTTCATGATCTAAAAGGACTCCTAGGAAGTTTCAAATTTAGGGGGAGTCTAAATCGAAAGAAATTATTTCTGACAATTAATTTTTTTTAAATTATTAGATAATTCTTATAATTTGAATCAACCCTTAAAACTCAGAGGAAGATCGCTCGTAGTCAACAAGCTTCCTAGGACTGGTCATGTTTAGGGGGAGAGCAAATTAAAAGAATTATTGAACATTTTCAAAATTATATGTTTTCATGCACTGCACTTTTAAAATCCTTTTGAAAACTTAAATAATTTCTCTTTCAAAATACTATCCTGTAAAATCATTTTGCTTATATATACCATCACTTTCAAAATTTTACGTGACTTTGGAATACTTTTAAAATCTATTTAGAACACTTCTGAAAATAATACGTACTTGACTTTGAAAAATTTTCCAGGACACTTAGGGAAATGACCTTGTATTTAACAAGGTTTCTTAGGATTGTGTCAGAATGGAAAAGAAACCAAGTCAAGTAAAGTATTATATTTTCAAAATAACATTAAAATTTTTTCTTAAAATATTATGTTCAAAAGTACTTCTATTTTCAAAAATGCATAATATCTTTCAAAAGTACTTATTTTTTCAAAATATAATGTTTTCAAAAGTACTAATACTTTTCAAGGCACTAATGTTTACAAAGTATGAATATTTTTGTGCAATACTAACATGTTTCAAAGATCAATTTATTCAATCTTGTTCAAAGTGAAAATGTCTACAAATACAAAATTATTTTTAAAATTGCACAAAACCTTTTAAAGTGGACTTTTGTTGAGGCAATGCTTTCAAGAGTTATACTAAGTATTTTTATGTTTTCAAAACTCACAGGCTCTGATACACAATTTTTTCTTAAAACTTATTTCAAAATATATTTTCTTTATTGATATATAGCCAAGGGGGAGAGAATGAAAGAGAGAAAGGAATTTTTTTTATTTAAACTTTTATCTCTTTTCAAAAAGCAAAGCAAAAATTTCTAGATACTTCAAATTGTTTTTAAGTGCTAAGTGCTGTTAAAATTTCAAACTACTGTCAAAATACTTCAAGTGTTGTCAAGTATTTCTAGTGCTTCAAAATTTTCTAAGTATATCTAAATGTTTCAAATGTTTTTAAGTACATGTTTTTTTTCCAAAGTAAAATTTTCCTTAGTAAACAAAATTTGTGTGAGCAAAACCTTTTGAAAATTTGTTTTGGCAAATGTTTCTAAGTAGAGTTTTTGTAAAACTTGTCTAGAAATTCCATAAAGATTTTGTTTTTCAAAATGCCTAAAGTGTGTTCAAGCAAATTCTTCTAAGTGTGCAAATTTTTTAAACAAATTTCTCCAATTCTCAAAGTTGAATTTTTTTAAAAGGAAATTTGGCTTCAAAATTTTGCCTAAGTAATTTTTTTTGTAAATTCTTTTTGCAAAGCCTTGTAAGTAAAAGTTTTTTTAACAAAATTTTGGCTTGCAAAGCTTTTCAAAATGGAAAATTGTCTAAGTGTAAAATGTTTTTGGTGCAAAGGCTTTTTACTCTAATTTTTTCAAAAAAAAACACTTTGTCAAAAATTTAAAAGTTTTACAAAAACTCAAAACTCTCTATCTGAAACCTTGTTCATCCATGTTTGTTTTTGATATATGTCAAAGGGGGAGGAAAGGTCAAAGTTAAGTACTTTATAACACAAGTATTTGGGGTTTTAGGGGGAGTATGAGAAATAAAGGATTTCTTTATAATCTATATTTATTCTGTTCATAACTGTCATACTTCATTGATGTTTACCTTATTTACTTAACTGTTATAAGTTTTTACTTATTTACTTAACTGTCATACACCATATCGAACCTTATTTTGATATTGGCAAAGGATTCAATGTTAAGTACTAGTTATGGTCTAATGTGTTCACTGAGTATGCAGAAAGAAGTCCTAGCGAAGGGCTGCTAGGAGTTGAAGATCTGGCGAAGGACTGCTAGGCACCTAGCGAAGGGCTGCTAGGAGTTGAAGATGTTGGATCGAGAGAAAACGATAGGGGGGTGAATATCGTAAGTCGTTTTGGATTGAAAAAGAGAATACACAGCGGAAAAATTAAAACTAAACAACACACAAAACACCAAGATTTTACTTGGTTCGGAGTCGCGGTCGACACCTACTCCAAGGCCCACTGTCGTTGACCGTTTACTGGGGGAAATTCTATATGTGCACAAAAGGTTTACAAGAATTGTATATCAATTGTAGTACAGTAAACTTAAAAGAACAGCTCTTCGTTACCGACATCCGGTGTGGAATGTATCTCGGAGCAGAGGGACGTCGTCGACGTTTGTATCTTGAGTCGGGAGGTTTCCAGAGCAGAGCGCTTGAGTAGAAGAGCGTATTGGCGTTGGATGAAGTGTTGTCTAAAGCCTTGGGGTCGAGAGGCTATTTATAGCCTCCTTGGGCGCCTTGAACGTTGGGGGCGCCCCCCACATGTCAGCCGATCCGAGCAAGTCTCGGTCAGCCCTTATCCCACTCGAATAGGGCTGAGAGTTGACTTTGGGGGCGCCCGGGACACTGGGGGCGCCCGGGTTGACTCGATCCGCGGGCTTCTCGCTGGCTTGACTCTATCCGCTTCGTTGGCTTGAGCCCGGGGCGCCCGAGGCATCCGGGGCTCCCGGGAGCACGGGGGCGCCCGGGAGCATGGGGGTGCCCCGCCCAGTGAGCTTCCGAAGCATACTTTTGCTGAACTCATGTTTGGCTTGTACTTAGGGCGCCCGAGTCCTTCCGGGCGCCCAACCCAGCTGCTGCCTCACTCCTTTGAGGCTTTCTGAGCTACAGACACTCGTTCCTTCGGTCCTGTAACCAGGGTTAGTACCAAACAAGATAGAGCAAATATGTTAGTGAGTCTTACAGTCGTAGCTGTCTTGGTTCTGACTTTGGGTCTCCAAAATAGAACCCTAGGTCAAACCGACGCCTACTGTTCTCTCAACGGGGAATGCGTCCTCACCTACTCCTCTCAGGAGAATTTACCTGATGCCAACCGGCTCCTCCGGTTGGACTTTTGCCCAGCAGTCCTTCGCCACGTGCCTAGCTGTCCTTCGCCAGGTCTTCAGTACAAAGCAGTCCTTCGCCGGGTGCCTAGCATTCCTTCACTAGGTCTTCGACTCCTAGCAGCCCTTCGCTAGGTGAAAGCAGCCCTTCGCTGGGTCTTCGGTTCCAGGCAGTCCTTCGCCTGGTGCCCAGCAGTCCTTTGCTAGGTCTTCAACTCCTAGCAGCCCTTCGCTAGGTGCCCAGCAGCCCTTCGCTAGGTGCCCAATATCCCTTCGCTGGGTCTTCGGTTCCAGGCAGTCCTTTGCCTGGTGCCTAGCAGTCCTTCGCTAGGACTTTCAATCTGCACACTCAAGTAGCATGTTAGATAAATATAACATCTTAACTTTTGACCCTTTTGCCATTATCAAAACATAGGTTCGACTTGGGTGTTGTCTGCACCAACAATCTCCCCCTTTTTGATTTATGGCAACCCGGTTCAAAAAGTTAAGTTAATTAGAACAGATGATATAAAAGTTTAGTTTCCTCCCCCTGGAAGGAATCACCCCCTAGGTTTTTCAAAAGTTCGTGGGGTTTTTAACAAAAATTTCTAAGTCTAAAGATGGAATTAATTTTTCAAACACTTTCTACAATTTTCAAAAGAACCTTTAGAAACATATTTTCCAAAAAATTGGTTATGCGCTTTTGAAGGTTTACACTTAAGAAATTTCAAGTCAGTAGAAAAGAAACATCTTCTGATGTTTTAAGTTCTTAGAACCATAGCTTAAGTTTAAGATATGTACTTAGCAAAATTTACAACTGCTTAAGTTTTAAGTACTTAGAAAAACTTTTTGAAAGACAGCTTGAGTTTAAGTACTTAAAACGATTTTTGAACACAGCTTAAGTTTAAGTACTTAAAAAAGATTTTTGAACACAGCTTAAGTTTAAGTACTTAAAAAAGATTTTTGAACACAGCTTAAGTTTAAGTACTTAAAAAAGATTTTTGAACACAACTTAAGTTTAAGTACTTAAGAAAGATTTTTGAACACAGCTTAAGTTTAAGTACTTTAGAAAAACGTAGTAATTTTGAAAACAAATAGATTAAGTACTTTTTGAAGAAAGGATAAAGTTTTGAAATTTTGAATTTTGAAAAAAAAAATTTAAGCTTCTCTCCTTTCCTATCTCTCCCCCTTTGTCATATATCAAAAACAAAGTAATATAGTAGAAAAAGCATAATGTGTTGTACTGAACCAATTCAAGACCAAACCAATT